>OLKM01000160.1:162888-388039 GCA_900291075.1 Melanogrammus aeglefinus
TGAGTTTGTAGAGTTGAGGTTAGTTTGTTGGTATAGGATAGATTGTGGAAACAAGACCAGAGTTACAGACCCATTTGTCATTGATGTTGTGGTGTACCAATTTGTACCTCAATTGATTTTACAAGCTGGTTTAATCTGCTTCATTTGAGTTATTCTTGAAAGAACTGGAGAGAAGAAAATGGTAGGAATATGAATATGAACGAAGATTGGAAAGATATTTGTTTTAGTCGATTGAAAAGGGAGAATGACAGGTGAGAATGGAAGAGGAGAGAGGAAGATAAAAAGACAGAGGTATATTCTATACCTTATCATGTCTTATATGTTTGTCTAACAGCATGTCCCAGAACAACTCAAAATGGGAGTCCAACTGTTTTCATTTAAAATTTTACTAAAACTCAGATCTCACAAAGAAGACTGTTAGAAGAATGCTAAACTAGCAGTCTACCAAAGACACATATTTTGGCTACGCTACATTTTAAGATTTTATTAAAAAATATCAACAGATTGAGATGCCCTGCTATGTTGTCAACACCCTCCATTGCTCTTGTGTTCCTGTCTCCAGTCTCCTCTCTCTGTCCCCCCCGCCCCCCACCAGTGATGAATGGTAGGAGTTAGAGACCTGCTCCTCTACTAGGCTGAGAAGATCTTTTATGCACGCTGTCACGGGAGGTTAGGAGCAGGGGAAGGAGGAGGGGTAGGAGGAGGAGGAGGAGGAAGAGGGGGAGGAGGGGGGTGTGACAGAAAATGTCAGGGTGGGTTTGGAATGCGAGCCACTGCTCAGTGTGGACAGACACTTCTGGAAGAGTTGGATGTTCAGTGTTCAGTGTGCGCTCATGCTTGATCCTCCCTGACTGTAACACGGAAGGAAAAGCACAGGAAAAGAAGAAGAGAATATATTGTAGATGGTAGTGGCAGTTGTCAGCAAGTTTTGAGTTTACAAGAAATTTCGCTTGCATCGCTTTTTTTCCTCCATCCTTTCGGGCATTGAAGCGAAGAGGGCGAGAAGCTGTCCCGAATGAATCTCCTGACCCTATTCCAGCACACAACATGTGAGTAGTTATGGAGGGCTGAGCTTCACAGTGAATGCAGGGTTTGTACTCATCACTGCTTTCTGGCAAACTGCAGAATTAATTATTGACATCAGACGGTCCGCTGTCTCACGAGCTCCGCGTGTCTTGTGCCGTGTGTTTATTTATACGTTACTGTTCATCCCCCGGGCGCTTGATACCATTTATTAACTGTCAACATGAAACGGTGATGTATTACTGTGCAGACGGCTGAAGAAGGCCATCCTCGGTGGTAGATCTACAGAGCTTGCGTACTGACAACGTAGTGACACAATGCTGAACATGAATCAACTCCAACCTGTTGGAGTTGATTCATGTTCAGCATTGTGTCACTATGAACCTCAACATGTGGGGGGGGTTCAATCCCAGCGCAACACACAACAATAACAAAAAAAAGAATTATTTCATCCAAAACTTTGAAACGTGACTCAGAGCTCTGGATAGATCCAGGGTTCAATGTCCTGCATTACATCACGCTTGTGTATTTCCCCCTCAGGTTGGGTTTAAATGAGCGTACATCTGAAGTCCGACCAAGCCGTGTATCATTACCTCACCGGCGAGGTGTCATGCCGCTGTGCTTTCCTGTGTTGTGTGTGTTGTCACCGCCCCCTAGCCGGGGGGGGCCTGTGCTCGCCCTTTGATCCTCCAGGAGGAAGGTGTGACAGCTCCCGGCCGCCATGAATGAACTAATTGTCAAATGAGGAGAGAGAGAGAGAGAGAGAGAGAGAGAGAGAGAGAGAGAGAGAGAGAGAGAGAGAGAGAGAGAGAGAGAGAGAGAGAGAGAGGAGAGAGAGAGAGAGAGAGGAGAGGAGAGAGAGAGAGAGAGAGAGAGAGAGAGGAGAGGGAGAGAGGGAGAGAGAGAGAGAGGGAGAGAGAGAGAGAGAGAGAGAGAGAGAGAGGGAGAGAGGAGAGAGAGAGAGAGAGAGAGAGAGAGAGAGAGGGAGGGAGGGAGGGAGAGAGAGAGGGATTGAAAGAGTTGGAGAGAGGTGGGAGAGAGAGAGCGAGAGAGAGAGATGAGTCTGGAGGGAGGGAGAGAGAGAGGGATTGAAAGAGTTGGAGAGAGGTGGGAGGAAAGCGAGTCGACCATGTCTGCGTGGACTATTTGTCTCCATTCGCATTCTTTTGCCCAGAGAGGGGTCCCGGTGAGTGAGCAAGGGTGGATTTATGTCTCGCTGTGTAATTTAGTGCCTCTGTTCAGGGACTATCGATGCAATGGGTGTGAGAGAGAGCTGGTGTGTGTGTGTGTGTGTGTGTGTGTGTGTGTGTGTGTGTGTGTGTGTGTGTGTGTGTGTGTGTGTGTGTGTGTGTGTGTGTGTGCGTGTGTGTGTGTGTGTGTGTGCGTGTGTGCGTGTGTGTGTGTGCGTGTGTGTTTATGTGTGTGTGCGTGTGTGTGTATGTGTGCATGTGCGTTTGCGTGTGTGTATGTGTGTGTGACTATGTGTGTGTGCATGTGTGCGTCTATGCAAGTTTATATCAAAGCAAAGGGAGATGGGTTGTGGTGCTTATGTTATCTTGGTCAAGATAGATAAGTGAGGCTGGTGCAGGCCTGAAGACTTTCGCATCTTTAATTGGTCGGTTGGTAGTGACAACCATGGCCTTTTCTCAGGCGTCCTGTTAAGTGTATAAGCACACAGTGTCTGCTCCTCTCAGCCCTGTCTGGTCAGACGTCTGGGGGTCGGGAGGGGGGTCGGGGGGGTGTTGGCAACAACACCTCCCCATGTCCTACCGTGTGCTCCACGACTTTGGGGGAAAGATTACGGCCGCTTTGCCTCCAGACTTTGACACAGTCCTAAGCGTTGCGCAACAACCCGAGACAGAGAGACATAATGGGACCCAGAGAGAGAGAGGGGGGGGGAGGGAGAGAGAGAGAGAGAGAGAGAGGAGAGAGAGAGAGAGAGAGAGAGAGAGAGAGAGAGAGAGAGAGAGAGAGAGAGAGAGAGAGAGAGAGAGAGAGAGAGAGAGAGAGAGAGAGAGAGAGAGAGAGCAAGAGCGAGAGAGAGAGAGAGTCGATTAGACGAAAAGCAAGAACAAGCACCCTGTGTGTTTTTCTGGAGTGTCCTCGACTGGACTCTGCCAGTGAGGCTACAGGAAGAGAGAGCGAGTTCGAACCAACCGTCGAGAGACAAATTAGTTCTAAATAAAGAGCAATTGGTAGTTCGGTAATGTTCTCCATGGTTAGGGTTTGAGACTCTGTACTTTTAAAGAAAATACAGATGGTAACGCTGAAGTATTGTGGAGGCATGGTTATAGCATTAGAGTAGTGGAGGTAAGATCAACAGAATACTACGGTAGGATTGCAGTATTCAATGTTTGTGAAGGATTTTGCGGCAAGTACAGAGCTAGGACGCTTAGAAATGTTAACAACAACAACAACAACAACAACAACAACAACAACAACAACAACAACAACAACAACAACAGCAGCATTAGCAACTGGCATCAGAAACAGGTTTTGGATATAAAAGGTAATCTTCTATATTTGATATCGCTTCAGTTGCTTAAGTCATCGTTATTGCACCAGCAATTTATTTTATTATGTTGGCTATTTTATTATTTTAAGAATGACGTAACGCAGGGAAACAACTTTAGCAAACATGATTCCACGTGAATGCATTAGTTAACTAAAGTTATTTTTAATGAATGGATGGGATAAAGAGGGGACTGGACCATGGGCACACACAGCTCTCCACACACACATGTTGCAACCTGTTTCTGTCCTTTTGTCCTCTTTATTCCCCTACAGTTCAATGACTCCTTCTTTTATTATATTTTGTATTTCAGGGATTATTCTGCGAATTTTTTTGTGTATCCTTGTGACTCTCCCTCTTTTCCATCCATTTCTTCCATTCACTAGGTCCTCTTGTATCTCTCTCCGCCTGGTCTCTCTGTCTATATATCTCCCACTGTCTTAATTTGTATGGCTCTATCTCTTTTTATCTTTCTTTTCTCTCTCTCTCTCTCTCTCTCTCTCTCTCTCTCTCTCTCTCTCTCTCTCTCTCTCTCTCTCTCTCTCTCTCTCTCTCTCTCCTCTCTCTCTCTCTCTTCTCTCTCTCTCTCTCTCTCTCTCCTCTCTCTCTCTCTCTCTCTCTCTCTCTCTCTCTCTCTCCCTCTCTCTCTCTCTCTCTCTCTCTTCTCTCTCTCTCTCTCTCTCTTCTCTCTCTCGTCCTCTCTCTCTCTCTCTCTCTCTCTCTCTCTCTCTCTCTCTCCCTCTCTCACTAACTCCCTCTCCTCTCTCCCTCCCTCTCTCTCTCTTTCTCTCTCTCTCTCTCTCTCTCTCTCTCTCTCTCTCTCTCTCTCTCTCTCTCTCTCTCTCTCTCTCTCTCTCTCTCTCTCTCTCTCTCTCTCTCTCTCTCTCTCTCTCTCTCTCTCTCTCTCTCTCTCTCTCTCTCTCTCTCTCTCTCTCTCTCTCTCTCTCCTCCCTCTCCATCTCTCACTAGCTCCCTCTCTCTCTATCTCTCTCTGTGCATTTAGCCTCTAGTCAGACCTGTGCGGTCTGTCTTAGCGGCTGGGCGGCTGTGGGAGCCTGGTGTGTGTGAGAGGAGGAATGAGGAGGGGCAGTGATCAAGGGTGTATTTATGGGGCTCCGCTGCCTTGTTCTGGGGTGTGTTATGAGTCCGGGCCAGCCTGTTAGCCCGGGTCACTTAGCGTGCTGAATGGACCCCTTCTGAGGGACACAGGAGGTAGGACTCCAAGAGTACATGTTTTACAAGGGCTAAGGGGCTATGTTCTGTGGGGCTGTTTGTGTTGTGCGCAAACGTACAGTGCAAAACACACACACACACACACACACAATCACACACAATGTGTTGGAAATTCACTTCAACTTCATTTGAGAAGGAAAATATTGCGCGTGATCTCACAAAACGCACACAAATATACTGACACATACACATTCACGCACACACACACACACACACACACACACACACACACACACACACACACACACACACACACACACACACACACACACACACACACACACACACACACACACACACAAACATACTGACACAAACGCACGCACGCACACACACACACACACACACACACACACATTCTTGCAAAATCCCTCAAATTTTATCTTCCGGCTGAGATCACATGCTACCTTTTCTGGTTTTCATCAAACCATCAAGCCCTTATCGACTGATTTCCTTTTTTATTTCCAGAAATACTGCTTGCCGCTACATTATCGATAAAAACAAGGAGAAATGAGCCTGCGGCGATTTGCCAAAATAACAAACAAACTCAGGCTTTTGGTCCCTCGTGGTTTTCCACCAATCAATGCAGAAGAATACGATGATGTCATCAGAATGTTGCACGATCACCCCGAACAAACCTCAAAACAAACCACAAACACATGGTAAACATTAGTGGCAAACATTACCACTATTGTCTCATCATCTCATCAACTATTGTGTCGTACCAATACAACTGTTGTACTGGTAGGATTGTTTACAGAGTATATATTCAAAGAATATACAATGCACGTGACCAATTTGTCTATGTGTATACCCATAGATCTCTATAGCTTTATCTCCTCAGAACAAACCCATGGTTAAACAGATGAATACCTTTATTCTCCAGAGGTGAAATAAAGCTTCCTTTAGAGTAGGTCACGAGAGGCCACTGGAAAATGCTACTGCTTTTCCAAAACTCTTAAAATGAGAACTGGGGATGAGTATCCAGGCCAAATCTCCCCTTCTCTCTTTCTCTCTAGCTCACAAACAAACACACAACCACACACACACACACACCCAAATAGACACACACACTAACATGCACACACACACGCACGCACGCACACACACACACACACACACGCACACGCACACGCACACACATACACATTCAGTAGACTCTGAATCATATGTGAAAAGTTGTTTTGACTATGGATTTTTATGTATTCCTTTAGTTTCCTCTTCAGGAAGTTTTAAACATCTGAAGTTAACCAAATCCGCTCCGACAGCACAACTCAGTCAGTCACGGCTAAACCGCAGAGCGTCATCCTGATTTCACTTTAATACCAAAAGAGGCTTGGGAAAAAGACCTTTCTTCAGTTTTTGTGCTGGGTATGGAGGAAGGGGTTCAGGGAGCAGAGCGCAGGAGACATGTATAAACCATTAAGCCAGTTGGTCAGACTTCTGTGGAATACCGTGCGGTTGCCCTCGCGCCGTGGCTCTGCACGGACACCAGAGACGAACACACACAGTTAGTCAATCAGACACTCTCAGCACCTCCAGGCCTTGAAACTGCTCGGAAATTACTTTTCCTGATGTGTGTGTGTGTGTGTGTGTGTGTGTGTGTGTGTGTGTGTGTGTGTGTTTGTGTGTGTGTGTGTGTGTGTGTGTGTGTGTGTGTGTGTGTGTGTGTGTGTGTGTGTGTGTGTGTGTGTGTGTGTGTGTGTGTGTGTGTGTATACACACACACATCAGGAAAAATAATTTCCGTGTGTGTGTATATGGATGTTCATGTGTGTATGTGTGTTGTGTGTGTTGTGTGTGTGTGTGTGTGTGAGTGTGTGTGTGTGTGTGTGAGTGTGTGCGTGCTGCTGCCTTTCTTCATGTGTGTGTGTGTGCGCGCACATTCTCGCAAACACCACACAAACACACACACATGCACATGCACACACACACAGCGAGGCAGACACATACACCGGCACACACGCACACACACACACACACAAAGTCACATACACGTACACACACACACAAACACAAAGTCACATACACGCAAACACACACACACATATGAACAAAAGCAGCAGCACGCACACATTCACACACAAACACACACACACACACACACATGCACACCCACACTGGTACGCTCGGGCACACCAGCATCTGAAAGTGAAACTTATATTGCATGCATACATGCTGTTCAGGCAGGCCCCATGTACACATAGTCAGCGCGCTGATGTCATTTTCTCTAAGGAGCAATTCATCCAATGTCGCTCAAGGGCTGTTATATGTCTTTATGTTTTGAGTTTATATGTACAGGCATACTAGTCTGGGTTGGTGTCAGCTATCCAAAAATATCTGCAGGATGAGGGAAAAGATGATTACGTTATGCATGATTGAATGATGCAGGAACTGTACAATTTACTGTCAGAGTCCATATGGCCAGTCACATGATGTGTGGTTTAGATATTGAGCCTTCATAGCTGATTCATAATTCCCCAGGCTTCATTTGAACCCCAGACTTCGTCCCCCCCAATCTTCGAATTAAATGATCTATTCTTTCTCTCACCACAACTTCTCTATCTCGTCTACTCTCTGTTCATGGCTGGAATGCGATGCTCCCTCCATGCTCTTTGATGCATAATGAATGACCCCACGGGAGAGCAGTCCATTAGGGACGGAATTAGTTCCTGAGTTTACCTTTGGCTAAGTGTTCCGGGCTATATGGATTTTGTATAAGCTTTGATTAAACGCGTGGCTTCGTGATCAACAGACGGGCAGGTAATGGGTCCATGTCCCACCAAGAAGCACTTATCTGAGGTAAATAAAGCGTTTGGTACATAAAGTGCAAGGTAAATAAGAGTTCAATAGAAATTGGTCCTCCAAGATAAATGTAATACAGCCACATCTTGATAAATACCATGTTATTTCCCTCAACTTCTCCCAAGAACATTGGAAACATCACTTAACCTGACCACATGTCTGCCATCTTTTACAAGGCTGGGGGCCAGACCCATCGGTAACAATCCACATTTAGCCACTGCCCTTGAGCTATTCAATAACATCATGCTATGTTAACAAATCAATCATTTAATAGCCACTGATGTGCACCCAATTGGATAGGACACAGCTAACAATAGGCTGTACTTGCGAGCAAACACAGTTCCAACTGATAGGACAAAAACAGTTTCTCTGTCCTGTCTGGTATGATGTCTTTTTTTTTTATGTTGCATTTAATATCGATTTAATGTGTTTTTACTACCTGAATGTGACCAAATTTCCCGTAGCACAATTTGGCATGACATGACTTGACATTCGCACACACATACATGCACTTAAAGAACATGCACATACACTGGTGGAATACTAACCACAGGGCTATTGTTTATTCGTGAGGGGGTTCCAATGCAAATGTGCTATACTGCGTCCTCGTAATGCTGTGTGGGCAGTGGTGGCAGCCTGGAAGCTGGTTTATGAGGACACGTTTCATTATGTTTAATTGATGGCACATCGTTGGGCCAGTAAAGAAGGAGCCCCCCACACTAACACACACACACACACACACACGCACACATACACACATACACAAACTAACACACACACACACACACACACACACACACACACACACACACACACACACACACACACACACACACACACACACACACACACACACACACACACACACACACACACACGCACGCATACGCACACACAGACACACAATGCTATGGAAAGCACACACAGCCACACAGACAAAAACACACAAATGCTAAGAAGTACAAAAATGTGCATGTACACATAAGTGACACACAAACGCAAATATGCATTAGTTTGTACAGAGTCAGGCTTTTTCTTTTAAGTATGTGGCAGACAAGGTTATTCCCACTGTAAAGGGGAGCTATGGCAACAAGGTCAGAGTTCAAACCTCAGAGCAACAAAGTCATGCAGATATACCATTTGGCTGACAGAGTGGAATCCATACATATGTGTGCAAAAATGTATTCAATTAGTACAAATCTGTAGTTTGGTATTTTTGTCAAAACACACACAAATGGTCAACGTGTATGTGAAACGATGATTTTAATCTGCCCTGACAAATAATCGATGCTTTTACCTTGTAGGCACAAGTGTATACATTTCCTTAAGTCTAATGTAATAGAGAACATAATCTTGGTTGTAAAACCATATTTTATTTTTGTCTTTGACCATATCCTTTATGAATGTCTAGCAGAATCACAAATCAGATATTTCGAATTAGAAAACAGCAAGCAGAAAACTACTAAATTAGAGGAAATCCAGAGTGCATTTGAAAAATATTACAGATTATTATATACACAGCCAGACAAATCAGACAGACTTACAATTCAAACATTTCTTTCTTCTTTTGACGGATTTCCTCCGGAGTGATATAAGTGCATGAAAAAATTTCATGGTCCCTTTACTGAAGGCTTCTTTCAACTACACTCTCAGTGGTGGGACTCTCCCGCCATCATGGAGTGAGGCGTTTATTTCAGTTATATCAAAGGAGGGAAAAGACAAAATGGACTGCAAAGGGTGTAGACCAATAAGTGTTTTAAACATATACTATAAACTGTATGCAGCTATATTGGCTAAAAGATTGAACACAATAATGCCTTCCTTGATAGACGAGGACCAGATAGGTTTTATAAGTAATAGGAAAACACACGATAATATTAGAAGAGTTATAAACATTATTGATCAAATTTCAAAAGGAACATCAAGCGCAGTCCTTCTCAGCCTTGATGCTGAGAAGGCATTTGGTTCGGTAGGATGGGATTTCTTATTTCGAGTTTTGTAAAGATTTGGTTTTCGTGATTCATTCATACAATGCATAAGAATGCTGTACTCCTCCCCAAAAGCGAGGAAAAAGTGAATGGGAGTCTTTCGAATCAAATAATGCTACAACGAGGATGTAGGCAAGGTTGCCCACTAAATCCACTACTTTTTTAAAAAAATTATCGAGCCCCTTGTCCAGGCTATCAGAGAGAAGACTGCTCAGGGCAGGTGGGGCTTGCCCCCCCCTCGACCTCGGCAATAAAATTCCGACAATCAAAATGAATATCCTCCCACGATTACTTTACCTATCGCCTTCCTTGATAGACGAGGACCAGATAGGTTTTGGCTCTATGGCTCTGCTTTGATACTGTCAGCTCAGCTGAGGTATCCAGTATGTTGGTACACCAACATACCAACATACCCGATATCAAGCTATCTGTAATGGAAATACCTATTCAGTCAATTTTGGGTTGCCCTGGCAGGTTTAATGATGTTCACCAGCTACATAATCAATTTACTAGTTTCTCTCTGAAAATGTGGTCAGACGTAGAAAAGAAATATGAGCTCTGCAGAGAGATTGGAGTGTTGAGCTGGCATGCATTGCATCCACACTTCACCCCAGCTTTACAGGACGATAGCTACAAACAATGGACTAAACGAGGAATCACCTCCTTCTGTAGAATAATTAAGAACGGAAACCTAAACTCTTTTGAGGATTTGCGTCAATCTTATGAGTTGGGTAAAGAAGATTTTTATCGTTACTTACTAGGGATGGGCACGAGTAGTCAATTCCAAACTCGAGTGATCGAATGAATTCCTCGAGGATCAATCGAATACTCGTTTAATCTAATCTATTTTTAGAATGCAACGCATCTGCAGCAGGAATAGGCCTATTGATGAACGGCAATATTATAAACCAAACATGTAATGCTTATTCCCAATCAAAACAGTCTGAGTTATCAGAGTATTCATTATTTATTTTTGTTCCAAACACATTTTCCTTACAAAAATAAATATGCGTCTCACAATCATGTCGAACAAAGGCCTGTAACGGTTTAAAAAATACCAAAACAAACAAAACAAGTAGCCCAACCATTGCAAATAATTTAAAGCTGCAAATAAAACAAATGAACTAAAAAAATACTCAGAGTTGTAATCTTCTCTCCACAATAGTCTCTCTCTCTCTGTCTCTCTCTCTCTCTTTCTCTCTCCTTCTAGAATGTACCGGAACATATTTATATCCAGACAGGGTGGTCCGGGGTCAGCTCACACTCGTGTTTGATAATTAATGAAGATGGGCGATGTGACTCCTGTGTCTGTGTTTGTGAGGGTGTGTGTTTGTGTGTGTGAATGAGTTATGTTTCTTGGATCACAGAGCAAGCATGGACCTCCTGGGGAGAATGTCAAAATAAAGACAAAGCTGTAGTCCCACACACACACACACACACACACACACACACACACACACACACACACACACACACACACACACACACAACACACACACACACACACACACACACACACACACACACACACACACACACACACACACACACACACACACACACACACACACACACACACACACACACACACACACAAATACACACAAATACACTCCCTACATACCGATTACTATGACACAATCTGGCCTTATAGAAGCTACATCAGAAGCTATTCCCAGAGCTACACGCACTCACACACGCATACACGCAAACACATATGCACACTGAGATACACAAACACACGGTGAAACCCATACAGAAGCCGTCTAGACAGAAATAGGCCGTTCTCCCGTGGAGAGCGTGTGAGGTGTTAAGTGGAGGCTAGGGTTTCCTGCTTTACAAATAGAGACCCTGTTGATAGCCATCGTCACCACAGGGACGCTAGGACAGCTAGCCTCGGCCGGTCACAGCGCTAATCTCAGAGCGCTAACGTTCTGCTTCATCTGACGTCACCGGACGGAAATAACGCATTTGATTTCACAATGATCGACCGGGGGGAATTTGTACTGCGGGGAAATGACAAACAAGGTCTGGGAATGACAGCCCATCCGACAGCACCGTTGTTCATTTATCCATAGAAACACACAGCGATTCAGGACAGTGTCCTTAAGGAGAAGGTCATCGTTAGGGCATCTTGCTCTAGGAGGCCTACAGACATGAGGGACTAACTAAACTAAAAGTCTAAAGCAGTCTATCCTGCCCCGAATGCTACTGAGCAGTGAAACTACATGGTACTGTATGATTGATGAGGTTTGGATCGACAAAATGTACGCACCATGTTAAGGTGCCAGTAGTAGGCCTATATACTTGTAGTAGTAGTACAGAACTACAACACACCAGCAAACAAAGAAGGACTATGACCGTCATGCGCTGGCGTTTGTAGGCTTGACCTCATTGACTCTCTGTAAAAAGTTAATGTGATGCATTTGGTTCAGACCGCCATTATCATCAACATGTGGCTCATTATTGAGGACATTTAACAATGAATAAATTACACTGACTGTGGTCAAGAAGAGAGGGCAGGAAGTTATTAAGTGGCATGAGAGAGAGGGAGAGAGAGAGGGAGAGAGAAAGACAGGGAAGGAGGGAGAGAGAGGAGGGAGAGAGAGTCAATGGACCATAGACAAAGAAGGTTTGATCGTGAGAGGAATCTGTTGAAAATGTAAATCGTAGACGTCACCCTACACACAATGTTGTATGTAGGGTGCCTGTGTCGACTCTTTGACAATACCTAATACATACGCTTTGGTTCCCTGCACTACCCATGGGTTGGTTGTCGTTTGTTTCCCACTCGGACGCTGAATAGAGCAGCTACTCTGTGATATGTTAATGAGGAGCAATTAGCATTAGGTGAGGTCCACCTTAACACTGCAACTTGTGTTTGTGTGTGTTTATTTGTGTGTCAGTGTTTGTGTGTTGTTTGTGTAATGTCCATCATATCATCATATCGACCTGTGTTCTGAAAAACGCGTCACATGTCTCAAGCAAATACTTGCTGAATCAGTAAACTACGTGAAATGAGGGTTTAGCCAGTACTTTCTAATCGGGTAACTTAGCTGCCCTTGGTTTTGACTCGACATTGTAAGTGGAAGCGATGGATGTGACGCTCCTTGCTAACTAGAAAGATCCTTGTCCAATGGTTCTCGTATGCTAGCTCCACTGGAGTAGGGGGCGTCTCTGTAGAAGCCATGTGTCTGTAAAAAGGCGGATACTTAGTCCATAAACAGGGAGTAACGACATTCTCTCGAAAACCTGTTCTGTTTTGTTTTCATCAAACTATGCTTTATAAGCACTGGACAAAATAGTAAATGGAGAAATGTGTTGCTATTTAAACTATGTGCAAGCAGGTTGTAAATAGGGGAAAACATTGGAAAAGCTATTTTATTGGTCACTTTCATACCGTATGAATATAGGATGGAAAGAAAAAGAGTGTGTGAGACGGATCGCTATGCTTTTTATCATACTCTGAGGGTAGTGTCCCTTGCTTCTAATATAGCACACACACACACACACACACACACACACACACACACACACACACACACACACACACACACACACACACACACACACACACACACACACACACACACACACACACACACACACACACATACACAAACTAACACACACACACGCACACACACACACGCACACATACACAAACTAACACACAAACTAACACACACACACACACACACACACACACACACACACACACACACACACACACACACACACACACACACACACACACACACACACACACACACACACACACACACACACACACACACACACCTACACACACACACACACGTACGCACCAAGGGCAGGCAGTCCTGAAAGACCTCCCCCTCGCATAGGCAGCATTAGCTCATTTGAAGTAGTGGGAGCCACAGAGCTGCTAGCTGTTATTAGCGTGGAAGTGGGGCCGTTGTCCCGGTAGCGCTCAGTCCCGACCACTGCAGCTATCCAGGAGCGGGAACAGGAGGAGTAGGAGGAGCAGGAATAGCGGCAGAAGGAGGAGGAGTGGTGGGAGTTGTATGCCCACCACACCCTTGCATGTTGTGCGCCCGGGGTGGGTTCTCTGAGCAGGGCTGTTCCTGGGTTTAGTTTTTGGAGGACGAGACCGCGGACCATCATCCACTCAGGTAAGAAGAGGCTGCTTCTCTTTCAGGCAACACATGAAAAATTTTATATTTGCACAGCAACACGTCACATCAAACAACTTTTGTATTTGAATCGTTAAAACACACTTAAAAGTATAAAATCTGAATTTAATATAGTGAATATGCCAGTGCAGACAAACATTTTAACAACTAACTGTTAAGATAATCAATTACTTGCTCTATTATCTTCTGTTGATGAAGAATGATTTTTTTAAGTTTGCTTCTGTGGTGGTCTGGGCTAATCTAAGAGCAGCGCACTTGTTGCTGCGCCCGGGGGGGTAATTAAGGTCTGGGTGGCTGGGGGGGCAGTGAGTCGGGTGGCTCTGCGTCCTTCACTACAGGTGGTATCTACTCTCACTTTGGGAGACAGGCAGGTGGATAAATAACCCGCTGAAATAGATGCTGATCGCGGAGAGGTCCTCTTTCATGAGGTACATCTATGTTAGTCTTATGGTGCATGTGTGTGTGTGTGTGTGTGTGTGTGTGTGTGTGTGTGTGTGTGTGTGTGTGTGTGTGTGTGTGTGTGTGTGTGTGTGTGTGTGTGTGTGTGTGTGTGTGTGTGTGTGTGTGTGTGTGTGTGTGTGTGTGTGTGTGCTTACGCCTGCATGTGTTTGTGTTTGTGGTCACCTATACCTCGGACTTGATACTCGAGTCGTTTGATGAGGTTTATAAATGAGTTATGTCTCTATATGGTAGAACACATGTACATAGAGTATTTGTTATATTTATGCTAAGATTTACCTTTATGAGCTACATCCATTGGCACTGAGTGAATCTCCATAATAAAATAGACTAGAATATTTGACGTGTTGCAATTGAAAAGGTGCAAAGTAGAAAGCAAGCACATGCCGTATAGTTCTCAGCTAAACTACTTGATTACCAAATGTAAAAATACTCGGCAGTAAACATCTAAATAGATAGAGACACAAATGTTAAGTGACAGGACAGAATTTTTCGGTGGAAAACATTGTCTTCACTCTAAGGAAGGGCAGACGCAAATACAAGTTATGATTGAGAGATTTAGAGAGAGAGACCGACAAAGACTGACAGAGACTGACAGACAACTAGACAGAGAGAGAGACAGATGTAGAACACACACACACACACACACACACACACACACACACACACACACACACACACACACACACACACACACACACACACACACACACACACACACACACACACACACACACACACACACATACACACACACACACACACACACACACATACACACACACAGCCACCACACTCTGTCCCAGTACATTACCGTGTTGGCGAGCTGCCTCTCAGGGTCAACCAAGCATGCATATCATGAAATCCCACAATGCACCAGTACAAAGCTTACTTTTCATTTTCCAAAGTTCTGATGGAGATATGTACAGGTTCAGATATCCCCACGCACACGCACAAACACACGCACGCTGACACACGGAAGGTCTTTGTGTGCACCCGTTCCACCCTGTGCAATCTGATTCTGAATCGTCAGATACCTAGTCATGGGTTATGAGGTATCATGGGAGCTGTAGTCACAGTGCAATCATTTGATTCACTCAATGTCCCCCGTGATGGCTCAACAAGAACACAGTTTGCAGCAGTATATTTCTGATACTGGTTTGTAAACAAACACGGTAATTACTCAATAACTACATAGTTCTCACTCCTCCTAATAATCCACATTTCAGTTGTTTGTTTTTCTTTCTATCTACTCTGCTAATCTGATCAGTGCCAGAAGCTTTATTGCTCAATGTTCAAACCCTCACGTGTTTTCTAGTCATGAAGAAGCTGCTTCTTGTATTCGATGGATGGCCCGTGTGTCACAAGAGGGACGTGAACTCTATGTGTAGTTGGTCTTTACAGTATAGAGAGAGACCATAAATACTGATTTGTTATGTTTAGCACCGTGACTGCTGAACACACTGCGTAGACTTATCGGAATATATACTGCACAAGCTATATTGAGCATGCAGGTGCTAACTTTGATATATATGGTGAAGCTTGTAAGATCGAGATACTTTAATGTGTGTGATTTACGCATGAAGACCAATGATGTTATGTCCGTTTGCAGTTTGTTTACGTCAAGGCTGGTTCACAGGCGATTTGTGTGTGTGTGTGTGTGTGTGTTTGTGTGTGTGTGTGTGTGTGTGTGTGTGTGTGTATGTGCGTGTCAATCATTAGAACTTTCATATGGCTAATTATAAATGCAAAACTGCATTACAAAGAGCTTTCAAGAGAAATGACACAACAACATGTGCGCTTCCCTGTGTTCTTTCGGTGACTTGTGTCTTTCTCGTGGGCAGGGGAAGCCTCCCACCCCCTCTGATGAGGATTTTCCAGCCATGACTAAGAGCTTAGAGCCTCTAGTGGGAGCTCCCCTCCCCAATTTAGCCAAGGGAGTGGCCTGTGTGTGTGTGTGTGTGTGTGTGTGTGTGTGTGTGTGTGTGTGTGTGTGTGTGTGTGTGTGTGTGTGTGTGTGTGTGTGTGTGTGTGTGTGTGTGTGTGTGTGTGTGTGTGTGTGTGTGTGTGTGTGTGTGTAAATATATATATATATAATATAATTATATATATGTATGTGTGTGTTTTTGGGAAGAGAATGAGGAAAGGTTCTGTTGGTGTATAAAAGACCGTTTTCCACATTTCTAAAATATATAATAATATATTGACTTGTGTGCGTGTGTGCGCATATGAATGTGCCTATGAGTGTGTTCATAATACCAAAGCGTGACCCATCAGGTCTGTTTAATCATCAGTACATTAGCGCATGGCAACGTCTCGGCGACAACACCAAGCAAGGAGCAGATATTGTGTTGGAGGGGGCCCACTGGTCAGGTGAAGTGGGGCCGTGGGGCCCGTGGGGGCCGTGGGGCTCGTGGGGCTCGTGGGGCTCGTAGAGAGTGATGCTGTACTGGGTGACCTCATCTTCCTTTCCACCACACATGCCACAGCCCCGGCTCATTTCCTGAGGGCTGGTAGAATAGGTAGGGCCTGAGCCAACTCTGGCTTTCGCTGCAGTTTCTTGAGAAATAGCCACACATTGAGGACCCATAATAACTGCACTTCTCGCTTTCTCCGTTCATTTATTCCTTAACATGGTGGGTACATTTTGTCGATCCAATCCTCAAACATCGATGACTTCTACTGACTGAAGTTAATATGTTGATGTGTATTCATCCTTTTCTGTCAGTATTTTGATCTACTACTTTGAACCTTTGGGTTGTGTGCACATTTTGTAGATCTAAAGTTATGCAATGCACACTAACCAGTTTCTTTCCTTCTTTTTCCTCTCTGTCATCTCCAGAAGTCATCCACACAGAAGGTCCTTTGGACGGTAGTTTGTACGCCAAGGTCCGCAAGAAGGAGTCTGCCGAGGGTTCGGTGACAGCTAACGGCCTGCCGCCCACCGCCGTCGACCACGCCCTCCCCCCCGTCGACCACGCCCTCTCGGTGAGCAGCGACTCTGGAAACTCCACCGCCTCCATCAAGACCGACCGGACGGATGAAGCCGCACTAGCGGCCCCGCCCACTGCCCCTCTGAGCCAGACGAACCCCCCCTTCGTCGCAGAGGAGCAGCGTCAGGTCCCGGCGGCAACCCAGCAAGCCCTCAGCCTCCAGGAGAAGCAGGAGCTGGACCAGCTGCTGAGCGGGCTGGAGGGTCCCCTGCACCGCCAGGGCTACCTGACCGCGCCCCCCGCCCAGGCGGCGGGCAGGATGCTGCACCTGGTGCCTGCCCAGGTGCACGTCAACGGCCACCACAACGCCCTGACCACCCCGACCACCAACGCTGCCGCCGCCGCCACCGTTACCGCCAACAGCAGCGGCAACAACACCATGGACCGCGAGACGGACATCCTGGACGACGAGCTCCCCACCAGCCACGAGGGGAACAGCGTGGACAGCCTGGGGACCTTCTCCTCCACCGAGGGCCGGGCCACACCCGCCGACCTCTACTACCAGTCGGAGGTGATCGTGACCAACGGGCAGGACCACGTGCCCTACCTGGAGCGCAGCGTGCCCGAGAGGCCCCAGGAGTCCTCCGGCGTCCACTATGGGAAAGCCGGCGGCATGACACAGAGCGAGTCGGTGCCGACCTCCGGCGAGTACCCCATGGGTCTGAACGGCGGCCTGTACCGCACGCAGTCCTGTGGCGGGGAGCTGAAGTCCATGCCCAGAGCCCCCACCCGGACCACCAGCAGCAAGGACGCGGTCCAGCGGGGCCTCAACGTGTGGCAGAGGTTCGGCGTGCCGGAGGAGCCCATGACGGAGGGCCTCAGCTTCAGCCCGCCAAAGGCCTCCACGGCCAGCCAGAGCAGCCTGTCCCAGTTCCCCCAGCGCCGCAGCACCTCGCAGCAGGAGATCGAGCAGTCCATCGAGACCCTCAACCTCCTCATGCTGGACCTGGACCCGGGCCGCCCTGCGGTGCCCAAGTCCCAGAGCGCCCCGCTGAGGGAGGCCAGCGTGGTCACCACCCAGCCCTCCTTCTCCCAGAGCCAGGCCCGGCCCTCCTACCAGGCCGACGCCAGCATCCACGCCAACCATCCCGCCCACTCCGCCGGCCCCGTGTCCGACATGAGCCGCCACTTCGCCTCCCCGCCGGGCTCGTCCCACGGCCCCGGGTTCCAGGGCTACGCGACCCTTCCCAACGGGACGGGGCTACAGCCGCAGGCCTCCAGCGGTGGAGTGGGGCATTTCCAGCTGAAGCCCATCCACAACTACCCTCCCAGCAGCATGGCCCTGGCCACAGAGGCCCCGGAGATGGAGAGGAGCCCCAGCGCAGCCTCTGCGTCATCCCAGCCCAGAGAGGCGGATTCGGATGAGGTGTTCAATGTAGAGGGCCTGGTCGCCCAGCGGGTGGCTGGTGAGTTGTTATGTTAAGTTAACGCAGTGTGTGAAGTGAAACAAGAACAATCATGAGAATGATTTCAATGGTTAGTTTGTGTACAAACATAGCAATGCATTTCATATAATAATGAGGAATAATGATGATGATGATGATGGTTCGTTATTATGCAAAATTTGTGTAAGAATGTAAGGACGGATACGTAAGAATGTCTGATGAGATAGACAATAATGATGTCAATGGTACAGTTTTTGTGCAGACTTAGCAAAGTCTGTGTTGACAAGTTTGAAATCTTTCTTAGCAAAAGTTGCCCCAAAAAGGTTGTGGCAAACTTTAAAAGGTTACATAATGCAGATGAAAGTTTAACCACGAAGCCTCAGATGTGCTAATCCATTGGTGCAGCCTCCAGGCGTGTGTTCAAAGCGGGCCTGGAAACCAATCCAAAGCAAACAGCAGCACCGTGCCAGTGCCATCTATCAGTATGGACAGCCAGCCTCTCACTCTGTGTTCACAGATCTGTTCAAACAGGGACCCGTCCCTCCTTATCTCCCCTGTCAGCTCACCAGCGGCTATCACACAGGCTCAAACAGGAAGTGGTCTTTCCAGACCAGGAAGTTGACAGCCCCAAAGCAAATACATTAGGCTTGTCCTGCCGAGTAGAAAAAAAAGTGGAATGAGACAAAATCCACAAAGGGAGGCTGTGTAATGGCTGAGGCACAGCAGAGAGCCGGGGTGATAAGAAATGTCAGAGAGAGTTTGCGTGGAATCAACAGCACAGTGCACTTTTGAAGCCCAGACACTAAAAGACAAGGTTTAGCCTAACAAACACAACTTGTTGAACGTTAACGCCACATCCTCATCTCCAGTTTTACTCACTGCGTTCCAGCAGGAGCCTTAAGTGTTGATGATAAATGACCCCATCCAAATATAAGTACTTGTTATTTTCCTTGTGTTGACATTCAAGGGTTATCGTTCATCCATCCGCCTTCTCCTCTGTTATGGTTACAAACATGCTACTTAATTTCATCATTCATCAATCCTGTTTCCTTTTTACTTTCTCTCTCCTTGATTTGACCTAAACCAACTCTTCCTTTATTTTTATTTTCCAACCATTTACCATCTTTTCCCAGAGTACTCGGCTCGGGCACAAAGTGTCCGAAAGATTTCCCTTCAGTCTGACCACCAACGTTCCCAGTCTCCCTCTGGTTGGTTTGTCCTCTGCTGCGTGCATCCAATTTGGGTTCTGTGTCGTCCTTCCTAATCCAACTCATAATGTGTAATCTGTGATCCAGTGCCTGTGTCTTGATTGCAGTCTCCTGCCGTGCGGATGTGTATTTTCTCATGTGGTGTCTTCACCTCTGTTTTTCCTACTCACTCATACCATCTTCACCTTATTTGTTGTATTCCACTGTCAGCTGTATTCACTCTCACTGCTCAAACAAGCGATTTCAGAAAAGCCGTAGCTGTTTAAATGGCCCTTTTCTCCCACAAGGTGTGATGTTGAATAGCCATAACAAATTGCATTCCCATCTGTGTGGACACTTTTACATGTGACGTCACTATAGGGCATATTTCAAAATGGCTTGTAATGGCTGACCAACCTCACACCTGGTTGTAAAAAGGGGCCCTTTAAGACACATGCACACCGCTATGCTCAGCCCACTCGAATGTCCCTGGTCAATCGCTTGTCTGGTCTCTTATCCGGTCCATGCAACACACAATACAACACGCAGATGTCGTGTTCTTTTACAGGAACCTCGGTTTAGCCCCCTTCTTATCTTGTTGTTCTTCCATCCTTCATGTTCATTAATCAAATCACACAAATCTTTTTTTAAGTTTCACAATCACCTCAACAGAAATCAGCTGGATAACGTTGAGTCTTACCAGGGATGAGACAAACAGAGCACAAAGACCTCTCTGTCCGCGGGCCTGCCGGAGTGCATGTCACAAGAGACCTTTATTTTTTTTTCAGACCAAACTTGGGTAACAATAACAGGGCCCAGGAAACACTGGGCTCCTTTCTTCGCTCCTTTATAGCACGCCCTGTTTCCCTCCGCCCGTCAGACAAGACAATGAAAGGACACCCAATCCAGGAGTGGGACGCACAGGGCCCGGTTGAACACATCATCGAGTTCTAAGCAGTCCGAGGGGAGGTTTTGGAGCGGGACACTGACCTAATCTGTCTTTTCAGGGGCCCCCAGGAGTGCCCTGGTCTGGTTTGTTATCCAGGGCCCCCAGACGTTAATGTCTACGAGGTTTATACAACAGTGCCCTGTAGACGTAGAGTTAGAACGCTCGAGAGTATTAGGGTTAGTTCTGAGATCAGATAGTATTACTGAATATATATCATGATATCTACAGTATGTTCAAATATGATGCATTTGTTCACTCTTTTTCATGGTCTCAGCCATCCACTGTGTAGAATTACAATATGAGTAATAACATGAGAGATAAAATCCACGTTATGAATCGGGAATTGGGGTAAAATTGTCCCACCTGATCAACCTTCCAATTATACATATTTACCTCCGTACCAACCTGCAGTCTCCCCTTCCATAACCTCTTGCACGCAGTGTGCATAACCATATTGTGAAAAAAAACTAAAAAAATTCTTGCTAGTGTAAAACAAAAAGGGAGAATCAGATCTAAAGTTGGTTTTGGAATCAACATTATGCTGCTCCACATGTCTTGTATATTGGATTAAATATTCGACTAAATTAAAAAGGAAGAAACTGAAAGGAAAAAAGTCAGGATCCTAAAGAGCCATGGGAATCTCGCGCCGCTCCAGCTGGAAGCCATTACTCGTTGCCAAGGCAACGGGCCTCGTGTTTGACAGCGCTCTGCTGTAGAGCTGTGCGTCTCAGATACATCTGGTTTGCGTGTTTCCAGCAACGGTTGCATGGAGGGGTTTTGGAGGGATGGTAGTGAGAGGGGGGCTGGAGATGTGGTGTTGGGGTTCCTGCATGCGTTCCAAGATGTACTCGAGCACACACCCACCACGTCCATCTCCTGAACATGTCCCTGTGTCTGTGCCAGGCCCTGGGAACAAGATAGCTGTGTTGATGCTAGGTCGCTAGAACAAGATGGTGGTTGGCTGCTAGGGCCTTAGAACAAGATGGTTGTGTTGGATGATAGGGCCTTAGAACAAGATGGTTAAGTTGGATGCTAGGCCTGGAGAACCAATATGGTTGTGTTGGATGCTAGGGCCTTAGAACAAGATGGTTGTGTTGGATGCTAGGGCTTAAGATCAAGATAGTTGTGTTGGATGCTATACCTAGAACAAGATGGTTGTGTTGGATCCTAGGGTCTTAGAACAAGATGCTTGTTTGGATCCTAGGGTCTTAGAACAAGATGCTTGTTTGGATTCTAGGTCCTTAGTATATTCTGCCATTATGTCATTCAGCAGATTCTAGTCTCCCTAAGAAACTTACAGTACAAGTGAGGTGGAGAACAATCAACGCATTCAAATTAAAATGAGTAGTAGACTTTTTATTGGCGACTGTGTGATTGGCAGGTGGTCATCATAGGTTTTACAGTATTATGGAACCATAATGATCAGCTGCATATTTTCATCCACCATTAGAAAACAATTATAATTTTTCACAATGAAAATAATGCTAAACCCCAGATTACCAGAATGACAGTTTGTGGTTGTCTTACTCGGGAACCATTGGGGAAATCTCTCATCTCATCTCATCTTCAAACCGCTTATCCGGGGTCGGGTCGCGGGGGCAGCAGCTCAAGCAGGGGACCCCAGACTTCCCTTTCCCGAGCCACATTGGCCAGCTCTGACGGGGGGATCCCGAGGCGTTCCCAGGCCAGTGTTGAGATATAATCTCTCCACCTAGTCCTGGGTCTTCCCCGAGGTCTCCTCCCCACTGGTCGTGCCTGGAACACCTCCCAAAAGGGAAATATCTTTCCCTTTTTTATAACCACCAAAAGTATGTCTCTCTGGCAGTAGGCCTCACTCCCAAACATCTCTAACTGTGTCTTTACATTTTTACAGCTGCAGGCGAATGCTATCGCTAACTCCACCACATGTCTCAGCTTTGGCCCGCTCGGGTCTAAGAGAGAGGTTGACAGAAGAGGCAGTAAATATTGTTCATGGTTTCCATAACACCAAGTGCTCTCTGGTGGGTGGGTCTGTTAGGACCTCATGAATCAAGGCCATCCATTGCATCTTTGTTGGGACACATTGTTAGCAAGCCTTTGTTCCTTTGTTTACATGAGTAGTTATGGGGACGTAACTAATATATTTATTATATTTATTAGAAGTAGGGAGGTGTCTCTCTTAGTCCCAACAGTACTGCTGTTCAAGGGGGAAAACGGCAATCAATCTGAGTACTCTGTAATCAAAATGCTACTAGCTAATCAATTAATTGGATAGCCAGTTTCAGCTGACGTTGTTATAAACTACAGGGAGGGAGAACCTTTTCCGATAATTGTTGCTTTGAGTCGAGTCAGGATATAAAGTGAATTACGACAGTGTTTCACAATTGGCCACTTTCAGCTCTCGACCTTTCTGGTGGGGAGGTCGTCGTCTCAACCTTTCATAAACTTTCAGCCCAGGCGTACACAAATTATAGTCAAAGTTTCCTTCAGAAAAGACGCAGCTCAAACACTTAAGTCAGTAAACTGATGATGCAACTGTCCAATTCTACCAGAAGTTCCTGATACCTGCTGTTTTAAAGAAGCCAAATAGTGTGTCGTAGCCACAGTTTCACAATACGAGGACTGCAAAATTCCAGATTCTGTAACACTCAAGCAAACAAATCATGCTTTGTGTCAGATAAAACTCACAGAGTGTATCCTTCTAACCCCAATGAGCCTGCTTGACGCAACCCTTTGTGTGTGTGTGTGTGTGTCTTCACACTGCAGTCCCTGTCAAGTCTACATTTTGTACTCGTCCCAGGCTGTACAAGAGCCACAGCTTGCCGGGCTTTCAATGCATCCCAGTGCATCCTCATGCCTCGCTTCCAGCCGCCCGTGTGACCGTTAAAATAGTCCCGACTCCGCCCATGTGGAAACGCACGGGTCTTTGGATGCATCTAAGCAAGCACCCTGCGAAAGGGGACCTCAGAATGATGGCCTGATGTTGTGTTCTTTACGACGCCCTAGGCTATAACGAATTAGAGCAATGAGAACGAGAAATAAGTGCTGCAGGGTCTTACGCAACTCTGTGTCTGTTCCCGCTCAGGCGTCCAGTCTCGGGGGATTTCGTTTGAGGACCCCACCGCCCCGTCGCCACGCCACCGGGTGCCCAGCGATGGAGGGCAGTTCCAGAACGTTCCGGACGGCAGCATTGACGCCACCTGTCCTGACGGACCCCTTCGCTCGCCCATCCGCTGCGTCTCGCCAGAGTTTGTTAACGCCATCGCTTTGAACCCCGGCGGGAGACCCAAGGAGGTAGGGTTAACTTCATATTAGTTTTCTGCTGTTTTTGTCTTCATGAGCTATCTGGATGATATCTGATTGTGCAATTTCTTCTTGTATCGCTATCGAATTCGAGTAATCATCTAGCGGCCCGTCTGTAAATACTTGGGATGTAGCTGCTATTGTTTGTGATATTGAGTATTTGTGTTATTATTATTTATTATATTGTCATATTTTAATACAATATACCTAGTTTCTTTTCAATCTATGATAAGTTATAGACCTCAGTTGTGTCACAATAATTTCATTGACCATGATAAACCTTGTAATAAACTTTTAATCCAAAAATATGAACTAACCATTTTCCCCTTGCTGTCTGTCTGTCTGTCTGTCTGTCTGTCTGTCTGTCTGTCTGTCTGTCTGTCTGTCTGTCTGTCTGTCTGTCTGTCTGTCTGTCTGTCTGTCTGTCTGTCTGTCTTTCTGTTTGTCTACGTCCATCTGTGGCCCTTCCTCTTTGATATTGTATTGATGTAAAAATTGTCTGTTCTTTTTGTGTGTTTGTGTGTCTCTTGTGTTTGTGTTCGTATCTCCGTGGCCCCCCTACCCTGTAATATTCCTTCCCCTGCTGCAGAGGCACATCCACAGCTACCGGGAGGCCTTCGAGGAGCTGGAGGCGGGGGGGCCCGTGAGCCCCTCCCCCCTTGCTGGTGGTGAGGTCTTCCCCCAAACCCCTGCATTCCCTGTGTCGCCGCAAACCCCTTACTTCAACCTGTGTAAGTCCCCCGCCCCGCTGACATAGGGCACTGTGGAGCTCTGGCGTAGGAGTTAGCAGTTAGTTAGCGAGAGAGAAGAAGGTTGTTTATTTTACTGTAGCCATTGGTCTTATTCAGCTGGTGGCCATCTTGGTTCTAAACGCTAGCAAGGGGATAAAATTGAGTCAAGCGGCAGCCATGACCATGTGAACGCGACTGATGTGTAGTTCATCTAACAGCCAATAGGTGGCTCGTGGTGGTTGTATACCAAAAAAAGGTACCCGTTCCAAGTCATACGGAAACTTGTGATTTAATTTTCCTAATGTATAGAGAATACTTTTCTTTTCTTTCTTTATTGGGTTAGAATCTCAGTGGCTAGTTCTTTTCCACATAAAATATTTAATAGTTTAATAGTTTGACAGTTTTATTTCAGTAAAGAGTCTTAAAATGGTGATATCTATATTTTCATGTCAATATCTATCAGTTAAGTCAATATCTATAGTCAAATGAGGTAAGACAATAGTGAATGAGCCTATGGCCCTCTGATAAAAGCCCTTGCATTTGCAGAATTATGATCGGTAACTTGGTGTCAGTGGTTGTATCTCTGGGAACAAGTACCGTTTATGGCCAAAGGTGTCGCCAAAGTCATATTATTAAATCTAAGGCTCATAGCAGTGGTATGTAAACCATTTGGTGATGTCATAGACTCTGCGTCCATATTCCTTACCATATATGAGCTGAATGTTACATTTAGTTCCATCAACCAGCTAGCGTTCAGAACCAAGATTGATCCAAGTTGAACGCTCAGTGAATAAGGCCCATTATAGTTGGTTTCAGTTAAATGCTCGACAGTTATCCAACAAATACGGTTGATTAATGTGGTAAATAAGTAGTATTTCGTAATTGATGAGCTGTAAATCAATCCTTTTTCGTGTTTAAACACTAGGTTCTTGCATTCAAATAGATAATGATCTATTTCCGTGAAGAAACATAGTTAAATGATGTTCACTATCACGTGTGATTGCTTGAGCACTTTCATTAATCTGATGTTCTAAATCTTTTTCTTCTTTTTTTTAAGCAAACCTTTTCGTCTTAGATTGACAGAATGAACCCTGAAAAATATTAATCGCTGCATCAAAATCTGAAAATACCTTTAATTCACACTATTTACACCCAATACTGCACATTTTGCACAAAAACAAGTCACTTGAAATATTGCTCCAGGGTTACCTTCACTGATATAACACATAATTCACAAGATTTAGTTATGGTCACATGTCTGTTGGTCAAAATATCAAATGCAATGTAGTCAAAATCCCACATTCATCTATATTTACGAGATCCTTGCCCATGGAAAAAAAGAAATTGGAAGCTGGCAGACAGATGGATGGATTTAGAAACGGAAATGAATTTAACCCAGCTCATATGACAGACATTTCATAAGTCAATGTTTCAGACACACAGCGAGCTTAATGAGCAGGCTCTTTGGATACCCCGGGATAAATAGATCTGACGGAGTCAGTCAGGCAGAGAGTTAAAGTAAACGATCACAACTCTCTCTGTCTTCTCCCGTCTTTCTGCACATCCACATATGGTGTGCACATTCAGTGCCCAGTGTCAGTGCTAAATACCTTACCCCCTTCTCTCACACACAAACACAAGCACACGCGCAGGCACACACACACACACACAGACACATACACACACACACACACACACACGCACGCACACACACACACACACACACACACACACACACACACACACACACACACACACACACACACACACACACACACACACACACACACACACACACACACACACACACACACACACACACACACACACACACACAAACGTCCCCTCCTGAGTTTTAAACACGAGTCAAGCATTACAGAGCTCCGACCAATGACCTCATCCAATCAGCTCGCTTGTCTCTCCCTAGGCTCACCCGTAAAAACCTTCCCACTAAAATGGCAGGCATATTTTTTAACGCCCATCATTTTACACTCAACTGTGAAACCGTTGGCCTTTTCTGTGAGGGAACATTTGGTTCAAACAACGCTGAGACTTTTCTTTCAAACCGAGGTCTCGCTCCGTCACACCGGCGAGGTCGGAAAGAATTCGGGATTACACTCAGTCGAGCGCAACAAGTCAACTTAAATGTCACCACCGCCACCACCACCTGTAACCAGAGTCACAGTTTCTCCATGTTTTCCACAATATCCCTGAGCTCCTCACACACCCGCAGACACACAAGAAACCACCTCTCTCGGAGCGCACACTTCCAGAATATTCCGGCCCCTAAAAGCCCCGGGCTGTGCAGAGCACATTTTCTGGTTAGGTTGTGCGTACAAAGAATTGCTATGGATTCTTTGGTAAGTGGAGGACGCACGTCACTTCTAGATGTTTCCTCAGAGTTCCACCGTTCCCAGCACACCGATGTCAGCCTCCCATAACTCCCTCATCCCCCCCGCTTCTTCTTGTTGTCGTCCCTGTTGCATAGCAACCATTGAGTTATCCCTTCCCCTCTGGCACACACACACACGTGTACATGCTTCAGACTGCATGGCCGCCACATGGGAGCAGCGAGGAGGGAGTCTGTGATGACGGACATGACGCACAAACATACATAGACACACATACATAGACACAAACAGGCACTCACATACACACATACAAACACGCACATATGCATACAATACTCACTCTTTCTCTCGAACACAAGCATAAACAAACTCCAACTATCTCTCACACACACAAAATTACACAGTCGCACACTGTCTCTTTCACTGTATTAATTGTCGACATGATTCGTCTGACAGTCTGTTCGTCTCTTTCACAAGAGATGAACAGCCAGACAAGACAGACATGCAGCTGGACAGACAGAGGGACATTGTGTGGGCCCAGTGCTTGCGGATGGGACCAGAACCACAGAACTATCCTGTGTTGTTTATTTTAGGAGTAGTGACTCCAGCGCTACCGGCCTGCTGCTCTCTGTGTGGCTCATCTGGTTCTGGTTTCCTGTTGCTGCCGTTTCACTTCCTCCCCATCTCCCCGTACACCACCACCACCCCCACCACCACCCGTTTAATCGCCCCAACCCTAATGATCATGGCAGCCATCCGCTCATCCCCAAAAATGTTGTTGTTGTCGTTGTGTTGTTTGCTTAGCTTGCTTGTTGTTTGTTGTGACTTAATGGGGAAGAGGGGAGGAGACAGTGATTCAAAACAGCGATTAGTTGGTCAAAAACATGAACTTTTCCAGTCACAACGTGGATTTTGCTGCTGAAAGCAACTCCACGTTTGTTATCTTTCCCCTTGGGGTTGAGTGAGGGTCAAAGTTCAAACCCCAGAGCTTTCACCCCATGTAGTGACTTTTAATCACTTAAAGTTGCTCGTCTGATGTCTGAATTTCGTTTTTTGTACTAGAAGTCCATAAACCTATATTGAAATTTTAACATCAAATGAAAAGGATATGCACATGAAACGTACGTGAGACATTTACGAGACAACTATGAGACATACATGACACATGCATAACACATACATAAACATTAAATCCCCAAAGGCTTTTTTCCCCCCCTTTTGAACAAGAAACTCACTTTTGAACAGCGAGCCATTCAAGCCTGTGTTATTCTACATGTGCTCGACACATTTCACCGTTTCACCAAATGTTCAGTGTCACGTTGTTACCGGTCACGTGCATGATGTCACCCCCTGAACCCCGCCACTCCTAAACCTCCACTGGCCAGAGCATGAGGCATGGCCATACCCTCCCCCTCCCCATGATGGCCTGTGCCTGGGGTCCCCTGCATTTACTGTGCCCTGCTTTTAAAATGTCTTGTATTGGTCTCGACAGCTCAATGCCTTTAAGTGGGGCCCTATTTTCTAAATCACAATGAACTTCTCATTTTGACATACAAATCGTATCATTCGATGCGCATATTTGATATATGATATAGTGTCATGGGCCATTGATCCCATCTGGAATTGGGGCCTCGATAGCAGGGCTGCACAATGCAGTCGTCGGCGCAACTGGCTTTACAACAGGCATCAGCTGTCAGGACAGCTCCCACGGAGCAGGGAGAATGTGTTTGTGTATGTGTATGTCTATGTGTATGTGGTGGTTAACAGGCTGTTGTTGGTTCCCTTCCCCCCTCACTAGGTCGCTCGCCCCCTGGTCTCGCCAAGACCCCGCTGTCCGCACTGGGGCTCAAACCACACAACCCGGCTGAGATCCTGCTCAACCAAACCGGCTCAGGTCAGTTCCCGTCTGATCCGGGTTCGATTCTCACTGGGAGGGATTGGGGGGCATCCTCAGAATGGATGCACTCGTGGTATTATGTATTTGTATGTGTGAATATGAATGAGGTATTGAAGATGAGGATGGTAGACCATCTCTCTCTGCTGTTTAACACACATCGATTGGGCCTGAATATTTAAGTTTGTTTTTCAATATTTTTTCTCTTCTCTTTGATCGAGGAAGAATGTGATCTTACATAATATCTTCAAAGGGTCTCACTGTGTTTTAGTGCAGATTAGGCTTAGCAAAGCAATTATGAGCACAATCTCCTTATGCGTATTAACACCGATTATAATATTATAATAAGCCTATTGGAAACAAGTCAATGAGAGATCTTTAAAAGGGTTGGATCTGAAGAAACTTCGAAGCGGTCGTGTTACGTTGGACAAGTAAGATTCTGCCTTTTTTATGACTATAGCAGGATCTATGTAGTTGTCTTTCTAACTGTATACATATTTATTTTTGTACATTTTTTTCATCACCGCTCAGAGGATGAGAGCGATCAGGGTGAGGAAGGTAAGAGAACGGGAAAGAACAGCGGGTCATCACAGGCTTTAGTTATGTCATCTCCACGTTTCCATTGTGTTAACTGCCTGTTTGCTGGTCACGATCCTCGATCACCTGCATTCCTCCCTCAGCACACCTTCTAACAATGTCATAGATGCACTATTATTATTAACAATGTCCCGCAATATCCATTCCATGGCAGTCACTCTCTCCTTTTTATACTATTGAGGAGATTATATAAACAAACTATAATCTCAAACTATGTATGATGAGACTTATTTATATTTTACATCAAATACGACATCTTAACAGATAATACGGAGTATTCCATCATGAAAGGGTTACTAGTAACAGACATTTTTAAGGTCTATTTGGGACAAAGGCAATGCCGTCATTTACTTGTAATGTTAACTCAGCAGTTAGGACAGGTGAAGAAGAACAGATGCAGTTTGTTTACCTTTGACATGTTGCTCACTATGTTGCTCTCAATGAACACCAAATGTGTGTGTTTTTGAAGAAACTGTAGGAATACGCGACTTCAGTTGAAGCCATTGGTGACCTGGTAAATATAAGAAATGTACCAGTCATCTAAGATGTTGGTAAACTTGACATTTTCTTATGTCGACTCCCAAGTGACTGTGAACATTAGCTTAACATTAACCGTTTGAGCAGGACTACTTTCCATTGATGACGCAATACTGCCAACTAGTGGTTGTCGACGGGAAGTTCAACAACATTGAGAAACCTTATCTGGGCTTGCGTTCTAATTGTTAAATGAGGTATGAATTAAAGTAATAATAGAGTTTGTGTTGTTAACGGCTGTATTATTGAAACCCTCTTCTTCGTTTTTGTTCTTTTTACGTAGAATGGTATATTTTTATGATCAATCAATCAAAATTTGAATATAAGAAATTTTCTACATTACATTTTTCATTAAAAAAAAATCGTCAATCACTGCGCCAGTTGATCATTCGCAATGGAATGTTGCTTCATCAAAAGAAAAATCATCCCAAAACCCTAACCACTGTTGTCACGGTTAAAGAGGTCCGCCCTCGATCACCCTTGAATGACCTTCATACTTAAATCTCGTCCTTTCTCTCCTCTCCGTCCTTCACAGCCCCGAGAAGTTACGTGGAGTCTGTGGCCCGTTCAGCATCCTCCTCCGGAGACCCCCCAGGTCCCATCTCCCCCCAGGGACTCTGCCCACCGGGAGAAGCTGTGCTGGGCAGCCAGAGGACCCCCAGCCCGCTGTCCACCCAGGCCCTCAACACCCCTCTGTCCAGCAGTAGCCCCATCCAGATCTCCAGGTCAGTAGTGATGGTCGTTGACTCCTTCCATCATGGGACTTTATGTTCTACTTGGTCAAAGAGGATATTAAGAAATAGCTACGGAACTACTTTCATGGTCACATGTGAAATAGATAATGAAGCAATGTAAAGATTTTCGTAAATGCAAAAATTCTTATCTAAAAATGTGAAGACTTTTATCCCTGTACACTTTTATGAGGTTGGCTCTCTTTTAGTTATTGTCAATTGAGAAATTTATAGGAAATGCTTTTTATTTCAGATAAATCTTCAAAGGTCACAGGTCATCCCTATCCGTGTCTCTGATACTGACCAGAGGTCTGAATGTCATAATTAAATACTAATTGTCCTTTTTCCTCGTAGTGATCATCCGTTGATGGACAGCTCCAGCAGCCCTCCCTTCCAGCCCACTACTGACTCGGGCTACCACTCCCAGCCAATGGAGAGCCTCCGTCCCACCCCTAGTTCCTCCTACCAGGCTATGCCCACCCCCCTATACCAAGGCACGCCCACTTCCCAATACCAAGGGACGCCCACTTCCCAATACCAAGCCACGCCCACTTCCCCTTACCAGGCTATGCCCAGCTCTTACCAGCCAACGCCCACACCCTGCTACCAGGTCACCACCTCCCCCTCCTACCAACCCATGCCCCCCTCCTCCTGCTACCAGGGCACGCCCACCCCCGCCTCCTACCTGGACTCCAGCACCCCGCCCTCCTCCTCTTACCTGGGTGGCCCCGCCCCCACCCTCTCCTACCTCGGCCACCCCAGCAGCCACCTGGTCGGGGGAGGCTATGTCTTGTCCGACCCCGGCCCCCTCTCCCAGGACCCGATGCAGGCCCTCCTCCACGGGGGCCACGCCCCGGGCCCTCATCCCACGCTGTATTCCCCGGGCTCTGCCCACCAGCAGCACGGCCCCTCCTCCTCCGCCCTGGCCGCCGCCGCCCAGGGCAGCCCCCACCTGGGTCGGCAACCGTTGCCGTGCAGTGGCTTCGAGGCCCCAGGGCTCCAAGGGCCCCTGGGTCCGGGGGGGGGCAGTCCCATCCTCGCCCGGCGCCCGTCCCAGGGCGGCCAAAGCAGCCCGGTGCTGATCTGCCAGAGCTCTCTGGGGCCCGGCTCCCAGAGGAGCCCCGTTCTGAGCCGCCAGCCGGGCGCCGCCGCCGCCCACCAGGGCAGTCCCGTCCTGCCCGCCACCAATCGGCCTCGCAGGCTTCCCAGTGGAGCCCCAGCCTGGACCGCCACCCGCTGCACAGCGGCTACACCACGCCCGACGAGAGGCACGGCAACCTGTCCCGGCAGAGCAGCTCCTCAGGCTACCAGGGCCCGCCCACGCCCTCCTTCCCCGTGTCCCCCGCCGGCTACCTGGACGGGGGCACCCTTGGGGGCTTCCGGCAGGGCAGCCCCGCGCCGGGCTTCCAGCCCCAGCTGCCCGAGAAGAGGCGCATGTCCAGCGGGGAGCGGCCCGCCAACGGAGCGCTGTCGTACGCCACGCTCAACGGCAAGATGTCCTCCTCGTCTTCCTCGCCGCTGTCCGGCGGAGGGGGAACGCCCGGGTACTTCCACACCCTGCCTGACTTCTCCAAGTTCAACATGCCTGGTGAGAGCACGACGCAGCCGTCAGGAGCAGAAGCAACGGGGGGGGGTACAGCGTAGAGTAAATGGGAGGCCGTTCGAATCACCATCGAAGGTTGTGGGTTCGATCACACAACCTGAGGACTTTTTTTTCTAACCAACTTGTGTCGACAATCATTTTTAAAATAGTGTTGAGCAAGTACGCTCTGGCCTTTTTCCTGGAAAACGGCTGCAATATTTACGTCCAGCATGCAATAAATTGCATATAAAAATGCCAAATTGTACTTGGAATGATGATCAACTGACTATATTGTAGTAAAATATTACATGTGCAGTAAGTTATGTTGCCATGGAGACGTATTGAACATTCTTGTGTTTGGTCGTCTTCTAGACGGGAGTCCCGAGTCTCGGCTGAACGTCAAGTTCGTACAGGACACGTCCAAGTTTTGGTACAAGCCGGAGATATCCAGAGAACAAGGTGAGCTTAATGGCAATCTCTTTCACTTAGTACAGATCCTGTTTACATCTCAATGGAGAGCAGGAAATAAACATGCGTGAAATGAAAAGCAAAGTCAATTTCTAAAAGCTGGCTGGCGTAGGACTGTTTCATAGAGAGAGAGAACGTGCGTGTTCAAGTTTGACACAGACCTTTTATTTTGTCCTCTGTGTGAGCACAAAAGCCAGCCCTCAAATTTCTTGCTGGATCGGTAATCAGTATTTTGATGAAGGTTGTGTGGGCAAGGCCTTATTCTGGATTAAAATGTGGACACGTTACGCAAACACACTTATAAACCGCCAGTGTGCAGGCATGCACATTATGTGTGAGGCACACACATAATAATTTACTCAGACGCACACAGAGACTAACATGCATATGCACAACACACACACACACACACATAAACACACACACAAATCCCTTCGTTCTTCATTATATACATTCTCTATGAACAGATAGACATCACCGTGGATACGAAACCTCAATCCTCTTTCTTTGTTCCTCTCGTGACTCCTATCGGATGAGCTCATCTTAAGCATCAGCACATGCTCAACTGCAATGACATCACCTAAAACACACACACACACACACACACACACACACACACACACACACACACACACACACACACACACACACACACACACACACACACACACACACACACACACACACACACACACACACTACACACTACAATACAATGCTCTGGGAAATCCACAGCAGATGCAGAGCATTAAGGCACAGCTGTGATTCCTCCTCTCTGGGTCTTCCGTCCTTCTCTCTCTCTCTCTCTTCCTTCAGCTAGACCATCTGTGACACTTCAAGGGAAGGCAGGAGGAAAGGATCGTTCCCTTCTTCCCTCTTTCCCTTGAAGTGTCACACATGGTCTGAGCGACACACACCGAGAGAGAACGCCAGCCATGAATCCAGAGACTCTCCTCCTCTTCCGTCCCAGAAGCTATCACATGGGCTTAGCCTCACATCATGTGGGGTTTGATGTCATTAGGACAACCGAGCAATTGGAGAGGACAGAATAATTAAAAATATCATAATACAGGTGATTCCTACGGTATAGAGAGAGTGAGAAGAGAGTAAGATGGGTCTGAGGAGGAAAATTCGGAGGAAAACTACACGGTTTATTCAAGGTTGATCCTGTAACGTCATGGTTGGTGTATCTGAGATGAATAACGAATAATGAGAGCTTTCCGAAGTTTTTGGGAAAATGGCCAACAATTGGCAAATTATAAAGCATACTTCTTCTATGACTCATTTCCATGAAACAGTGTATGGTATGTATTATATTCTGGGAATCAAACATACATCTATATTCATATATATGTGTAGGTCTATTTATTTTATAAATATTCGAAAAGCCTTAAGTCAAAACTCACCCTTAGCACCCAACTAATGCACACTCTAGCGTGACCCTAACCCCCTGTCCCCCCCCAGCCATCGGCCTGCTGAAGGAGAGAGAGCCGGGGGCCTTCGTGATCCGGGACAGCCACTCCTTCCGGGGGGCCTACGGTCTGGCCATGAAAGTGGCCTCCCCACCGCCCACCGTGCAGCCCACCAAGAAAGGTAGGCTGAGGTCTGGTGTAGGGGTGCTTGACTCAAACCCCCCCCCCCCCCCTCACACCCCAATGTCCGCAGCCTCACCTGTAGGCGTCCTTGAGCAGGAAGTCTGACCATTGCCAGCTCTTTCAGGTCCCTGCGTTCATTAAAGGTCGCTTTGGATAAAACTGTCCTCTTGAATGACTTATTTGGTCATTTAATGATTGTGTTTGTGTGTGTGTGTGTGTGTGTGTGTGTGTGTGTGTGTGTGTGTGTGTGTGTGTGTGTGTGTGTGTGTGTGTGTGTGTGTGTGTGTGTGTGTGTGTGTGTGTGTGTGTGTGTGTGCAGCAGGTGACATCACTAATGAGCTGGTGAGACACTTCCTGATAGAGAGCAGCCCCAAAGGAGTGAAGCTGAAGGGATGTCCCAATGAACCCTTCTTTGGTAGGAGCTGGCATTCAACACACACCCACACAAACAGACACACACACACACACACACACCACATGTACACACCCTCATTGTTGTGGTCCCTACTTCTTACCTTGTGTTGTGCTTGTGTGCTGCAGGCTGTCTGTCTGCGCTGGTCTACCAACATGCCATCACACCCCTGGCCCTGCCCTGCAAGCTTCTGATCCCCACCACAGGTCAGATAGTGTCATGTCTGTCTGTCTGTCTGTCTGTCTGTCTGTCTGTCTGTCTGTCTGTCTGTCTGTCTGTCTGTCTGTCTGTCTGTCTGTCTGTCTGTCTGTCTGTCTGTCTGTCTGTTCTGTCTGTCTGTCTGTCTGTCTGTCTGTCTGTCTGTCTGTCTGTCTGTCTGTCTGTCTGTCTGTCTGTCTGTCTGTCTGTCTGTCTGTCCTGCCTGCCTATTGAAGTGATTGTGAGTAGCGTTATCTTCAGCAACAATCTCCACCTACTCCCTCCACCACAGATCTCAACGAGGAGGCGCCGGTGGTTCCCGTGGCGACAAACCCACTAGCCGAGCGACTAAAACAAGGAGCAGGTAAAACTAATAAATATACTGGCTGAAACCAATGCCATTGGTTGTTGATGTAAACGTGAATTCAATAATGTAACAATAAAACCAACTATTGGCAACATCAGTATGTTTTTTTGAAGCATCCGTATTCATTTCAAATCAATTATTATCATCCCTTCCAAGTTCCTTCAGTGCAGAGGGTCCCTGATGATTCCCATGGTAAACCCCACACATTGTTCTCTCAGTTCCCTGCTGGAATGTTCCCCCTTGCATCTTCAACGTTAGGACTGTCATGTGCCTTGGAAAATGTGTGCGTCTGTGTGTGTACGCGTGAGTATGTATGTACGTAAGCTATCTTGCGTGTGTGTCTCTTGGGTGAGTGTGGTATCGTACCAGAACGAGCCATCTGGGTCAATGTGTCTTAACATACCATAACATGATGAATGGCAGTAATGTATTCTGTTAAACATGTTGCTGCTAGAGTTTTGTTCATTCCCGTATGGATTGTACAGCCTTGAGTCAGGAAGCATGTTTCGGACGTGAATAAAATGTTTTTTGCATGAATAGGCCGCTTGCAACCTTATTGAACATCTCTGTGAATGACTATACCGTTAATAACATTAACACTGTTTATTTACATAAAGACCTGAAAACAAAATGCCGCCATGACAATGCATAACTGGCACAAACCATTTCAACTTGATATAATCTAACTGAATTTGCGGTTTGTTATTTTCCCAGCATGCAATGTGCTCTACATCAACTCAGTAGACATGGAGTCTCTGACAGGTCCTCAGGCCGTTGCCAAGGCGATATCCGAGACACTGGCTGCTGGGACGCCCCCTACCGCAACAGTGGTGCACTTCAAGGTGTCGGCGCAAGGCATCACTCTGACCGACAACCAGAGGAAGTAAGTTAGAAGCACACCCGCTGAAGTTAAAACTCCTCCGACTGAAAGTGAAATCAGCCCTCAAAAACATGCTTCCAAATCCATTGGCAGTAAATTAAGTTAGCCAACAGAACTTTTACGATCGAATTACTGGATAAAACCACTATTAGTCGTTCCAATTTTCTTCTGCATGTGTTCATGTCAAATAATATTTTCAATAAGTCATTACCGAAGCCATGATTGAACTCACGCAACTTCTGTATTGTATTGTATTGTATTGAACTCACTCAATTTCTGTATTGTATTGTATTGTAATTTCACGAAATTAATAGCAACATTTCTTCCCGAGGCTATTCTTCCGACGTCACTACCCGACCAACAGCGTGACATTCTGTGACATCGACCCACAGGACAGAAAGTGAGTGCTTCAGCCTTCTCTCATTCAATATTCTTTTTTTTTTACAACACATTAAAACCCGTTGTTCTGTTTGTCTCCACATTATGAATGACATGTGTTCCGTGTCTCGCTAGGTGGAACAAATCGGAAGGAGGCACAGCGAAGTAAGTGGATTCCAATCAATAACGAATGGTTCTTGTACATCCAAGCAAGTGGTCATGAGATTTAAAAACAACCGGTGACGCAAGACAGTGAAGATAACTGCGTACACACACACACACACACACACACACACACACACACACACACATCAAAACTGAATACACAGACACACACACGCACGCAAGCAGACAAATAAACCCTCACACAAGATCTTTCTGGGTATATCACCTAACAGCCCCCTGGCCACCTCGGACGGGTCATAAAATAGGAGCTGTTTGTGGACTTTGTTGGGTAGGGGTTTTGGAGATAGTTAAACCACAGATGACAAGTCAAAAGTTGTTTCTTCTAAAGGTTTCTTACTTTCCCAGACTGGGTTTTATGTTTTTTCATTTTCTTATTGGGGTTGAAGATTGTCGTCAACATATGCCTGTACGGTGAAGCCCTTTTGGCGTGTACTGCCTCTGTGACAATGTTCTGACCCATTTGCTATGACTTCACTTACTGAGCAGACGGTTTTATCCAAAGCATATTTGTGAAACGTTAGAGGTAGACTCCTCTCAGATCTCCTTATGCAGTAGGCAGGCTACAGGTAGGCTTCTGATCTGGGAATTGAACCCAGGACCTTTGGGCTGTTGGGATTTCAACAGCAACCTGACCCCTGACCTCTGACCTCTGTGTCCTCTCTCTCGCCCCTCTCCTCTCCTCCAGGTTCTTCGGCTTCGTGGCCAGGAAGCAGGGCAGCACGACGGACAACGTCAGCCACCTGTTCGCCGAGATGGACCCGGAGCAGCCCGCCAACGCCATCGTCAACTTCGTGCTGAAGATGATCGCCGCGCAGAAGCGATGAGGGCGGCGAGAAAAAAACAAACCCTGGCGCCTTTTTCTTTCACCCTTTGGTTGTTTTGGTTCTCATCGTTCTTCAAAAAGTTTCAAAGAACACTTCTGTTTGAATTTGGACTTTCTGGACCTTTCAACGTTTGTTTGCGTTTGCTTTCTTTCCTTTTTTCTCCTTTTTTTCCCCTTTCTTTCTTTTGTGTTACGTTAAGGCTGATGTGTGAGACTGCGCACGTGGACATGATTGTGTGTGTGGAGCACAGTGTGTGCTTGACTGTCGAGCAGACAATAAGAGGTGTGTTTTGTTTCTTCGTTCTATTGAGAACCTCAACAGGTTGTGTCTGTGTGTGTGTGTTTGCGCGTGTGTGTGTCTGTGCACGTTTGTCCGTGTGCTTTTCTTCTTGAGTGGACCTCAGAATGGAACAGAGGAAGTGCAGAATGGGGGCGTGGCTGAAAGTAAGGGGTTGGGGGGGGACTGTTCTGTCCTCCTGTTGCCGGGGGCGATACACGATCAGGAAGAGGAAATGACATCACGTGAGCAGATGTTTTGTGGCGATTGTTTTAGGGAGATACAGTTTTTTGTTTTGTTAGGTTTTTTGGGTAAGGAATATGACAAGTTGCGTGATGTAAGGGTGGTTTCCTAATCTATCAGGCTTTCGACTGGTCAACCAAAGATTAAAAAGAAAAAGAAACCAGGTTGAATATAGTGTTCCACTGTTCGAGGGTTGGAAAACATCCTTTTGTATAAAAAAAAAGACAAAATATGGCTGCTTAATCAAATTTACTGAACTGTTTATTTTTGTCTGTGTAGCGATACAGTAGGTCAACCTAGTTTGAAAAGAAGAAAAAAAAATATGCACCTTTGCCTCCTGCAAACATGTTTAAGGACGCATTTGCATAAGGCAAGGTCATGTACATATTCTCGACAGCTTTCCCAGTAGTTCTGTATTAGATGCCTTATGGTGCCTGACCTTTTTTTTTTTAACAAAGATCTTTGTAAAGAAAATAAGACAACAAAAAAACGAACAGATCTCTTATATATGCAACTAAACGGAATGAGGATTTCCCGAAGTTATTTCTATATAGCCACGTAGCGTCGCTAGGTAAGCGTATGTTCTGTCCACCAATGCAAATAATCCGCTCAACCGTAGTCCTTATTTTGCAGTTTTGTTTTCATTTTCCGTACTTGTATTCGTGTAAATTATCGCGAGAATGTCATCCAATCATCGTGTCCAAGCAACTCTCGATCGCTTTGATTGGCGAAAACTACGAAAATCTCCTTAAGGGCGCCGATCTTTTGTGCTCGCCACTCCATCCCCCGTCTGCACGGCACCGCATAGCCACACTGTCCGATTATCCACCGTTAGAAGGGCTAAAAGGGTCTTTTGAGATGCGAATCTTCACAGAAAAGGCTTGCACTAGTATCGCACTCTACATTTTCATTTTCCGAGAAAAAAAAATCAAATAGAATATACACAAATAGGAAGAAGCTATTATCACTGTGCATCTGACTTTAAAACAGTTAACTCTCACCTCCTACCCGGAAGTAAGCTAAACATATAAATATACGTATTAAAAGCTATATTAAACTTTCAAATGTTGACTAAAAGTATTTATTTTTTTTGCAATGTTGCTCTATGTTAACCTGTATACATGTATTATATAGTATGCATCAAGATTACTGAAAGCAAGGAAAAAAATATCTTTATTTTGGCTAAAAAACACAACTTTAAACTGCCTTGAAATATATATGATGTAAAGTGTGTGCATTTTAAAGAGTGTCACTGTTTGTTTTGAATATGTTTTTTCACAGCGTTATGATATTATGCTTCATTTGTTTTCACCGTCAAGAAAGCTTCTTTGACAGGAGATGAGTGCTTTGTATGAAAGTTTGTTTTGAAAATCGTTTCCTGACGCCAATACAAATTTGAATCCAACTTCAACCGAGTTTTACAAAATACGCAATCTAAAGTAAGCACTTAAATGTTGACATTTCTATTCGTATTCGCAGAACACAACATCAAAAATATCATCTGAGATTGCAAGGTGTTCATTGCATGTGTAGAAGATGAAACAATGCTTTCCTTCTGCACATGTCCCCGTCCTAAGTGTTGTGTGCAGAAGAAAAGGGGCATTTATCTTACTTTGCCACTTCTGCCCTCGTGTGGTTAAAAAGGGCCATCGCAAAAGATCCTGTCTTATTTGGATACAGTGTTTTAACTGTGATTCAGTCCATTTTATTTCGAACTTGCAAATCACTTTGCTTGTGGATTTTTATTTTTTTGTGTTTTATTTTAGTCCCAGGAAGGTTAAGACATCATGGATGTTACTGTGTTTGACCGCTTTATCGGTTCAAGTTTGAAGCATGGCGTAGCTACTGAGATATGGCCAAAAATCTAGGACGATCTTAACCAGAAAAATAAAGAATATCAAAATAAATATTAAAACGAAAACATAAAATTAATAAACAAAGCACTTATGGGCGCATTCTTTTTTTTTAACATGACTACAATGTGTCCTAAGCTAGAGGCTGCATGCTTATATCAAGCTTGGCAGCACTAATCTCTACTTCCTTGTGTTCTTCAAAATAAAAGCTACCATGTATAGCAGGATGTTGGTTTGAAGTGTCACTTGCCTAGTCTACATTTCTGTGTCAAGACAAGGACCAGACACATGTAAGATGAGTCTACGTATCTTCAGAAAAACAAAAAGACTCTCTCTGCCACAATTGAATGTTTGCGTTTGTCTTTTATTTTCTTTATTTTGTTTTAACTTTTTGCCAAGAAGGAAACTCCAGTAGTGTCTGGACTAAGAATGTGTGTAAATGAGCTATGATGCCTGTACAGAGCAGTGTATTTTTTTGGTTTGCTATATTGTATGGCTTTTACTATTTCTGAAAAAAAGAAATAAAAAAACACATTAAAAAGCAATACAAATCACAACAAACAACGGCGTGAAGTGAACTCTTTTCTCATTCTAAATTTGCCAACACCGCCTCCAAAGCGGTTGAATTGAGCACACTCAGCAATATGGTGTGAAGTGAACTCTTTTCTCATTCTAAATTTGCCAACACCGCCTCCAAAGCGGTTGAATTGAGCCACTTGAATATTTTAAATGTTGAAATATCCAATTCAACGTAAAAAAAAAAAACTATTTATATGCTACTTGGTTGGTTCAAAGGGGTCTGGAAGCTTAAAAGACTATGCTTTTACCTTAACATGATGTTTAACTTTCCATCTAAAAGCAAACATATCAACTCTTTGCTTGCAATCATTGAGACATCTTCACTACATATTTGCGTAGATATCCAACACACGTCTACGAATTGGACAATGACCAAGCCTAACTTTGTACAAGTACTATTGCTATATAACAATAAACATTCAACCCATGGCTCAATGAGAATGTTTAATGCGGCCCAATGAAGCTGCATACTATGAGGTTAACCAGCACTATGTACCTTCTCCATTAGCAGCGAGATGCTTGAGTTGTAGCATCAGTTATAGCTATATGCAGGTTTAAGACATGACCATAATACAATTACCATTGGGCTAGAGGAAATACAGCAAGTTGAAGTTGTGGGGCTGAAGTCTTTATTTGTATCTACAGTAGGCCTACAGTGTTCAGAGTTAAGCTTTATGTTTGTCTATCTATTTTTCCTGCTGTACATTCAATTATGCGGAAAAGGTGAACAATTAGTACATTTAGCTATGGAAACAACAAACAAAATCATAGTCACAATGTTCAAGTTAAAAACACAGAGGACAGGTCTGTATAGTGAGTCTCAGACGCATGTATGCACACACACACACACACACACACACAACACACCACACACACACACACACACACACACACACACAACACACACACACACACCAACACACACACCACACACACACACACACACACACCACACACACACACACACACACACACAGTGGTTCAGTATAACATGCAATACTACATTCGGCCACTTGATGCCAGTGTTTTCCTTCGGCAGAGAGTGAGCGACCTCTTTTAATAAGTCCATAGGAGCGACCGAGTGGCATTAATTCAGTTATATCGGGGCATGTAATGAATACATCAACCTTTGAAATCGGCCGAACGACATTTATAATAGTAGTAGAATAGTGTACCAGTATTCCTTTTACATTTCCTGCTTGTTGATATATCACATTTACTTTTCTATCTCCATGACGACTTCATAATAACGAGACAGAATGAGGGGGGATATTGTACTTTTGTTTTTAACGGTATTAAAAAAATAAATAAATGATAAAACATATTTCCCCTAGCGGATGGGGAAATCCAACTGAACCTGATCCTCCGTTGCAGACCTTCACCCTGCATGATGAAGAGGATATATCTCTCTATCCTGTCACACACAAGCCCAAATGCAGACAGACACTTTGACATAGTTGTTGCGACATTGTGAAATGTCAATTTTTTCTCCGCAGGGGCTCCGAACGACAAGATGTAAGAAGTAAGATGGTCTTTTGGAGGAGGGGGGAGGCGGAGGGGGGAGAATAGGGTGTGGGGGGGGGGGGGGGGGCTCTTTTAATCTCTGCAGGCTTGTGTGCAATGGGAGAGAAAATCTGAAAATCAATATTTTGTCTGGTTGGCAAAGGGCCATAATCACAGCAGAAGAACAGGTGTCCCGTTCGCCTGCCGCCGGGCCCTGCTGTCTGGCGGTCATGTGACCGTGGGGTGTGAGAGAGCAAAGGAGAGAGAAGACATCCATCGTTGGGTCTCACATTTGGCTCAAAGGGCTTGTACATCAGAAGGCATCATGGGATTTTTTTGTTGTCCACATTGAGAGGAATCAAAAGAGTTACCAATGTAAGATCCTAAATAAAGCTAAATATACCCAACCCGAGCCTCGCCAAAAGGTTGTTTGGCCCCGTCTCGCATGAGAGAGGCTATGGCAGTGTCGAATGATGTCTACCCATCATGACAAATAATTTCAAGGTTTATTACTAAACAACGACCCAAACACCATGACATAACAACCATGATATATATTTCAATGCACCTTTGCTCCCGACATGTGGTGGTCATTGTGATGTGACGATAGGATGTATAAGCCCTATAATATTGGGCTACAAAATGGTGCCTTTATACTTAGCGCACAATACAGAGCTATCGAATGCCTTGTACCTAGGGTAAGGGCGGTAACCTCTGGGTTGTGTTAGACTATAAGAATGGGGTTCCCTCTTGAGTACATTACTTAATAGCCATGCGCATGCAAACTTTTTTCTGCATGGTATCCCATGATTCACAGCAGGTTTCATTGTCATCAGATTCATCAAATAGAGATGGTCGACACGTACCAGTGCTTCATGCCAATTAGCTGTCACAGGGTGACATATAACATGTTTGGGCTTGTTTAAGCAGCCAATACACGTCAGGCAACAGATGTTCGGTGCATAATTAGGGTCCAAAATTCCCTTACACTTGTTCCCTAAATAGTGTACGATATAGTGTTCGCTTTATTGGGATTAGGGAATGAGGGTAAAATCGAACACAGCGACACGTCCCACCCTCAGCTAGGATTCAGTTTCTCCTGCTGCAATGCATTGTGGGAAGGCGGATTAAAGAAAGGTTGGGTGGTTAGGTTGGATCGGAAGTTGTTGGGAAACTTTGACGTCAATAAGAATAAGTGAAAGCAGTTGTTGTAATAACAAAATAATTACATATTGTATTAGCACCAGAAATGTGGAAGAAATGGGAAAACATTAACAGAAATAGTGTGGAAGTTATTTTCCTAATGTCAAAACATGTTTTGGAAGATTGTTTTGAAAAACGGCAATTATTTGATATTTGAGTCATCTTTTTCAAATGATTTCAGCATGTGAGACGAAGCCAACATTACGCTCTACATAATCAAGAGGTTCCTGTTAAGAACATTTGTGATTTGATACTGTGACCACCAACTGAATTAGATTGGTAAATGTTTTATGTTAATGTTTTAGAGAGGACACAGAGACAGCTGTCTTATTAGGATACAACACAATATAAAACACACCACACACACACGCCACATTACACACCACAATAGCAGCGTAATAGAAAACACACCAGAGCCTACACACACACAGACACACACATACACACACACACACACACACACACACACACACACACACCACACACACACACACACACACACACACACACACACACACACACACACACACACACACACCACACCCACACACCACACACACACACACACACACACACACACACCACACACACACACACACACAACCCACACACACCACACACACACACACACACACACACACACACACACACACACACACACACACACATTGTTGGTGCGGTGTGTTAAGTCAATAGCAGCAGCACTGGAGCGGTGGGCAGCCCTTTTGTTTGTGTGCTTGAATGTATTTATGTTGGTTTGGGTTCATATGTGTTTGCGTCCTTGCATGTGTGCATCTGTGTTTGTCTGTGTTTTTGTGTGTGTTTGTATGTGTGGGTCTTTATGTATGTGTGTGTGTCTATTTGTGAAGGCCGCGTGTATGTGTGTGGCATGGGTGTGTTCAAAGGACCAGGGTGTCTATGCTGTCCGTCCTGTGACCGGGACATGTGACTCACCGGTACTCAGGACTAAACCGTTTCCATCCTGCAGCCTTTTAAAGCCAAAACCATCACAGCACTGTCATCATCAGGACCTGTATGGGGCTGCCCGTGGCATGTGCCTGCCTCAAAAGGCCTTCATCTAAAAATAAATACATCTTCCAGGATGTTATTACAGAAAAAAGCAAACCAATATGTGCCTGGCCGGCAGTATAACCCTTTCTGGGGTGTGTCGTTTTTGCGTCTCTTCCATAAACGAGGGCGGTGTTATTGGTCTGAAAGACAACATAGTAATAATTTAACAGCCCTGTCCACGTCCTCGATGGACGCCAGTTCCTGGCCGAAGCCGATGGATTCTTGCTGTGTTTTCATTTGATTGGTAGGAAGGAATGAGACAAACTGGTAGTCAACTCCATAACATATATCTCCCACAGGAAAGAAAGAGAGAGAGAGAGAGAGAGAGAGAGAGAGAGAGAGAGAGAGAGAGAGAGAGAGAGAGAGAGAGAGAGAGAGAGAGAGAGAGTAGAGAGAGAGAGAGAGAGAGAGAGAGAGAGAGAGAGAGAGAGAGAAGAAAGAGAGAGAGAGAGAGAGAGAGAGAGAGAGAGAGAGAGAGAGAGAGAGAGAGAGAGAGAGAGAGAGAGAGAGAGAGAGAGAGAGAGAGAGAGAGAGAGAGAGAGAGAGAGAGAGAGAGAGAGAGAGAGAGAGAGAGAGAGAGAGAGATAGAGAAAGGGAGATTCAGAGAGAGATACAGATTGAGAGGTATACAGAGATAGACAGGGAGGGAGAAAGATAAAGAGAGAGGCTGTGATTACTGTTGAAACAGGTGCAAAGGGGGAGGCTCAGAAGAGACAACGGAACAAGGGGCCAAGCTTATGTCTCTTAGCTTGTGTCCTTTTATTATATAGGGCTCCTTGTTTGTGCAAGCTTGTGGGATTTCATTGTGTAGCATCTGTGACGTCTCCTACCTTGTGTGTAGTTATCAAGTCATTAAACCTGTGTGTATATGTGTGTGTGTGTGTGTGTGTGTGTGTGTGTGTGTGTGTGTGTGTGTGTGTGTGTGTGTGTGTGTGTGTGTGTGTGTGTGTGTATAAATAGCCTAGGGAATGACAAGGTCAAAGGTCAACCTGGGCAGTGCGTCAGAGGATCAGGTCAACGGCAACAGGAGAGACTAAACACACACACACAAACACATACACAGACACACACACATACTCACTCACACACACCCTTACTCTCATACACACACACACTCATAATTTAATTTCCTGGCTCTGTATTCCAGAAAGGTTCTTGATTGATATCCCGTAGTTCCCAAAATCCATTCAGGGTACACATTGTAGCGTTGGGGACCAGCCAAATAGTTCACATACTGCAACTAACCTGTATCGGTTTTCATGGTTTGCCTTTGCCTATTTAGGTGATGGAAAGTGATGCAAGTCACAACAATGTAACACAAGCCAGGGCTCACAGCACAGCTCAGGTATCTCGCTCTGTATACATTAATGTACGAGCAGAACTTAAAGGTTGAATCTGAGAGATTCACTGCATAACCCCACAAAGGCTAGAAATACTTAAACAGGGGTTCCAGTGGGCTGTGGAAAGCAGACTGCGGTCCCTATTACACACTGAGCTCCCAGGTTCTGGGCGGTCAAAACAGGCCCACTGTCTCACCGCTACTTATAAGCAGGGTGCCTACAAATTCTTATAAAGTCAGAATTTGTGTGAGCGTAGAAGTGCGGGTGTACGGAGCACTTTTTGGAATTCCTTTTGATTGTGTGTTCCGAAAACACATCTCAGCGATAGCGAATCTTGAACACATGGGAAAAATTCTGAATTTCCAAACACCGATAATCTAAGCAGACGATGAGTAGCCTTCAACAACAACGTCACGTCGGCCGTTTCTACAGCGTTTTCATATCAATATATCCTCTATACAGTAGTTTCATAGTTTATAGCAGTGGTTTATATTTGATGAGCCATGTGCATTCTTGCTTTTCTTAATCATTTATGCCCAAACTAAGCCTTACCTTATTTTTTTTTTCACATTCACTGTTAATCATACTTTCTATTCTCTATTTGGACCATATTGCCTGCTTTATTGAGGAGAGTACCTGTGGCAGCATGCTGTTTTGTTCGGACAGGATCAACAAAATTGGATTCTGAATTTCTAAATCAGGAGATTAAATTTCTCACCCCCCCCCCCCCCTTCACCCCCAACCCCGGTCTCACCCCCAACCCCGGTCTACCTCACCCCCATCTCAGCAAGTAGTCCCCACTCTGGGCCAGACACCCTAACAGATGGCTCCAGGGGTCACTAGGGTGAGTACAAGGGGTCAGCTGAGGTTAAACCAGGCAGGGTAGGGGGTTGTTATGACATCATCGCTCTGCCTGCCAAGGTGCAGGTGGATGGGTAGCATGTGCCGTTGACCCCCGCACCACCTCCGACCCCCCCCAGCCAACCCCCTTCTCCTACCACTCTGTACTCTCTAAGAGTCAGGGTTTATATATGTGTGTGTGTGTGTGTCGGGGGTGGGGGGGGGGGGGGTCTTTGTTATTATAGACCTATGTTCACACTAGGCTTACAAAGCAATCACTCACACCTGCTCTGGAAAAAACTGTGTGTGTGTTTGTGTGGGTGTGAAGGGGGGTCTATATGTGTGTGTGTGTGTGTGTGTGTGTGTGTGTGTGTGTGTGTGTGTGTGTGTGTGTGTGTGTGTGTGTGTGTGTGTGTGTGTGTGTGTGTGTGTGTGTGTCTATTTGTGAAGGCCCGCAGGGTACAAGCAGCAGAGCTAGCCTGTTATCTTCTGTGAAACTGTGACCCATGTGGTGGCCAGTTTCGGGCCGACATGAAACTGTGGCCGCAGATGGGAGCTTTGCAAGTAGGATAGCCCCTCTGTATCTGAAGAGGATTGTACTACCACGAGAACTTCACAACAAACCCACCAGAAAAGACACAATCCAAACTCTCAATTCTTTCATGAGGCTAGGTACAATACCACGACACCAAACAGTATGTAGATGTAAAAAGGGCTGAGCATTCCCATATTCTGCACTGCTAGGTGTGTCTGTGTGTGTGTGTGTGTGTGTGTGTGTGTGTGTGGTGTGTGTGTTGTGTGTGTGTGTGTGTGTGTGTGTGTGTGTGTGTGTGTGTGTGTGTGTGTGTGTGTGTGTGTGTGTGTGTGGTTGTGTGTACAATGCATACTTCATAGAGTATTAGTTTGTATTAGTCTTTATTGTAGGTTGAGGTGCGAACTCCATACATTATTGTGTTTGGGGTGGTTAATATATTCTTGCATAGAGATGTTCCCAATATGACATTGTTTTTTCTTTTGGTTACAGTCGGTTAAAAGAGTTTAGCTAAGAAGATTTCTGGCATAAAGGTATCGACAAAATAGAAACACATTAATGAGTGCCAAGTCTTTCAGGTTTGGTTACGAGGAATCTAACGATGAACTATTTTATTGTTCTGAAGTCTAATTTTCTCATCAGACGTTTTGGAGTGTGACTTGATGTGTGTTCACTTCTTTAAAAAAAAAAGTTAAAACATCAAACGACAAGGAAGACAGAGAACACTTTAATCCCCCAAAGAACTGCCCACTGAAAGAGTGTCAATTTCCCACCCCCAACATATTTTCTCGCTGTAATCCAGCGATATATTGAAGTTGGACGCCTCAGTTAGAATTACAACCGGGCACAGACGCTACATGAAATGGTTCTGCCCGGAATCGCACAGGCTCTGGAGCCCTGGAGGTCTGAACTATCCACACCGCGGGAACGTTCTCTGTTCTCTCGGGCTTGCGATCGCCTTGAACGGCACCCAGTCGGCATTCCTTGATTACGGGCCGACCTGGGGATTCGGATGAAAAAAGTCTAAAAGATTGAACGGGAAAGGGGAGCTGGGCAGGTTGGTTTCGCTCCTTCTCATCTTGCCCTACGGAGCGTCAGGCGCTGCTGGATCGCTGTCCCCGGCCCTAGAGCCTGACGAGGAGCCTGGACTACGGCTACCCCAGACGGGGGTGGAGGCGACGACGGGGTCCGTGAAGAAGGTGGTAGTGATGGTGGTGATGGAGGTGGTGGTACTGGTGATTATAGCGAGGTGTTGGAAGTGATGGTGGTGAAGGTGGTGGTGTTGGTGATAATAAGAGAGCAGTGGTGGTGGTGGCAATAGTGAGAGAGCAGTGGTAGTGATGGTGGTGAGGTGGGTGGAGGTGGTGGAAGAGATGATGGTGAAGGTGGTGGTGTTGGTGATAATAAGAGAGCAGTGGTGGTGGTGGCAATAGTGAGAGAGCAGTGGTAGTGATGGTGGTGAGGTGGGTGGAGGTGGTGGAAGAGATGATGGTGAAGGTGGTGGTGTTGGTGATAGTAAGAGAGCAGTGGTGGTGGTGGCGATAGTGGGAGAGCAGTGGTAGTGATGGTGGTGAGGTGGGTGGAGGTGGTGGAAGAGATGATAGTGAAGGTGGTGGTGTTGGTGATAGTAAGAGAGCAGTGGTGGTGGTGGCGATAGTGAGAGCGCAGTGGTGATGGTGGTGGTGGAAAGCAATGGAAGTGGTTTAGTTGAGGTGGGTGGAGGTGGTGGAAGAGATGGTGGTGGTGGTTGGTGTGATAGTGAGAGCGCAGTGGTGATGGTAGTGGTGGAAAAGGAATGGAAGTGGTGTTGTTGAGGTGGCTGGAGGTGGTGGTTGTGCTAGTCGTGGTGATCACCGCCCTTATCACCACCTCATACCTCAACAAAAAGAAAAAAATACGTTGAAAACGTATGAAATTGTACATAGATTCATGCTTGTGTGTGTGCGTGTATGTGTGTGTGGTGTGTTTGTTGTGTGTATGTGTTGGTGAGAAAAAGAGTGGGAGAGTGAAAAGAGGAAGAGAGTGCGAGAGAGGATGTGAAAACACGTCACTGGTATTTCTGGGAAATCATTTTCTCACTTAAACCGGATCTTTGCTGGCAGATTAATTTGCCTGGTTGAGCGTAGCATGTGTGCGCGCCTGTATGTGTGTGTGTGTGAGTACGTGTGTGCACATGTGTGGGTGTGTGTGTGTGTGTGTTTGTGTGTGTATGTGTGTGTTTTTGTGTGTGTGCGCGAGCTTACGTGATTGTGAGTGTGGGATTGTGTGTAATCGGGACAATTACTGTAAACACTGGCTGGTATTAAGTTACTTCTACATTCTCTTCTTCCCGAGAGAGCTCCACACCAGACCTTCCTTCATTGTCACATGTGCCCCACTCTTCACATATCTAGCCACCATGGCAACGCTACGTCAACACACAACACACAACAGCCACTGCACACGTTTTAATCTGAAACGATTGGGTCAACAGAGAAATCTCCCTTCAAACATTCGGCAGTAAATAGAACTCAACAATGGGCCTTGTTCACTTTCCTGGTTTCATCTCGCTTCTGAACGCTAGCTCGGCCCACTTCCTGCAAACTTTAAGAACCAAGCCGGCTGCTAGGTTTATAAGGCCCGTGAGAAAAGGCTTTTTTAGGATATAGTAAAGCAGGTCTTTTCAAACAGGATCCCCAGCATAGGGTCGCGGTGGAAGCTAGCATTGCCATTTGCACTCATAAGGGCTGATTTAGCCTGCGAGCAGAGGGGTTTGGGGAGGTGGAGGCTGGGTGGAACTCTCCAACCACTCGGTTTGGGAGTTCAACTCTCGAACCTCTCGGCTCCGGCTCCAACTCCTCCTCCTCCTGCTGCTCCTCCTCCTACTTCTCCTCCACCTACTCCTCCTCCTCCTCCTCCTCCTCGTACTCTTCCTCCTCCTCCTCCAGCTCCCACTGCAATAAAGCACCAGCTGATTGTTGAATTATCTTAACAAGCCCAACCCCCCCTACGACCACGACACTCACGGACACACACAAACACAGCTATCACCACCACTCAAAGCTGTCACACACACAGACACGTACACACACACACACACACACACAGACACACAGACACACAGACACACACAGACACCTATCATCACCAAACAGTCACACACACACACTACACACACACACACACACACACACACACACACACACACACACACACACACACACACACACACACACACACACACACACACAACACACACACACACACACACACACACACACACACACACACACCACACACACACACACACACACACACACACACACACACACACACACACACACACACACAGCCCTACCACCACCACCACCACTAACACAAAAGATTCACGTACATACACACACACAGACACACACGCACACACACACGCGCACACACACACACACACACACACAAACACACACAACACACACACACACACACACACACACACACACACACACGCACACACGCACGCACGCGCCGCGCGCGCGCCGCACACACACACACACACACACACACACACACACACACCACACACCACACACACACACACACACACACACACACACACACACACACACACACACACACACACACACACACAGCCCTTCCCCACTGCCAAACACGCATACCCTAACCCTTCACAAAGCCCCCCTCTCCCCCTCTATAACAAGAAGTATGGAACGGCTCCAGTTGCGAGCCAGAAGCTGGCGCTCCAAACCGGGACGTCCCGATCTGTCACAAACTGTCAGGCTTGAAGTTAACATTGTGGTGGATGGTAGAGGCCGTCCCTCGCAACAAAAGAGAACCAGGCATTCCTTCCATTCTAGAGCGTATGTCCTGAAGTCAGTCATGCGTCAAGGGGCCCCTGGTGGAAGAAATACTTTTTTTTTTAAATCTAAACTGAGATTAAAAGTAAAAAAGTTTCTTCAGCCTCGGCGGTGCACGGGCTGCGTGTGAACATGAGGGGATATTCACTTTTTAAAGGCCAACCAGGAGCTAGGAATGTGTTTCAACGCTGGAATGATTTGCAGTCGCAGCGTGGCCTAAGTAGTTAGCAACAGCTCATGTGAGCCATTAACACAAGACTACAAACCACAGCTGTCTGGAACTACAAACGTGTCAGGCTGTTCAAATGCAGGCCTATTAGAAGCGTTTTGGTACACTTATGAGCAAAGCTATTTGTTGCACACATCGGTTTTGAGCGCTTAGATCGACGGTTTATCGATCGGCTTTGGAGAACTAAGTAACGCCCCAAGAGAGATACATTTGGACACGTTGATAGACGAGGGTCATCCGTTCATGTAGATGCTAGCCACCTGTCCTGAACAATTACCATACATACACTGTATATACTGTATATATATATATATATATATATATATATATATTCATAAATGACACGAAAGTCTACTGGTTACTGGGTGTCACAGTCAAAAGTTTGTGGGTTTGAAATCCAGTGTCCGCAGTCTACCTGTGGGCATCCTTTAGTAACCCCTCTAGCTGCTTATTAATGTAAAAAAATATAAAGGATTTGGATTAAAGTACCAATAGTGAAAGGAAAAATATGGGGGGGATGTATTAATTTATCATGATTCATGTTTCAATAAACAAATCATTGTTAGGGTTAAGCTATTACGATATTTCAAGTTAATATAAATATGAGGTATAGTCAACGACACTGTTGAAATAGAATCGGGGTAGGTGACGTTATGATTGGTGGAACTCCTGGAGGTGGGATGGAAAAAAAGGGGGGGGGCATCAAGGTCAGACCTGCTGTGACCTTGATGCCTGCATTCAATCATCCTCAGCTGGGAGAAAGTGTGTGTGTGTGTGGGTGTGTGTGTGGGGGTGTGGGGGGGGGGGGCATTGCATGGTTGAGCATTCATCCAAGACACTGGTTGCATACACACACACTATTCCTGGGGCTTAAAACCCTCAGGCCTTCTGCATTGTAGGGGGGAGGAGGAAGAGGTGGGTCAGGGGGAAAGAGGTCACGACCTCTGACCTTTCTCCCTTTCTCTGGACATAGTGTCAGGGCCCCCAGCTGCAGCATCCAGCAGGTGTGAGGACTCAGCTCGGGGCCCCAGCTCCTCAGGCTTAGTGACACAAGGCCCCCCATACCACCGCTTAAGGGCATGGTTGCGTCGCCACCCCCCCCGACGCACTTAATGTCGTGGCACTTTCATGCAAGCATTTATTGTACGTTATACGTCCTGGCACTTATAGTACACACTTATTGTATGTTGTAAGTCCCGGCACTTATTGTACGCACTTATTGGATGTGGTACGTCCTGGCACTTATTGTACGCACTTATTGTATGTCGTACTTAGTTATAGTACAGTTCCCCATACTTGTATATGGGGAAAGGGTTTACCTAGCAATGCTTGTGCTTGTCACTTGATTCTACTGCACTGACAGTGATTTATTGTTTCTCTTTCTTTTTACAAATGTTCTTTTTGTAAGTCGCTTTAGAAAAGCGTCTGCTAAATTCCCTACATGTAAATTCAAATGGTTAGAACTTAGGACCCTGACGCGGGAGCGTCACATTCATACTAGGTTTCTGTGACGTTCTCCATGCCTCTGTGTTTCCCCTCTGGATCTGGTAATGCATGTAGATGTATCTATGCATATTTTTTTCTTTTTTTTACATTGATAATTGTATTTTTTTCTTTTTTTAATTCATTTTTAATGTCCTGTACTTTTTGAGGTGACTCCCTCATTTCCCATCTGGGGTTAAGAATAACATTGACTCATCCTATCTTACTAAAAACATAAAGAGATTTAAGTGTTGTTGTTTCTCTGTCATGGACTCACGTGAGACGGATTGGCCCGGTCCTGGTGCATGTTATCGTCGAGTGATCAGTTCCTTTACCAGGGTAATGTACAGGGTGGGTTCACTCGATGTTTACCGACTTGCTGTTTGTAGGTCCAGTTCTTCAATGTGTGGCGATTCCGTGCTCAGAAGAACAGCTCTTTTAGAATGCAATGAAAACACTGCAGGATGAGGAAAACATTTCATGATGCTTGTATCTGTGGGTGCTTGTTTACAGTGCTTAGAAAATACCCTTTGGAGATATACGCCGAGGGACTACGAAATGTCAGCGCCGGCTCATAATCGACGGGAGTAATTGCATTGATTACGGGAAAGCACAGGTAATCAACTACATTTGGAAGACAAATTTGAAATAAACCATGGACCAAAGCCAGCGCTTTTACGGTGAAATGCTTGATATATCATCCAAAAGAACATTGCATTCTGCTCCGGAGACGAATGTCTCCGATAAAGAATGGTGTCGTGGATAAAGAAGTCCCTACTGTGCAGTCAGAGTTGACACTGACTCTCCCTGACATCTCGAGTCGGCTGCAACATGTGGCTCCAATAAGAAGACAGGCCCAATTTGTATGACTAAATATGTCTATTGACCGTTTAATGACGCAGGGAAAACAAACCAGAGCGACACACACACGCAGACGCGCGCAAACCACACGCCGCAAGGACCATCTTCCCAGCCTAAAAAAATAAACATCTCCAAATGACATAAATAAATGAAGCAGTAGTTGTAGATTTGAAGAACCCCTACATGAATGCAGATGGTAAACAGATTGGGTTTCCGTGCTGGGGGAATGACCCAGTGTGTGGGACGGTCCTCCCTGGGCCCAGGCCGAAAGCAGCCATCCAGCATCCAGCCGTAGCAGCCATAATTAGAGGAGTTAGTCACATCCATGCATTCTGCTCTGAGTGGTCCGCTGGCACCCGGCCCGCCCACTCCACCCTCCCAGTCCCCATCCAGGGGCCTGCAGTCCCCTAAGCACAAGTGTGTGTGTGGGTGTGTGTTTGTGTGTCTTGGTGCGCCTTTAGAAAGCGACCCTGCAGGCTACATGTCTATCAACATAGGCAGCCTCAATCTACACAAAATAAAGGGTGCATCATTTTTATGTGTGCATGTGTTTGAGTGTGTGCAAGTGTGTTTGTCTGTATGTGTGCGTGAGTGTGTGTATGTATCTATGTAGATATGTGTGTGTATTTGTGTGTGGTTGTGTACAGTAAGTGTGTGTGTTTATATGTCTGTGTCTATCCGTGTGTGTGTCTATCCATGTGTGTTTGTATGTGTGTGTGTCTATCTGTGTGTGTGTGTGTGTGTGTGTGTGTGTGTGTGGTGTGTGTGTGTGTGTGTTGTGTGTGTGTGTGTGTGTGTGTGTGTTGTGTGTGTGTGTGGCAGATGGGCTCTCCGTGTGCCAGGATGAGAGGAGTGATTGGAGGAGCGGCCTGTCGGGCCCCTGTGCTAGGGGGACGGGGACGGGGACCGGGGGGGGGGGGGGGGAGAGGGCTGCAGCATGGCAGCCTGGCAGAGCATGGTGTCTCTTGGCTGACCTGTGGCTCCATCAGGCCGTCCTCACTCTCCCACTTCATTAGCCTGACAGCCAGCCACCAAACAAACGTAGGGCACCACGGCGCTCGCACCACTTCCATGGGAAGATCTTCCCCCGGCTCTCTCCCTCCGTTTAGTTCTCTCTCTCTCTTGCTCTCCCCCCCCCTCCCCCCCTACAACCCCATCCAGTCCGTTTAGAGAACACTTGGTATACAAATACAACTGCATGTAAACACCCAGGTCCACTTAAGGCACACGCAGTATCACACACAAACACACACACACACGCACACACACACACACACACACACACACACACACACACACACACACACACACACACACACACACACACACACACACACACACACACACACACACACACACACACACACACACACACACATCCACACATATAGGCGTACAGACCGTTACCAACATGCACGCGCAGATGTACACACCGTTGCAGACACAGACACACACACAGGGTTAACACAACATTCTTGCATGTTCACATCATGTCAATTTCTCGCCAACGCAGCACACACAAAAAAAAAGACGCCAACGCAAATTATGTTACACTTGTATTTAACAAGCTATAAAATTCTCCTCCTCGACAACGTTTACTTAACGCTCTCTCCCTACACCAATATATCAGCATTGTTTCTTCACGAAAAGCCTACTATTATTTGGACAGAGAGAGGGAGGGCAAGCTAGTTTGCTTTGCTAACGTGGGCTACCTCAGTGACAGATTTATACGCCAGTGAACCTGCCCCTATGGGAATGACATGGCAGCGTTTGCATGCATGACATGGCAGCTCTGTTTCACTCCCCTCACCCCCCCCTCGCATCGGGAAATGACTGGAAGTGAAGAAAAAAGACCCCTGGCATAGGAGGACCCTAAGAAGAAGCGATTTAGAAACACATCATTTGAAAAGACAGCATGCGTACAGGCTTGTCGGAAGAATCTGCCTCTTGGAATACCCTGCACGTACGCGGAGCGGGGCGAACAATGGACTGATTTATGACAAGTAACACCCGGTTGAACCCACAGGGTTTGTGATAACGTTGTGCAATTTCTTCTAGGAATTGTATTCTCTCCCCCCTGTGAGAAGGTGGAACGCGTATCGTGTGCCTTTGGCTGTCTGAACGAGACGGGGGTATATCAGATGGACAGCTCGCCTTATTTATTTATGACGGCTCAAGGCGACGAGCTCATGGCCTGTTGCTTTTTTTTGCTGAGTCACTGCTAGCCTCTCAGTCTTTACACATTGGGGATGGGGGAGGAGAGAGAGAGGAGGAGAGGGGGAGAAGGATGGTGTTGAAGCCAGCTCAAGTGGAGCTTGAAGTTCGGGGAGACAGGTAGAAAGGGGGCGATGTTGCTGAACGAGAGCGTTGATGTAATGCATAGGGCACTGGGATGACATCACCGCACATGCACAGATGTGCGCTCTGGAGTAAGCACACACACATATACTGTGACAGTATATATGTGTAAAATGACACCTGGGTTGGATAGACGCAATTAGAAACTCTTATGTAAGAGAGCAGTCTATGAAAGAGGGCCCTTTTACATGGATGGTAATGCATAAGTTTCCCGCATGCAAAAACGTCAGAACATACGCCAGTTTATCCTGCCTCCAGGGTATATCTGGTGTACAATGAAGTGTTGTGTATGTTGCACAAAAGTATAAATTGAAAACTGTATGCAATATTGTTACATGGCGTGTGGGTGAAGTTTTTAAACAACCAAACAGTTTGTAGCAAGCTAGTAACGTGTTTTGGGAGAGTGGTTTCCTAGAGAGGCCTGGAGGAAGGGGTGGGATTTGGCTGGATACCCGCAAAATGGAGCTTACTGTGCCTACTCTAGCTTTAAGGCCTGGAGCGCGCGGGGGGGGGGGGGGGGTAAAGCAGGGGTGTGTGTGTGTGTGTGTGTGTGGTGTGGGGGAGGGGGGGGGTGTAAGAGGGGGAAGAGAGGGTATATGGGGGACGAAAAAAGGGGAGTAGAAGGGAGAGGAGGGAAGAGAGAAAGGGAGAGAGGTAAGCTATTCGCTTTTCTGGTACGGCTTCCATCAGCAGACAGGTGATCCCTGGGTGAGACGGTCTCACCTGTGTTTGCCCAGCGCTGGCTGTGTTTGTACGTCGACGCTTAGCCAGTTCAACAGTCAGTATTTTACTAAGCGCATTATTCCCCCGAGATAAAGACTAGGCGGTCAGAAAAACGACATGACTTCACATGATCTATTGAGTGTGTCTTTGTGTCTGCAAGCGCTGATGTCAATGAGAAAGAGGATTGCTCATGTTCTTACTGTGTGAAGAAGAGATTGTATCTTTATGCGTGTTTTCTTTGTCTTAATGTCTAATTGTGTGTGTGTGTGTGTGTGTGTGTGCGTGTGGCATGCGTGTGTGTGTGTGTGTGTGTGTGTTTGTATGTTTGTGTGCGCACGCCCCGGTTGTGTGTGCATGTGTGTTTCTGTGTGTGTGTTGGAGTTTGTGCTGGGCTTTGACGCTCTGAACTGTGTTATTCAGAGTAGCTGTGGCTCCTGGCTGCAGCCTGTGGACGGTAATGGGGAGCGCTGTGCCCAGGTAGACAGACACTTTGTTACGGGGAAGCAGAGAGCCAAGGGGCTGCTGGACCATGGAGCAGGAGACGAGAACCGATACATCATCCCACGGTTTAGGTCCTGTTGAGAGACGCCCACAGAGAGAGGGGAGAGACAAGGGGGAGGAAGAGAGTATGGGGGAGTTAGTTGGGTGTGACACCACGGCAGGAAATACAACTTGAAATGATTTGAATCATATTCAGTCACTCATGAGTTATGTTATAACAGTTCAACTAAAGCTAACAAGCAAATTAACACATGGAAAGACATGGAAAGATAGTTTCATATACCCACACAAACACACACACACACACACACACACACACACACACACACACACACACACACACACACACACACACACACACACACATACAAACATATACATGCAAGGTGACGCGCGTTGTACATACAATATTTTCACGCCCCGTCGTGGGACACATACACATACGAACACACACACATGCACAGACACACACACAGTAAACACACGCAGGGTTTCCTGGTCTGGCGTTGGCGATGTGGGGCAGCTCTGGGTCCCTGGGGAGCGTGGTGACGGGCGTGCCGCTGCGGCAGCGACCTTGGCACATTAAAGTATTTTTAGCCTGCGGTGGCTCCACCGTCCTCCCTGATAAAAAGACTTATGATGCGTTCCTAATGTGAAACATATTCTGCCTGCAATGACAGGGACTCCCCCAGTCCTCTCTCTCTCTCTCTCTCTCTCTCCCCCTTCCACCTCCCACTCCCTCCCACAATCATCTCCCTCTCTCACTCCCTCCCTCTCCCTACCTCACCCATTGACCTCTTCTCCTTCCCCCCCTTCTCGCCTCACCTCCCTCGGCCATTCACCTTCCTCCCTCTCTCCCTCCTCCACCTCCCCTCTGTCTCATATCAACCTCCCTCTTTCCCTCCCTCCCCCATCCAGCTTACCTCTCTCCCACATCCACCTCGTCCCCCTCTGCCTCTTTCTTCCAACCTCCCCCCTCCCTGAAACACATGACCTATTCTGGGCGATTGAAAAACATCCCCGGTTCTATTTCAAAATTGAGCGTTGCTCATCTGGCGAGAGAACGAGTTTCTGAGAGAGGGAGCGAGAGAGGCAATGTAGGGAGAGAGGGAGAAACTGAGGGGGAAAGACATATGGAAGAGAGAGAGAGAGGGAGAGGGGGCGAGATACAGAGAGAGCGAGAGAGCGAGAGAGCGAGAGAGAGAGAGAGAGAGAGAGAGAGCGAGAGAGAGAGAGAGAGAGAGTGAGAGAGAGAGAGAGAGAGAGAGAGAGAGAGAGAGAGAGAGAGAGAGAGAGAGAGCAAGAGAGAGAGAGAGAGAGAGAGAGAGAGAGAGAGAGAGAGAGAGAGAGAGAGAGAGAGAGAGAGAGAGAGAGAGAGAGAGAGAGAGAGAGAGAGAGAGAGAGAGAGAGAGAGAGAGAGAGAGAGTGTAATTGTGAGGCCACAGAGCATCTATTAAAACACCACATCTGGGATCATCATCACCGAGCGCAGCCGCTGGTGGGGTGTGTGTGTGTTTCTGTGTGTGTGTTTGTGTGGAGGGGGTTGCCGGTTAGTGGGTGGAGGCGAGGGGATAAAGTGGTAAAATGTAGTGGGGGGGGGGGGGGGTGGATAGAGTTAGACTTAATTATTTATTTTTAAACGAAAGAAAGCAAATAATCTTTTATTTTTAAAGATCTGTCTAATCACAGTTTGAGTGTAGTTTATATAATTATTCACTGTCAAAGAACCGGCATACAAACATAACCTTGAAGATGTTCCATGGTCGCTTTTCGCATTTCTTTTCTCGTATTTCCATAACTCTGCGCTGTGTTTTTGTTCCAGAACTCGTTTTGTTATACTTTGCCGAACGTCTGCTTTCGGAACAGAACTCACTTGACTGTTTAAATTTATTGATGGCTTTTGTCACTCAACACATCGGAAAAACACTGGTGGATTTAACAACTGAATAAACACATGGCATGAGCAGAGAAGAGAAACGTCCTGGCGCTGTTTGAGGGCCTCAAAATTTATATCAATGAGAAGATTGAACCCGAGGAGGATTCACCGTCCGCTCGACGTGGAAAAATACGAGAGTTAGTCATCACAGACAATGAAGTTTGGTTTTGGGATCTGTGGCTTTCTCTCTTTCTCGCCTCCCCCCCCCCCCCCCCCCCCCCCCCCCCCCCCATTCCTCTACACTTTCTCTCTCTGACCCCCTTTTGCTTTCCACGACCCCCTTCTGTCTTTTCTGTATTCTCTCTTTTTCAAATTCCTCTCTTTCTGTCTCTTTCTGTCTCTTTCTCCCACAACCTCTCTCGCTAACTCCCCTTTGCGTCTTATATCGTTCCTATAAAACCCATCTCTATCCCTCTTTTCTCTTACCTACCCTCTTTCCATTAATTCTTCTCTCTCCCCTTTACTTCCTTTCTCTCTCCCTCTCTTTTGTTATTCAAACATCCCTCTCTCTCTTTCCATACCTTGCTCTGCGTTCTTTGTCTCCCCCCCCCCCCCTCTCTCCTTTCCCTCTGTCTCTCCATCCTGGCTGGACACATGAAAGGTGGACCACTGAGGCCCACCTTCCTGCTCTGGTCCAGCTCCACTCCACCGACCCAGGACTCTTTGCAATCTGTCACTCCTCTCTTCCCTCTCTCAGTCTCCCCTCACCCTCTCTCTCTCCTCTCTCCCCCGCTCTCTTCCTTCCCTTCTCTCCCCTCTTTACCCCGTCTCTCCCTTCCTGCTTCTCTCTTGCGCTCTCTTCGTCTATCTCTCTTCTTCTTCTTCTTCTTCTTCTCCCATCTCTCTCTGCTCTATCCTTTCTCCTTTTTTCTCCCTTCTCCACTCTCTCTTACTCTCTTGGTCGTCCCTCTCTTTTGCTCTCCCCATCTCCCACTCCCTTCTGCTCTTTCTCTCCCTCTTTCACTCTTTTCCACTTTCTACTTTCTCTCCCCCGTACTCTTTCCTCCATCTCCTACTCCCTTCAAGTCTCTTCCTTCTCTCCCTCGTCGTCTATCCTTGCAACCTCTCCCCTTCCCTCCTGACTGAGTGCGTTCCAGTATCTGTGGTTCTGGCCCGGGTTAAGGGAGCAGGACTCTGAGTGAGAACAGGGAGGGCAGCAGCTGGTCTAGGACTCAGCGTCCTCTCCCCAAGGCAGGACTGGAGGGGCCAACCGCAGCACACACATGATCTCTGGGTCTGTTGAGGCACAGGAAGGGTTATTATATGGGGATTATTCTACTAATGAATTATGTAAGAAGTCTTGTGCTAACGTGTGGGTTTTAATCAGTTGCAGCGATTTGGGTTAATTCCGTTTTAGACGCGTGTTTGTTGATCTAAAATATTATGACGCCAAGGTTTAAAAGTTTATATTAAGTATCCTTGCCTTTTGAAATATTATCAACATTAGCATATGACTGGCTAATACTGCCACTACGCATTCAAGTACTACTATAGCTTGCTACTACTCCTACCTCTATTATAATAATCATAACAGTAGGGGCACTAAGTGATATATTTGGATTAAAGGGAGTTTTAAAACGAAGCCACGCAGCGCGCTCTGTCACTGTCTCTCTTCTTCCGTTTTAAACATGACTAATTCCCTCCTCCTCCTCCTACTTTTACAGCTGTGCATAATTAGTCCCAACTCCCCCAAATTAATCACCCGTCTTAATCACATGGAAATCACTTTTCAAAGATCCCTTCTCGGCAACACACGGTAACACACCTGATGCTGTTGTAATGAGACACATGTGTGTGTCAGACATAAACGCATCCTCATGATCCTTTTCCGAAGTGTGCGATCATAGGGCCCACGACAAAATAATAAGACGGCCGCTGATGGGGAGCTTTGCAAGTAGGATAGCCCCTCTGTCTCTCAAAAGGATTGTACCAGGAGAACTTCACCATAAACTCACCAGAAAAGACATAATCCAAACTTTCAATTCTTTCATGAGGCTAGGTACAATACCACGACACCAAACAGTATGTAGATGTAGGGCTGAGCATTCCCCTATTCTGCACTGCGAGATGTGTGTGTGTGTGTGTGTGTGTGTGTGTGTGTGTGTGTGTGTGTGTGTGTGTGTGTGTGTGTGTGTGTGTGTGTGTGTGTGTGTGTGTGTGTGTGTGTGTGTGTGTGTGTGTGTGTTTGTGTGTGTGTGCACATTGTTTTCATGCTTGTTGTCTCTGTTTTTCACGATAACCAGTCAATTTACCAAATTCTGCTGTACACTTTTACATTTTGACGGTGATGGTTAAGTAAAATGCTCAACTTTGCCTCTTAAAAATATGTGCGTTATCATGGATGAAACGGGACCCCCCCCCCCCCCCCCCCCCCTGCCCCTCCGGTCCAGGTCCCTCAAGATCCCAAAGGAGGAAAACCAGGCCAAGAAGAAGAGAAGAGAAGAAGAGAAGAAGAACAGAGTATGGAGTGGCAAGGGAGCAGGAGTGGGGGGCTGATAATTATCCTGTGACAGATTCATTTGACTCTATTTAACGGGTGAGCTCCCCCCGGGGTCTTTCGCTTTTAGCGTGTATTCCGCTCCCCGTTAGGATCGCTCTCATCGGAATTTTCATCGTTAGAGCATCATCATCATCATCATCATCATCATCATCATCATCATCATCATCATCGTCATCGTCATCGTCATAAGCCGACGATCTCTCGGGTTACAAAAACGTGCGGTGCACACGTGAAAGTGCACGTACAAGCTTACTATTCCGTAGAGTCTTACAGTGAACCGTATACAGGTTGTCCAGGACTCGCAGCAGGTGAGGTGTAAGGGTGTCTGGCTCAAGGATTAGGTTAGGCTGCGGACATTGAGGGGTTTGAACCCAGAACCTTTAGGCTGGGAGTTGGACACCCCCAGAAACATTATTTGATGTATTATACCTGCAGAAATACTGGGTAGGGCAGACCGTTAAGCTACCATGAAAACGCCAATGCAGTTACCTGTGACGGCGCAATGTTTGTGGATAGATGGCGTTGAGGTGGAGGGAGAACAGATCATTACTGTCACAGGAGAGCTGGAATGATGCCGCTGAGCGATTCACCCGGCCCACCGGGCTGTCGCTGGCTCTGTCTGAGCTGCTATTGCCTAATTCTGCTAGTTCAACTTTTGTGAAACTAGATAGACCTTTTTCTACTGGTTCAACTTTTTGTGAAACTTGTCAGACAACTTTCAAAACTAGGTCAGGAGCAACGCTTTTTGTTGGCTTATTTGTTTCTTTGTTTTTTTTTAACAGATTGCAAATGGGATTCCTACCGACCCGTCGGCAAAGGCACAAAGGCACATACACAGAGACACACACACACACACGCACACGTGAGAGAAAAAAAAAAAACACAAAATATTTTCCTATGTGTCAGTCAACACCTGTAATACATGTTTTGGCAAGCAGTGAATAACTTTGAACAATCATGTCAGTGACACACTACAAAGTCTGTAAACCGTGGTGCCATGCTATCAGACATGCAGCCTCTGACAGGCTGACAGTGAAGTAAGGCCTTGTTAGTATGCTGGTCCCCCTATTCACCACCACAAACCAAATATTCAGAGATAATATTTGCCCTGCCCTTATCTTGTCTTCCTAACGCCAAACGCCTCCAGGTTGTGGTTTTGTGTTGGCTGCTGGGCCCTGTTCAATCTATAGATAAGACCCCCACCCCCCCCTCCCGCCTTCTCTTTCACATACTGTAAAGGATATGGGTTTTTACTGTGTGTACGGTTTCCCCTCTGCCAGTGTAAACGTTCCACACAAACACACACAGACACACAGACACACACACACGCACACTACAGCAGACATAGCAGATGCAATGTATATTTTTTCAGACATAGCTCAGGGTCTACATCACAGAGCGCAGCAGATTTTAATCAACAGTGGTACCTACCTGAACCCTGCAGACCAACGCATGCATGAACGCATGGCTGCATTCCCCCCTACCTGAGCACACACACACACACACACACACACACACACACACACACACACACACACACACACACACACACACATCACACATGCACACACACACACACACACACACACACACACACACACACACACACACACACACACACATGCACACACACACACACACACATGCATGCACACACACACAAACACATGCATGCACGCATCCACACACACGCACGCACTTGAACACACACACAGATGTACACACACACACATGCATGCACACACACATGCATTTGAACACACTAACACACACACACACACACACACACACACACACACACACACACACACACACACACACACACACACACACACACACACACACACAGATATGCACACACACAAGCATGCATGCAGGCACACACACACACACACACACATGCAGGCACACACACACACACACACACACACACACACACACACACACACACACACACACACACACACACACACACACACACACACACACACACACACACACACACACACACACACACCGACACACACACACACACACACACAATTTGAACACACATAAACACATACAAATGCATTTGCTTGAGTACATAGAAACATTTAAACACACACACATGAAAAAAAGCATTCTGCACAACCTCCAAAAACAACAACAACAACACAACCCCAAACAACACAAACTAAAATGCAAGTGTAAGCCCACTCACGCTCTCTTACTCCATCTCCAGCTTATCAGTCTCTCTCTCCCGTGGAAGGAGCTGAGCCCGGGCCTGGGCCAACACAGACAGAGAGGAGTGACAGGAGTTTGGCAGGGGGAGGCAGATCCCCTGGCTGGATCCCGGAGGGTCTGGGTCTCGGAGAGCATCCAGAGCCCTGCTAAACACGCCGCGGCCTGCCGCCAGCGCTCGGGCTTTTGAGAAAAACCAGCTCCTGGAAATAACACACTGTCCGTCCTGATGAGGAGATCAGCCGCGGGATCGCTGGAGCTCTTTGTTCAGGCAGTCCCCCCCCACCCCCGCCCCCCTCCCACCACTATGCTATCAGAGCTAGCTGGTGCAGTGCATGGAAGAACAAAATGACAGATAGCATAGCACATTGAGGAGAAAAAAAGTAAAAAGTGCAGGAAAAATACTAAATTAGAGCTAACATTGCATGAGGAGCTATTAAAGGAGAAAGACTACAGTAGCCCCATATGTGCTTCCTGCCTTCAGTATGAACATGTATGAATACACTTGGCTCTGGAGCATGTCACCACCGCGGATTGCTGGGGACGAAAATACACTGGTTTAACCACTTTCCAAATGTTTGATTGGTTATTTGAAAGTACGCCCCATACTCACGCATGTGTCCTCATGAAAGTCGCACTGATAGTTTGTTGATACGCTGCGAAACAAACATTTAAATCCACTTCTCGTGTCGCATCGTTGGTTTTAACCGATAAATCCAAAGTGCGGCCATGTTTGGAGTGCTGCGCTCAAAGCGTTGACGTACACAACCAAGGATGTCTTGGTTGAAACCGACGAGACGGTGAATTAGGTGGATTTAAATATTTGTTTTGCAGCTTTTCAACAGTATCAGTGCGTTTTTCATCGGGACACATGCGTGAGTATGGTGGGTTCTTCCAAATAACCGATTTGACATTGGAAAGTGGTTTAAAAGGCCAATGTGGCTTTGTCCCCACCCAGCCGCGGTGGCGACAGAGTGTTCATAGACGGTTACACAGAATGACAGAGGAACTAAACAACAATAAAGCTAGCATAGCGCAGGAAAAGGTCTGAATCCCTGCTAGCATGACATGGATAACTATAGTATGAGGATGATTAGCATGGATAGACTAGATTAAAGATAGCAAGTAAAACAAGCTAATGAGCTAGAAAAGCATTGAGAAGTTTACACACATTTAGAAAAGTGTAAACAATGTCATTGCAACTACTGTAGGGCAGAAAAACTGGATTTGAAAAGGCTACAACTGATTTCAGACGTAGCCTGAAAGAGAAGCAAGTCATTGAAGTCAGTGAAAACAATCGCATAAGCAGCTAGTCTCCCATTTTGCTTTCAAAAATATATTCCAAAAGCAGCTAGTTCACCCATGTCGTAGTTAGCCGTGGCATTTAGCACTGAGTTAGCCCAACACTTTCACACGGCGTGTGTGCATTTTAAAAGAACATAATTATTATTGGTTATCTTGAAACTTGTGCTGCCGTCTGCTGGAGCTGCGGCTCAGAGTGTGAAGCAGAGTTCAAGGTGACAAATTACATCGCTCAAAATTAAACTGGACAGTCTCCAGTATTTAAGAACTCCAGCAAAATGCTCACGTTAATTAAAGGAAATTGAAAGTGCCTACCCAGGCCCCTTAGTCGTACTTAGCAGAATAAAAAAAAAAAATAATTAATTTTGTTCTTGGAAGCACTCACTTTGGTAACGAGGGTTAAGACTTTGGCGCATAAACCAATTCTAGCTTTCCGTGAGAGAAACTGTATTTGATAGAACAGTCTATCTGTAATTGCTGATTCACATTTTTTCTGGTGAAAGTTTCACACGTCTTAATTTAATTCTTCATAGTTTATGTTCTCATAACATGGCTGTAGTTTAACTTATAATGGCAGAAAGTTGTGTTGATATAGAAAGATAACTGCCACTTGGCTGACACTTGTGCATACATTCTTAGCATGGGTGGCCCAGTGGTGATCGAACCCCCTAACACCTGGGAAATGTTAATGCCATGCCATTTAGTCTCATGGTTAGTGTTAAAGTTTGTCTCCCAAATGAAAGGTTCTGGGTTTGAATCCCAATGTCCACAACCCAACTATAGGCAGCCTTTCGCAAGATGGCCTAACCTAACCAACCTGGTCCTTGTAGACAGCACTCTGTAGTCACTTTTCAAACACCTACGGATTGGCTCAATAGTAATACATTAGTAAATGGGAGTAATAGGTACAAATCTTCTTTAAGCTGCCCTGAGATACCCTACCCCAACCCGCTCCTTAATGACATGTATTTAAAAGAAGTGTGTCACTATATGTCTCTGGATAAAAGCATCTGCTACATGACTAAATGGTCGTAGATAGAATTTTTTTTTTTTGATTAACGGTTATGAGGAATCAAGCAAGGCGTCCCAGCATGGCTCCCTGCGGTACACCAGGCCCATGATGTCACTCTGCGATCGGCGGGTCCTGTGTTATCATCGCCCAGCGAAGATTTCCCATGTTATTCCCCCGGAGGCGTATGGTTGTGGCCTCACTACGCAGTGTGACGCTCGCGTGGTTTCCGGGGGATACCTTGATAAACATTCCAGCTCTTAGGCCGTGGCCGTCGTTATTTATATCGCTCACACACAAAAACGGAAATACGACTGCGAAAGACTACTGTTGCATCCAATATTGCAACATATATTGGAGCATCCAATATTACAAAAAGATTTAAAAGTCAGGAAGAACAGAACACATTTCAGTTGAAAACAGTTGGCTAACATTCAGGCTACTCTGGAGTTAATTTTAGCATCTGAGGGTCAATTAGCCAGAGGGTCGATTAGCTCGAAGCTGCTTTTCAAAACTGTTATCACTCTGTTAACTAATGGGCCAACCCAAGAGGGGGCCTTCAGCTCTGAATGGCTCAACATTTGAAGAGATGAATATCATAGTTTTATTACTCACACAACGCTGGGAGCCAGTAAAAACATCTAGAAAATAAGTTCTAGTTTCTAGGAACTGGACTTGAGTGCGGCGTACTGGCCTGTTTCTTTTTTGCTCCAGATGTTATTGTTTGGTTAATCCAACAGGAAATCTAAAGTCAATTGATAACTAGAAAACTGCCATCAGTTATTATTTGTTTTCATATACTTTACTAGAATCCGTTACATCATTATATATGGTCCCAAAACAAGCGGAGAGTTTGACTTAACCAACTCCTTGCCTGCATGCTCTACAGAGAGATTGTGGATATTTTATGCCAGATCACTTTCCATTTCTTTATTCTAAACCCAAAACACACACTCTCTCTCTCTCTCTCACACACACACACACACACACACACACACACACACACACACACACACACACACACACACACACACACACACACACACACACCACACACCACACACACACACACACACACACACACACACACACACACACACACACACACACACACAGACACACACACACACAGACACACACACACACACACACACACACACACCACGCACACACACACACACACACACACACACACACACACACACACACACACACACACACACACACACACACACACACACACACACACACACACACACACACACATTCATACGAAAAAACAAACAAACAAACGTATGCACACTATCTTTCAAACATACAAAATCAATCAGAGAATGATACAAATACAGGCACGTACATACACCCCCCCCCCACCCACCACACCACACACACACACACACACACACACACACACACACACACACACACACACACACACACACACACACACACACACACACACACACACACACACACACACACACACACACACACACACACACACACATTCACTGTGAAATCCAAACATCTCCCTCAGATGGTTTACAGAGTTCTCCAAGGTTTACTTCCAGCGTCTCCCATGCAAAGTAGCCATGTGAATCCAGATGAGATTGCTGTGACTGTTGCCTCCTTACGGGAGTGTAAACATACACCGGAGCACTGCTCTGGATCTCTGAACCTGGCAGGGGCCCCTTGGTCCCCACATCGGCCCCCAGTTGCCCCCATACTTGGCCCAGGCATTGCATTGCTGCAAGACGCTGGTGTTTGTGCCCCCAGTGCACAGGCACACAAACATCGACACAACAAAATTACACGTACACACAAACACACACATACACACACAGACACAGTCACACACACATACTCCTCTTCCTTAGCCACCTCCAGCCTCATGGGCGCACACACACACACACACACACACACACACACACACACACACACACACACACACACACACACACACACACACACACACACACACACACACACACACACACACACACACTCCCACACCACCACAACCACCACTGCTACTCCTCCTTCTCCTCCTCCTCCTCCACCTCCTCCCCCTTCTACTCCTTGTCCTCGTCCTCGTCTCTCCCCTTGCGTGTGTCTCCGCGCCAGGCCAGCGCCAGTGGCGGGCCTACTCCGTGGCGAGGCTCTGTGCGGTGGACCACGCCTGTGTGGTGTGATTTACGCTCCTCTCCTCCACCTCCTCCACCCCGGGGCAGCCAGAGGGGGAGAGGGGATCCAGGAGGCCGATCCCGGGGCCTGAGAGCGCTCTGGTTTAGGTTTCCCTCCCCGCTGCCACTGTGCCACACCTAGTAGTACGATCTGCACTCAATGAGACTAGTGTCTACAGATACACTCACGGAGGATCAGGGGGGGGTTGAAGGCAGAGAAAAACCCCAATAAAAGAACTTGAAGACCGCACAAATAGATCGAGACACGCAGACAGACTTTTTGCATGTGTGTGACTTTGCCTGTATGTCTTTGCCCATGCCTGTGTTTGTGTCTGTCGTTCTCCCGCCGTATTTCTGCCTGCCTGCCTGCCTGCCTGCCTGCCTGCGTGCGTGCGTGCGTGGGTGGGTGCGTGCGTCTGTCCACCTGTCTGCTTTTCATGAGACCTACCCTGTTCCTTTTTCTCTCACTTTCAATATCTTCACACATGCTCTGGTGCGTCGGCTTCCCTCTGAATCGCTCCACTTGCGGAGGTTTACTCGTTTAACCCCGGTGTGCAACGAACACAGTCTCTCATGTTGAGAGACAATCCTCTCTCTCTCTCTCTTACGGTCCCTATTGAGGTACCCACTCGTCGCACTCATCACTATATACACACCACCACAATGTTGAACTCCGCTCAGAATCTGAAGGGGAAGTCAGAGGAGATACTGATTAAGACGAATCATGTGTGCATTATATTTTCAACAGCGCGGCATGTATAGCAGAATAGGCGGTTTTAGGAAAGGTCAACGAAGAGTCGAGGCTCCAACTGGAGCCTTTAGTAAAAACCTTGAGTGCCAGGCTAATGGAAGGTAAGTATTCAAGAATGTAGAATGTAGAATCTGTGTCAAGGAAAGAATGTCAAATGTATTCCCTTGGCGTATGAACGACTTTGAAACATCTAGAGCATAAGAACCTGCAGAGCAAGGTTGAAAAACATCCACCACCCATTCTAATTGTAGCAGCTAGAGACAGTATGAAGGCTGGTTAGTTCTGCCCTCCGGCATTGTGGGAAACAGAGTTTTATTTTGATTACTGGAAAGCCTTGACGATACATTGCCTTGGGGCTTGGAGTTAGTGCCAAGTCCTCCCACCAGACTTTCAGCATTTTGGTCTGAACCAAACTCACTTAAACTTTCACTTGAAACATACCTTTTTAGTTGAACGTTCTTCTAATTGAGCGGAGAATAATTGAGCCGAAAGAAGTAGAAATCAACCTCCCTAAATAATCTCAGAGATTTCGATATGAACTCATTTCACAACATTTGTTTTTCTTGTGTTCTTTGCCTCACTGAATCTCATTAATGTGGTGCACGCTATCACCATAAAGAAGAGTTTTATTGATTGATTGATTGACACCAACGGATACATTGTTTTTAAATCCCATGCATGCAGCGTTGAGTGTTCCCAGTGAGTGCCAACCGGTGTACACCTGTGGGAAAGCTATTACCTCACAGAACAATCCAGCAAGATATGTCACCTCTTGTCATGCGATTAGTCTTATCTAAGGTCCATGAAAACAAAAAGGTTAAACCAACACTTAGATACTTGTCCTACCTATTTAAAGACCGGGCTTATCCATCATCTGCTGCCTTAAGCACAATTGGCCGGCGCAATATAAAAAGGCAACATTGATTTTCTCTCTGCGAAACAATGTTGGCAATGTTGCCAACAGACACGTGAACATTGGCCGGGTTAGTATATGTTTGACTGTGCCTGTATGTGTATTGTTTTGTGTGTGTGTGTGTCTGTTTTTATCTGTCGTTTTTCGCGTGCGGGCACTTATCAACACGGACATCAAAATTGTGACAGATTTATACCACAACATTATTATCTACTTAAAAGGATGATTTTAATTGTTGCAGACTTAAAACTGCTGCTCTGTAAGTTGACTCATATGACTTCTGTCTTAGCATGCTGCCACGAGCCCCGGGGGGATTTTGGCCGGGGCAGGGGCAACATAGCTGTAGTCTCTGGAGTGTGCCCGGCTCCAGCACACTTTGTAAGCTCAAGAGCTCTGACGCTGCTTGTTCAGACTAATTAGCCTTCCAGGAATGGCAGTGTATTCCTTGGTTGACATCGACCCCGGGCCATTGAAATATATACACACACACACACACACACACACACACACACACACACACACACACACACACACACACACACACACACACACACACACACACACACACACACACACACACACACACACACAAATGCTTGCACGCACTTGTGTACGTGTGCTGATGGATACATGCATGCTAATACATGCATACCTACACACACACACAAAAAAAACTTGATAGATTTTGCACCCACAAATTTGCATTCACACACACGCACACACACACACACAATTAAGACACAGCCACTGTTAATGGGTGTGGTGTGTGTCTGCATGTCTGTGTTAATGAGTGCGTATGCGTGTTTGCGTGTGTGTGTATATTAATGTGTATGTATTTGGCCTGGGGATAAGGCACAAATCCCCATCAAAAGGTTCAAGTTCTTTAATCTTGTTTGGGTAATAAGTTTGTGCGTGAATCAGTCTTCAAGATGTAAATGGCATTTGAAGAGTGCCTTCATTTTGTCTTTTGTTTTCTTAACCGAAACGTCGATGTGACTAATCTGATGACACAGTTTGTCTCGCGAACGGCAGATCCAAAGTACTGTGGATGTTGAATCCAGTATACATACGCTGAGTTGAAAAGTCATTTCAGTATCAAGCTGATTGATTTACACAGATTGATTAAAAATTTAGCAGCAGGAGTGAAATGAAACACTTGGATTCCAGGCATCATCAACAAGTCAGGGAGCCTGGCATTCAAGTTTTGGAACGTCTCCTTGTTTTTTCAACTCGTGCAGATTTTAAGGAGAACCTTCTGTTTTTTTTTTTTTACGTTGTAAATAAAGCCCAAAAACAAAGTTAAAAGGGGGCGGCATCCTTGACCTTCAACTGTTCCTGACATCTTGAACCTTCAGTCACACAGTAATAAAATATAAAGGGGACAAACAAAGAAAAAAGCTCTCAAAACCATTATTTTCTCAGTTATTTGTAAGCTGATGCTGTTTGGCAGAAGGTGGCCGGTCCTTCGTCTCTCGCAGCGGGCTGGAGGCAGGTTGATGGATGCATGAGGTGCTATGTGATGTGGTCTGTTCTCCCCAGCTCCCTGGCCCCCTGACAGGGGCATGCTAGGCCCACAGGAGGCACGGTGCCCATGTCAGGAGCCCGGCCAACACTGTTCTCCAGGCACAAGCCTTCCAAGTGCTTCCAAGCGACACCGACAAAAACCACAACATGGGCTTTGTTTTGCATTCATTACTGAGAGTCTGATTTACCTTAAAGGGTCACTACAACTTTAAGATGATTATGGATTGCTTTGCTTTGTTCTTCTTTTGTCCTTAATCTTTATTTAATCGTTCTCCATATTGATCGTTATACATCAGAATGATCATTTATGTGTCGATTGGAAAATATTTACAAGTAGTTCAATTCCTTAAGGTTCCCTATTTTCTGGTTTGGCCTGGACTTATTAGCCCCTCATCATTTCATCGGCTATGTGGCAGATGTTGTCGTGAAAGTGACGTGAATAATTCAGATGTGCCTGTAACTCTTTGCAATACAAGATGCAGAGTTGACTTATGTTTCTGCCCTTGACATCGACTGGCAGTCAGAGATATAGAGGATAAAGTTGGAGTTGTGTGGGATTTTGAGTGCTCTTGATGATTGCGAGGGTACACCAGTACTATGCGTGTGTAGTTTGGAGAAGTTGAGAGGTTTCAAAGTTTGCCTGAGTGCATGTGCATGCGTGTGTGTGCACGCCTATGTGTGTGTGCAAACGGCAAGTCAGCTGTTTTTCTATTCACATGCTGTTCAATATACATGAGCAACGTGTGTATCATCCACTGTGCACGCTCGTACATACCGTGACATGCATTAGTCTACGTGCACTCTTGCAGTGCACGTAGACGCCAACACATAAGTACAAGAGATGACATGTATTTTGTGTGCGTGTCTGTATGGCCATGTATTTATTAGGTGTTTATGTGTGTGTGTGTGTGTGTGTGTGTATGTGTTTATTGTGTGTGTGCACTCCTGGTTGAGCATGCCGCTCCGGGGCTGTGCAGGAACATGATCGTTTCCATGACAACGGCCCGGTTAATCTCCTGCGAGCTGTCAGCTCTCGTCACCTCTGCTCACGAACAAGACAGCATCACCACAGAGACAGACACACAGACGGCTCCTCCTCTGGGCGCTGGAGAGAGCTTTCACACACACACGTCCCAACACTCCAGCACGGCGAAGGAGGGTGCAAGGTAACCTCTAGCAATCTGAGGGTGTGTGTGTTGTGCAAATGTGTGCTTATGTTTGAGTGTGGGTATGAGTGTGTGTGTGTGTGTGTTTGTGCATATTTAGGGCTGGGCGATATGACCAAAATATCATATACCGATAGAGGTCCTTCATATCCCGATAACGATAACAATGTAGCACATTTTTTGTAAATTCAATGAAAAAATAGTTCATACAAAATGACCACATGGAAAGGCCTATTTTGTATTACATTTTGAATTATATAGCCTACTCTACAAATAAAGATAACTTACTCATGATTATTTTTCTCCTTTTATTTAGAACCTTTGTGCAAATTATGTAATTATGCAAATTATGTAAAAAAATATAAAATATGAATGTATAAATATAAAAAGGTAAATATAAAACACTTTTTTGGTTGGTTTTCAATCAATGGCAGCCTTTATCTCCTTCCATCGTCGTGAATCTTTGTCACATGGTGTGCCGCGGGAAAAAGCTTCTTGCACGGTCTGGGGTTTGTTTTGAGCACTCGACGACTGTCATTTTGTGGATTTCATCCGTAGACTCTCTCCGTACTATTTGTCGTGATTCTTTCGTAGGTGGTAAAGTAGGTTGGTGGTGTTTGAGTCTGGTGAGGGGACAGGTTTGCGGCATATTTGACAAAGTACGTTTTTCTGGTCCGTGTCCGACTTTTCAAAGCCAAACCACGTCCATGTGATAGAAGTAGCCCCTCTTTTAGGTACGTGCTCACTTTGTCTTGGCTGGTCGTCGGAGTCCTTCTCCTGTTTTCAGAATTGTCGGGTTCACTCTCCTCCATGTTTGTTTGTGTTGCCTTCATGTGCCGTGTGGAAGAATGTAAAGCGTCGTCCAAATGACAAAAAATATTACCGTAAAGAGTGTGATTTGCGACAAGACGATAAACGATAGAGCATAATATGAAACGATAGACATTTTTATATAATCACACGCACTGTATATATCGTCATATCGCCCAGCCCTAGTGCATAATGTTTGTGTATCTGCGTGTGGTGAACTTTGATGAACTATTTTGTTCTCCAAAGTGAAGTTGGAACACTATGGGTTTTCGGTGTTGAAGTCCCAATACTTTATCTATTTAACTTTCCTTCTCAACTCATAGTCTGCAGCACCTTGTCTGATGGTTCTACAGTACACCTGCACAGAACTACCAGAAAAGGCCCATGGTCCTGAGCATGATCCCCTAAACAAGTGGCAAAGTGTCCACAGCGAAACTCCATCTCTTCTTCAGACACTCCTCATCTCTTACCTGTTTTAAATGGTTATTGAAGGTCCGCTAGCCATAATTCATTTCTTTGTGTTGATTGGTTATATTTACTCGATTTAAACGAAGAGGAAAGGCTGCTGTGAGTGATAAATATCTTTTTTAAAAATAAAAATAAATAATAATATATTTAAAAGTGGGAGCAAAATGGGTTATAAGTGTGATTAAGAACAATATAGTAATTATGTTATTATATTGTTTTTTTCAATTTCATTGTACTGCATTTTATCATATTATATTGTATTGTATTGTATATTTCTAATATTGCTTCCCGGCATTGGGACCAAATATGAAAGCTTGCAGTGGAAATTGTGTGAGTTCCCTGACCAAATAAACAATAAAGTAAACTGGCTAAACTCAGCTATATACTTGACTTGCTGCCAGAAGACTAGAGATTTGGGAGAAAATCTGGGTTTTTCTTCTTGTTAATATTTGAATTCATCTTTCAGTGTTCTTATTTGCAGTTTTGACCTAGACGGACGCAGGCTCAATCCAAGAAAACCAAGCGCTGCTGCCGCCGCCGGTATTCACTGGCAGCCGTCTGGATGTGCTTGGGCCCAGAGGTGTAACTTATGAGAGGAATCAGCTGGTAGCCGACATGGGTGGATCAAAAAACAAGGGCAGCATCAGTACATTCCGAACCTGAAACCTGAATGCTCCTCTGGCACCACGCTTCCTCCACAATCCATCATCCCACTTCCTCCTCCTCATTCCTCATCCAGGATCTCTCTCTCTCTCTCCCTCTCCCTCTCCCTCTCTCTCTCTCTCTCTCTCTCTCTCTCTCTCTCTCTCTCTCTCTCTCTCTCTCTCTCTCTCTCTCTCTCTCTCTCTCTCTCTCTCTCTCTCCCTCTCTCTCTCTCTCTCTCTGTTATAAATGCACCTGTTGGCTCTCCCTCTGCTCTGCCGCATCCCCGTCTCGCTGTTCGAGCCCCCGGATATCTTTCCACCAGACCCAGTGTTCCTTTACATAATGAATATCACAACACATACACACAGCATCGCCATAGCGATACTATTGACGTATTTCTTTTTTTCAAAAGGTATGGTGCAGGGTTGGGTAGCGGTGAGGGTTGGTTGGTTTGACTCCCAGCCCGAAAGTTTCTGGGTGTCAGAACAGCCACTGCCTGTTGGTATTTTTGAGATCAAAAATCAGTAAATAAACCAATAAACAAAGACGAATAAGTAGGCAACTTATCGCTCTTCAAACAAACTCATGATTCAACGAAACAGGGAAGCAAATGGGTATAGAAAATTGATTAGGGGCATCCTACCAGCCACTTGCTTACACTTCCCCACTGTGAATCACATACAGCTCCTGACCCACAATGAGCAAAACCCCTGTGTTAATGAGAGGAACATGTGAGAAATGGAACGTTGTAACGGCCGTTGTGACTTTGCTGAGATGAGGAGCCTCACATGTGGACAATAGTGACTGTTTCCTGGGAGTGGTCACCGAACAGAGTCCACAGATCTGTCTTCACTCAAGTTAGCGCAAGGCCGGCCTATAAAAAGATCCTGCCTACTGACCCTCTGCAAAGCCAGGACACTGGCGCACTTCCCCAACACAAACACACACACACACACACACACACACACACACACACACACACACACACACACACACACACACACACACACACACACACACACCCCCAACACACACACAAGTGGACATACACTTGAACGCTTGCACAGGCACAAAAACACACACATGCACCGATGCTCACACACAGGCGCACACACACACACACACACACACACACACACACACACACACACACACACACACACACACACACACACACACACACACACACACACACACACACACACACACACACACACACACACACACACACCCAAACACACATGCACACATGCACAAAAACACAGAGGCGGGAAAAGTACTTGTCTAGAGGAGGAAAGCACAACACAGAAGGTATGTTGTGCTTGACTGCCGTGCCAGTGGAATGAAGTTTTCTAAAAATACCACCCAAACTCCCACCTCACTCTCTCCTCCTCCTCCTCCTCTTACGCCTCCTATGTGATCCCAAACACGAACAGAGAAGGAGACTGGGGTTTCAAAGGCCAATTTGACGGCTTCGATGGCAATTACTCGAAAATTGCACCAAGTCTCCAAGTCTTCATAATTTCCAGGCAACATGTAATTCATATAGTTATGTATATACAGTATATGTGTGTGTGTGTGTGTGTGTGTGTGTGTGTGTGTGTGTGTGTGTGTGTGTGTGTGTGTGTGTGTGTGTGTGGTGTGTGTGTGTGTGTGTGTGTGTGTGTGTGTGTGTGTGTGTGTGTGTGCGTGTGTGTACGTGTGTCGGACATCAAGCACGCCACGGCAAAAGGAAACCGGTACCACCCTGTGCTAAATTTAAACCATAAGAACTATTCCAGGTAGGCCTCCAGGCCTTTTGCTTACTCGACCGTGCCAAGCGTTTACCAAAACTCTCACTCCGACCCCGGACACCTGTGTAGACGTAATTCCAAGCCATTAGTGGAAAGCAAACACACACACACACACACAGGCACACTTGTGTGTAACCACGGGCCACCCAAATACCATCCTTGGTTACACAGAAACTAAGTAGTAAAACCATTACAGCGTGATTAAAACTCACTCAGAGGGAGAAATTAGAAAGAGAGAGGGGGGAGGGGGGGTTGTATTTATTTGATTTGTTCGTTTTATGTGTGTGTGTGTGTGTGTGTGTGTGTGTGTGTGTGTGTGTGTGTGTGTGTGTGTGTGTGTGTGTGTGTGTGTGTGTGTGTGTGTGTGTGTGTGTGTGTGTGTGTGTGTGTGTGTGTGTGTGTGTGTGTGTGTGTGTGTGTGTGTGTCTGTGTGTGTGTGTGAATGCGTGCGTTTGGCATGCGTGCTTGTGTGTCTGTATGTGACATTAAGTGTGGGTGTATGTTTACTTTTGTATTTGTACAATGTCCCCACATTCAGAGCCATGCCTGTGTAAAAGCTGTGTAACATTTACCGAGGATATCAAATACACCCATCATCAAGTTTTGATCTTTAGGTTGGACGTTAAAGATCCAATGGCATGAAAATCTCACTCTATGAAATTTTCTAACATTAATACGAATTCCCCTAGCCTGACTATTTTCCCCCAATAGCTAGAAATGGTGTTAGGTGTAAAACGAGCACTAGGTTTCCTGCACTGCCTTTGAAAAAACAAAGCACAGACCAGCCTATTTGGGATTTTTCCCCGTATGTCGTCATACAGGGAAATGTTATTTCCCCTTCTCTGCTTTGCCCGCCCAGAGAATTTGGCCCACCAATGAGACAATGGGCTAGACTGTTGTACACTTCTTTGTTATTTGGATAACCGTTTTTTCTGTTGGTTGTATGGCGCATAACACATCAGGTTTTCTGACGTCTCTGGTATTTCCACAACAAGACTCGTAGGGGGGTTATCTCAGCCATGGTGGAGAAGAAATTGCGGGAAAGGAACTTTGGCTTTTACTCCCTGAAGTACATGAACCACGACATGGAGGAGAAAGGGGTTGTGCCCACGATTGTCTCCCGCCGGAGCCCTGCTGCCCGCTTCCCCGAGACACCACCGCCTCGGCGCTGCCCGCTTCCGAGACGGTGGTCCCTCGGCAGCGGGGCTCCAGCGGGAGACAATTGCAGGCAACCATCCCTTCCTCCATGTTGCGGTTCAGTCTACTTCAGATTGATGTGGAAGCGGAAGAACCAGAGACGTCGAGAGACGCAGTTGTTTGAGATTCATAATATCGTCTGGAGGTGCACACAGCTTTTGGCTGTGATAATATGTATTATATAATAAAGATATTGTCACGGTTAGCGGGTGGCAGGCAGGCAGGTAGGACCCAATCGCAGGCAGTTCACGTAAAAGGATAATTTATTAACTCAAAAGTCAAGGAACGTGGGGAACACAGGTAACACACAGGACACAACTCACCACAAACTAAAATGATCTGACAAGCAACAAAGGAAAGACAAGGGCTTAAATACCAAATACACAGGGCACGCAACGAGTAACAGCTGAAACACATTAGGGGAGGGAGCAGTAGTTACACAGGAGGGAAACTTGACCGGACATGGGGAGAAACAAGACAGATACCAAAGTAAAACCGGAAACACACCAAAACAAGACAAGGAAACAGACAGACCATGACAGATATATATATATTTATAATATATCATTTAGATATAGATCTCCAGGACTGTAAGACAAGTGTTGTACACTTCTTTGTTATTTGGACAACCGTTCTGCCATTGGTGTTATGCGCATAACACGTCAGGTTCTCTGACGTCTCTGGTACTTCCACAACGAGACTCGTAGTGGGGGTTATCTCAGCCATGGTTGAGAGGGAATTGGGGGGAAAGGAACTTTGGCTTTGTCTCCCTGAAGTACATTAACCGCTAAATGAAGGAGATAGGGATTGTGGCCCGCCATTGTCTCCCGCCGGAGCCCTGCTGCCCACTGCCCTCCGCAGCGAGGCACCACTGCCGCGAGGCATGCTGCCCACTTCTGAGGCAGTGGTGCCTCGTCAGCGGGTAGTGGGGCTCCGGCGGGAGACAATCGCGGGCAACAATCCCTTTCTCCTCCATGTCGTGGTTTAGTCGACTTCAGATTGAGTTGGAAGTGGAAGCGGAAGAACCAGAGACGTCGGAGAACCCGACTGTCGTTTGAGATTCAGAATATTGTCTGGAGGCTCACACAGCTTTTGGCCATGATAATTAAGCAATATCACACGAGAGGGAGTGCTGTTGTACTGTATATCAGCACGGCTGTGATTCGGTCGTAGGCACGAGGCCGCAGGCCGAGTGCCGCAGATAATCACACCGTGCTGATATACAGTACAACAGCACGACCTCGAGTGTGATATTGCTTTTATACAACAGTGACGACACATTTATAGTTACAGTAATAGAACAAGAGATTATGATTGTTTGTAGTAATCATTTATTCGGCTCCGCACACACATGTCCGCAACTGAAGGAGACAAGCTTGCTGGCCAGGCAACACTATACACACTGTGCTGATGTATCAGGTCTCTTCCTCGTCCTCCGCGAGACTGATATGACCATTCATATGTCAAATCAAATGTTATTTTGGAAATATGTCCATCTTTACCGTGCAAGTTTGCCACATCTAAGATAGGCTATTAACAGCTGATGTAACGTTAGCTAATTACGGTTATTAGAACGCCCGTACAGCGGAGTGATTATGTCTGTAAAAAGTCGCAGTGCTGTTATACTGTATATCAGCACTCATGGAACGTCTCTTGTCCAATCAAATTGCTCGGTTGGGACCGGTCGGAACTACCCGTTGTATAATATATATTATATGCTATAGATATCTATGGATAATATATTATTTTGATATAGAGCTCCAGGACTGTAACGTAAGTGTTATGGCGTATAACACGTTGAAGTAAAAAAAAGTTAGACACAGAAACGGCGCGTTTCAAATGCTGTGTTAGGGGCCCACTAATACCTATATTAAAGCATCCATAAAGTAGCTTGCCATGGGTAGGGTTGAGCACCGAAACTCGGTTCCAGGAGGGAACCGGTTCCGACGTAATCGGTTGTAAAGAGATCGAATAAAAGCACATTTCTGTGCCTCGGTTCCTGACTTTTTAACGCCCCCTGCCCCGCCCCCATTGTGTTGCGGCGTCAACTTGCGTTAGCGCTGGATGGTATACCGGTTCACACCGAATAACGATGTATTTTGGAAAAGTTTTTTTTTATATACCGCCATAACAGTGTTTTTGATTACACAACTTAATCTTGCGCTAAACACGCGCGGTACGACTACGACTGCGACTTTCTGTATAGGTCCATGAGTGCGAGGCGTGGTATTTCAGGCCAACTGGTAAAAGAGTGTGTCACGGCTTTCAAACATATAAACCATAAAGCCTATGGGCGCCTTCGAGACTCGGGACGGACTTGCCAACGCGCGGCGGCATCACTTACTTGCTGTTGTTTTGATTGAAGATCAGCAGGTTGTAGTGGGTGCGTGCGTGAATGAATGAATATGTGTGTGTGTGTGTGTGTGTGTTTTGCGAGCGAATGTAATTTCAAAGTAACAAACAAACAAACAAACAAACTCAAAGCCGATGCATTTATCCAAAACTATCTCTTCAAAACCAAATAAACAAATCAAAAACAAAGTCGCTTGTTCGCTTCAAATACTTTATTTTCGTTTCAAAACTTGGAAATTAATACGGCGCGTTACCGAGCGGTTGAAAGCGTTGTTGGCGTCTCCTGTGGCTGCCTTGCGCACCTGCGTTATATTACTTAATATGACAATTGGCAGTAATGTTGCGCCATGCACGCAAGTGTATACGCGAGCAGCATAGCTGCATGCCTGCCTGCTTTCAGCGAGTAATTAATAGTATTTGTAATTATTTTTATTTTTTAAAAAGATTTTTATCAGTCACAGCGCTCATAGCAGCCTTTCCTCTTCCGTTAAGTCGAGTAATTTAATGCCAACTGTAAATTTTACATATCAAGTAGACTAGCAAACACTGTTGCCATTCAACTCAGTGTCCGCTGACTTTCTGCTTATTGTGAAACTCAGAACAAGTCATGCATGTATGCCAGTGTGTGCGGTTTCGTTTTTTTAAGTACCGGTTCGAGAGCCGTTTAGGCACCGGTATCAGATAAAACCCAAACAATACCCAACCCTAGCCATGGGACCTTTAACACGTTTCTCTATCGCTGTTGACCTGTTACATTGACTTCCTGCTGTAGCTACAATCTCATGGCTTCCACACAACTCTAAATGCCATTTTTATACTTTGACATCCCTGAAAGCGTAACTTAAAATATTATTTCAGGTGAGGTGGAAATCCGGCGTGATCATTAACAAGGCTAGTTTTTTGGGGAAACCTGTGAAATAGGCTCTCTCCATGGGTTCGCATCCTAAAACTGAACGCTAATCTGTCAATTTTGAAGGCTTTCTGAGCTTGGCAGCAGGAGTAGGAAATGCTCTGATTGTTAGCTAGGCTAAGTGTAAGGCTGTCCTACCTTTGCTACGCCTGAAGGATGGGTACTGGCACCACCTGCCCTTTACACAGGGTCAAATCGCAGTTCTGCAAAGGAGAATATTTGTTGCATAGGTAAGCTTCCTATAAACCAGAGGAAAAACACAATTATAAAGGGGGGCAGCTCTGTTAAACATTTAGCATATAATACTTTTTGTCCAAATGCAAAGATAAATAAGTTTGGTCTGGATATTTGACTGATACACTGTTGTTTTTATAGGAGTCCTAATAACTCTACTACTAGAGTACTACTCTCTCTATTTATAGTACTGGTAATCAGTAGGACTTCAAACTTTTAGGGGATTTTTGTCAGGCATACATATTGACTTAAGAGGGTTAATAAAATGTTAATATCCTGAATACAAGCACATTCTGAGCACTCAACAAATGATCAATGCATTTCAGAGTTTCACTGAAGCATGGGCACCGAGCGAGCTAATGGATATCACTCCCCAAACAGAGTGCACCGTAGTGTTTTCTGCTCGCTACGGGCCAATTGTGCAATCGCTCTTGTCTTCATCCGTCCATAACAGCACATAAAATCCAGGCATGGGCCTTATTAGAAACAGCAGACGCACTGGCAGATTAGCCTGAGTGGAGGGTTTTAAAGCTGGGCAGGGAAGTTTTGTTTTGTTTACATGTCGTTGCTGGTGTAACGCATGTTAAAGGTTAGCCGAAAAATCCTATACTGCATTTTTGGCAGACTGCATGTTATGACAATCCTATACCTAGACCAAATGGTTTAAATCTAATCAACAGAAAATGAAGGATGTTTAAGAAGATACTCATCCTATTTTCATTGCAAATATGAAGGCCACTTTACATTTTTTACATTACATTTCAGACATATTTCCAAATTCGAGGAAAAAGGTATTCACTATTCTCCTTAATATAATCGTCCGTTCAACATTCCATTAAAAACGCTGCTGCTGTTTTCCACCAGCTCTAAGAACAAGTAGAAACAGAAGATACTGGAAGGCAAAACAACACGTTTTACGATTTTCTTACGATGAAACGCTGAGAAACTCAGAATATAACAAAACTTTTTTTTGGGGAAAAAAAACTCAGGAGAATGCGGCAGCATGGCAGTCGTGATCCCAGGAAGCGGAGGCCGCAGATGCCCTCCCGTTGGCCGGCCTCCACGGCCCAAATCTTCCACAACACTCAGCGACAGTGGCCGCCAAGCCGCAGGATTCTGCCCTGCCCTCCTCCCTTCCCCCCTCCACCGCTCTGAATCCGATCCTCAGAGTCTCGATTCAAAAACCCGCTCCCATTGCCCGCTGTCTGGGCCTTAAATCCACCGCACGCAGACGCCGTTCCCTCCTTCAACTCTCCCCCAACCCCCCCACCCCAACCTGCCTGGTGGTGGTGGTGGTTCACCTCTGGGTGAAGAAGGGGTGGAGAGGAGGGGGAGGGGGAGGGGGCGGGGGGTAATTTACGTATCTTCTCTGAGCCTCTACAGACTAGTTAATCTAAAGGTCCTGCAGGAACAGAACAGTGTACGTATATCTCTATGACTTGTAGTTTTCTTTCACATTTAACATTGTGCATGTTCTTTTTCAATTCCATAAACCAGATACGACGCCGTGGTCCACCAGTTCCAATATTGTCTCCTGTTCTGAAGGGTGATGTGTTTACCTATTTCTTTATTACTTTTTTATTTTTACCCTGATTAAAGTATAGGAACGTCCGACACAATTTAATATAACAGCACATGTTGATCGTTGAGTAAATCCTAACTTAATCCCTTCGTATCTTGTTAGCCAGCATAGAAACGACTTGACAGTACAACAGAAATCAGGTGATGTTGTGTCTATACACAGCACAGGGTTGGTCTTATATAGCATATGGTGCATTCCATCACTCATAACATGAGTAAAGGGGGTTTACTATCACCAAAAAAAACCTATAGATAAAAAGAAATACAAGGTCCCCTATTTAGAAGTACATTAGTCTAAATCTTTGGTGTCGTTTAGTATTTTTTTTATGAAGGGACTCAGGCTCTGGACAGCGGCAGTATGCCGCGCGGAGCTGCCCATAACTCGCAGTTCAAACAGTCTTTATTACATCTGTCATCTACCAGATCCATCAAGGTTGTTGTGCTTGTACGTTTGGGGGCGTTTTCGCCCTTCCTCACGCAAGCACAAAAATGTGGAACCTGTGAGAAGAAACACATTGGTTGATTATGAAGCAGTCTGGGTTTTTAACGGTTTTGTGTTCCTTTTTTTCAGACCGTAAAACATGCTGTCTGTGAGGCGCGGGCAAGCGCTGCTTCCATTGGCTTTGCCGAGCAAGGCTCAACTCTCTGGAGCAAGTGTGTGCTGCCAACGCAGGAAGAAGGACGTCTGCTGAGGAATGTCATGATGGCCTCCTGCTCTACACAACACGGCTACTACACCGCTTGTGCGTGATGTGCGACCAGACATTTTGTTCCAGCCAGACTCATGCTTGCTGTGGGATCAGGTGTTCAGACGGTGGTTCCCCCTTTCTGGGATACACAAGGAACAGTCGAACCTTCGGTAGCAACCGAATGCAGAGCCTCAGTTACCTCAGTTGAAGTTCCACCTCGCATGTGGACCGAGACGCACATGAAGCGGGTTTAGAGATTGTGTGTGTGTGTGTGCGTGTACGCGTATAAGATGCGTCTCCATGGAAATTTCCAATCAAGATGTTCTAGAAATAGAACCGTGTTTTGAGTAATTGAATAAGAACACAGCATAACCATGGGCCTTTTCCCAGCAATCTGAGGTATGAAACCAAAAACCTATATTTAACTAATCTTAACTTAACCCCCTCGGAAAAAAAATCTCTACACACAACTGTGAGTGATGAGCCCATGCGCGTGTGCGTGCGTGTGTGTGTGTTTGTGTTTGTGTGTCTGTGCGTGCATACACATGTTTCTGAGTCGACAGGGGAAGCCACCCATGCTAATGCTTTGACAGGTGCCCAGCAGCTTTTAGGCCAAGAAATGCACGTTGACAAGAGGGTAATACGTCTTTATTATGAATTCAAGTTATCAAATGGAAAAATCTATCCTTTTGTTGGAGTCTGAAAGAAAATCCCTGTGCGGTACTGTCTTGCGCAACTCCAGTGTCATGTGTTTAGTACAAAATAGACACTTGAACAAGTGGGTGACAGGTGGGCCCTATGGCCTGGCAAGCACTACTGGAAGGGATAAAGAGGGGTGGAGCTGTAATGGAAGTCCTTTGGTCCATGTCTTTCAAGCTACAGAGTTAGTATTGTGGATGGTGTTTAGGTTGTGAGTTAGGTTGGTGAAAAAGATCTGAACTGAAATCCATTCTCATGAAAGTATCAAACTAAACAATAGTAATGGTGGTGTACATGTATTTCAGTTACAAATGATGACTGTAATTTGATATTAAGTTTTCAGTGAAATAACTGGATAGCAGCACAGAGTATATCTGTGTATCTTATTATTTTATGAATACTGTGGTGTTATTGGTGGCCTACGCTTGTATGTCATGTACTGTGTTTTACCCCCTGTACGTAGAGGTCGGTTTGGTTAAGTCCAGATGTAATCTCGGATCCAGCGGCCCTACCATAGTATGGTAGTACTTCTGGGAGAAACCAAAAATGGGTTGCAGTTATTCTGGAGATATTCTGCAGGGTATATTTGCAGACACTTTTTCCTGCAAGACGCTTGGTGTCGTACAGGATGTTTTTCCCAACAGGAAAAGTTTACTAGTGCTGGCCAAGTTTGTGTCGGATTTGTCGGATTTCTAAAACAAGTCCTATGTGACCCACCGCTTTAGTTGGGTCTCAAGTGTTTGGTTATTATTTGCAATAAACTAAATGAACAATAATTTCTATGTTACTGATGAATAATGGATGCCATTTTCTAATTACTTTTGAAGAATGATTAGGTAGCGTAATATGACGTTAAACAAATTATTTAGCCAGCCTGCTTTATGCTGATCTGTATTTTTGCCTGTGTGGGGTTATATGAAGTGGGGGGAGAAAAAGCTGGCAGACAATCAAAAGCTTTAACTTTAAAAGTCTAACAGACTGTAAGCCAGTAATGGCTGGGTCAGAATAGTTCATGCAATCAGAAATGTCCCCAATCAGGTTATCATTTCTTTGTCAACATCAATATAACAAAATCACTTTTTAAATTTTTAGTGTAATTTGCATTAGTGGAAATGTATTTGAGAGCCCTCTATTGGGGCTATCACGCTTTTTAAAGCTTGGTAGCCTATCGCACATTTTGCTGTTAATAATGAAAATGCATTTAAAAGATTCCAATTCGAATGAAAATATTTCAGATTCAAATAGTTTCTATGTGAGTGTTGAGGACAGCCAATTCATGTAAATATGCTTTTATGGTCTTGACCGAAAGAGAACCAATAAATCACCTCACGCAGTGCAAAAGAGTTACACAGAAGCTTACAGAAAACACAGGAATGCACAGCCACCAACATAGCCTCTTCTGGTTAGTCCATTTTCCCTTGTGTTCTGCACGAATGACTTCCATAATTAAAATGTGAAACGAAGAATAAACACTGTCAAACACATTTGGACACACATCAGGGATAATTATTTCCAAAGCAAGATACTTGAACCAAACTTGGCCAGGGCATGGTTTGAAGGCCCAATTGCACTCTGTTGTCACCACTCTTTTATTCAGAAAGACTGCAAGGTTAAGGAGAAAGCCAGAGTGACTCGGAGAACAGTCACAACGGAGCCGTCTGCATGGTAACAACGGAAATACTTTGGTAAGACCATAGAGTGTGTGCGGTTCTGTGCAAGGAGTTTTGTGATGTGGCGTTGCTGTTCTTAAAAACATTTCTGATTAGAAAATGATGGATTAAAGATGAACTTTATCCAAAATCACAATGTTTTGGTTAAAAGCATTTTATTGGTTGTTTATTGGATGGTTGGTTGATAATCAGTACACACTGTATCTCATGCCATTCAGCCATCGAGCAGATACTCTATCAACGTAACATTCACTAGCCAGCAAAACTTGCTCCAGGATGATCAACTACAGACATTGGGCTTTGAACCACAGAACCGGCTGTAGGTCAAACTATCCCACTACACTATCCGGTCCCTCCTGCATCTCAAGTAGCACAGAAAAAATATGATATCACTCCATCCTTCTTCCCAGCCTCACAGAAACCCTCCTATTCCCATGCAGCACCACGCTGTCACCCCCTTGACCCTCGGTTAACCTGAACCCGTCTACGCTTGCTGACCCTTGCCGCCACTATTGTGCCCAGGGATGTTTGTATAAAACACATTGTTTAGTGTGAGCTGGTAATGGTGTGTTTTGTAGGATGCAGGATGTTACAGTTGTACCTAGTGCGTTCCCACGCATGCCAGCACGGTCCAGGAATCAAGCAAAGGATTTTTCCCAAACAAAAGTTTGGGGATGAGGGAGGAAGGACTGTTGTATCACGGCCCATTATGTGATTTAGTCATATCCACAAGTCATATCCAAGATGCAGTCACTTTCAGGGTATAGTCACTTCCAATATTTAGTCAAACTCGAGTCCCAAAATATGTTGCCAATTATGACTGAATGTGGACACTTCTTCACTTCTGGCTCCTTCTTATGTAACACTACTGGGATTCATAAAGCGATATCTTATTGTTTTGGAAAGTTACTGGTCTTGCTTGTTATATTGCTACATCAGTCATTGTTAGCACATTAAAAAGGTAATATGAAACCTTTCTTCTCTATTTTACACCACTCTCTGTTTTCCTCCTCTTCCTTTTCTCTCTGTTTAGCCACTTCTATTACTTTTTCACTATTTAGTCATTTTGCTTTCATCTAAAGGGTTTCACTGTGAATTTAGATAAATGTAACATGCAAGCAGGTAGGTGTTAGGGCATCTTGCACAAGGATGCCTACATGAAGACTGTGGACACTGGGATCGAACCCAGTACCTTTTGGCTTAGAGTTAACCATCCTAGCCACTGTCGCACTACCCACTTGAATTTGTGATTTAATAAGGTGGAGCATTACTATTTCTTCCTCCTTGAGCTTTAATCTATGTTTCTAAATGTCTTTTTCCGACCATTAGGAATACTTTCATTCAGATAAAAAAAAATCTCCACTTTTCTCTCGTCAATGTGACAAGTAAATTACTTTCCTCTCGTTACCTTGCAACCACCGGTGTACCGCACACGTCCCATCCACTTGGGCGAGCCCGTGGAACACACACACACACACACACACACACACACACACACACACACACACACACACACACACACACACACACACACACACACACACACACACACACACACACACACACACACACACACACACACACACGCACGCACGCACGCTCCCGGTGAGAGGTGAAGTTACCAGACCCTTCTCTTCCTCCTCCTCCTTCTCCTCCTCCTCCTCCTCCTCCAGCTGCCTGCTCCTCCTCTCCTCCACTTCCTTCTCCTCCTCCTCCTCCTCCGCTCCAGCTCTGCTTGGCATCTCCTTGACCACAGACGGCTTGGCCGGGCAGCGGGGGGAAGCAGATTCAATACGGCCCCTGCCATGTTTACTGTACTATACATGCCCCGGCACGGCACCACATGGGTGGCCCTGTCGTGCCGTTCAGTCGCCTTCAGTCTCACTTAAAACACATGCATACTATGGAAAAGCCCCACCCTGTTGGCTCCGGTTCTAACCCAGCGCATAGTTTGGGGATACTATACACTGGATGTATGCTCCCAGAAACCTTCTATCGGCTGATGCTGCTGCTTGGCCCCCGGCTGTAAGGTTACGTCGAGGTGGGACTGGGGAGGACCACAGAGGGCTGGACTGTTATTCTCATTCGACAAAGTACATTATAGCACTGAATCTGAATACAAAAGAGAGGTTTCTGGTTTTGGACAGAAATACAATAGTCGTCAGAAAAAACAAAATTATGTGTTTTTGTTAGCTAACAATATGATTAATCAAGACAAAGTACAATTAACTAATTAGTAAATACAATAGGGAGCACGACTGTGTAGTAGGGACTAGGATGTTGAACTCCCAGGGTCAAAAGGGATAGGGTGTTCACTGCCTACCTGTAGCTTAGCAATTCATCACCCCCCCCCCCCCCCTTACCTGCTTCTTACTGACCAATATCTGAATCCACTGTGAGTCACTATGGATCATGCGCTAAATAACTAAATAGAAAATAACTAAATACTGTAGAAAGAAGTGAGACGGCGTTCTGAACGCTGACAGCTCCACGTCACCTTGGTGCAAACCCAGGGTAGGGTCAGTTGACGTATCGCCTGACCAGGGATGCTACACAATTACCCCATTTGACCGTTACCGGATCCAGAGTGTTGTTCACCTCTTACGCAAAGGTCAGACACACAAGATGCCACAATTACTGTCCAACCGATCCCCGATTAATAATGTTTAGCCTTCAGTGGCCTTCAAGAAAGGAAGAAGAGAAAAAAAAACCAACCCTGATCTGCGGGCTAATGTGTCACCTTCGCCACTGAGCCACAGAACTTCTCATCATGCATTTTGCATTGATTTCCGTGGAAGTTTCTGCATTATGAAGGAGATACGCAAGACTGCCCGGACACAAAGGATTTGAACCGACGCCCGTGTCTTAATGTCAATGCCTTCCTTCCGCCAGACGGGACTGAAGTTTGAATTTCTTTCACTTTTTTTTTTTATTGATTTTTTTTTACACAGGATTGGTTTTAGAGGGGAGCCAGCGGAGACGTAACTCTCGAAAAATGGAACATTACGCTTTCCTCTCTTGCTACTTTCCTTCCATTATCTTGTTTGCCGCTTTTATCACGCCGTCCAACACATTGGGATGGTTCCTAAAACCCAGTTTATTTAGCTTAGGTCTGATGAGAGACGGGGCAGTTACTCACGCTGTGTTTGGTGTGAGGTAATTGCAGCATGCGATAACTGATAGATCTTTAACACATCTTTACACACACACACACACACTACACTGCCACTGGCTCTGTTTCTTAGTGCAATGGCACTCGCAACAACTGTCTTCGTTTTTCACTTTCTTGTCACCGGTCCACACGCACTCAAGAAACACCCACAGAGACACGAGATGATGACACACACAAACACACACACACACACACACACACACACACGTTACACTTCACGTAACTCACGTCACCTGAGAACCATTTGGGGCTGTCAGTCGTCCTTGCACCATTAGCAATCCAAGGGGCCTGAATGGTTGAAATGCTCCACATTTGTTTAAAACGTCCACCCCCACCACCACCACCCCACCAACACCCCGAACCACCACAGCCTGAGAGCCATTCTGCACATCCTACCCCTACGACCACTAGCCCTGTGTTTGTAGAAGAGCTGCAGGCCTCACCTACAGGGCTGAGGGTGGGGTAGGGGGGTGACAGAGGAGCCCATGTCTTTCCGATACTGCTCCCCCCCCTCCCCACACCCCCCCCCCCCCCTCAACATTTTTTTTCAGTTGCACCCTGCTGTATGTGTGGCCCTTGCCATTACAGCCGTTTTCCAAGATAACAACTGTCAAACAAGACTAATTATACCAGGGTGGGGGGGAGGAAGAAAGGAAGAGTGGAGGAGTTGGGGTAAGAGGAGGAGGGTGGGATAAGAGGAGAAAGGCTGTTCATGTGTTCCAACTCAATGGAAGAGGAGGAGAGGAGGAGAAAGGGGGGGAGGGGGGGGGGGGGTTAAGGACTGATGTGATTAATGTTTTGGTAATGGAAGAGAACGTTTTCCTGCCCTGTGCCAGAAAACCTCGGAACTCAAGGAGAGAAGAGAGAGAGAGACCTTGTGAGGAGGGATGGAGGAGGGGTTGGATTGAGTGACTCAAAGCAGGGACGAGTGACACAGACGGATGGGGGGGAATATCAAAAAACGCTAAAGGAAAGAAAAAAGCCAAAAACAGTCAAGATACAAAAGGGATGAATGATACTAAACTGATGAGGGAAATGTCTCAAAAAAATTCATTTCAAATAAATAATGAAATAAAAATTTGTATGAGACTTCTTTCTAAGACTGTATGAAACGTGTGCCTGTGACTGCTATGCAGGCTCTATGTCTTACGTGTTGTACTCATCGTTTACAGGCTAGGTGATTTTGGTTGTAATCATTTAGTTGTCATTTAAGGGCAGTTACACAACAGGGATTTGTTGACTTGTTATATTCAAGATATAGTTTTAGTAATTGTAAGGGTCAAGCAAATGAAACTAGCTCATTAGCAAGGCAATCTAAGCTGTAGGTTCTAACCCTACCCTTCAGCGGTTTGTGTTTCATTTTTTTATACTAGGCCAAACCACAACCACGGTGACCTCTGACCCCTCCATTGCCCTCTCAAAGGTGCCTTTAGAGAGAGAGAGAGAGAGAGAGAGAGAGAGAGAGAGAGAGAGAGAGAGAGAGAGAGAGAGAGAGAGAGAGAGAGAGAGAGAGAGAGAGAGAGAGAGAGAGAGAGAGAGAGAGAGAGAGAGAGAGAGAGAGAGAGAGAGAGAGAGAGAGAGAGAGAACGCTTACTAGTGTGTGGAGGTGGGTGGGGGATAGGGAGCTACCTTCGCCAACACCTCATCCATTACCCAGACCTTCTCTAAACACCACGGCTCCCCCCACCCCCCGGCGCCCTTAAAATAGCCGCCTCCCCTTCTGCCTCTCCCCAGAGCTACTCCTTACATTCCTCCCATCCCTGTTATCCCGTCCTGCCGAACACGGGCGCCTAGAGGAACAGTACGGCCCACTGTGTACACTGCAGCCCACCGCACCCACCGCACCCAGAACCCTGCACCGTCCACACAGCGGACAATCTGCACCCATGGCAAACATACACACACCCACACACATACTGACACAGACACAAACACACAGACACAGACACACACACAAACACACACACACACAGGCACAAGGACATGGAGACTGACACACACACAGGGGCAAATGGTTGATGACATGCGCACACACACTCGCACAGTAACAACTTACAAAACACACACACAGAAATATATGTGAGTGCACAAACACAGGCACACAAATACACTGATGCACAAGGTTAGTTTTTCATCTCTGTATTTTTTAATACCATGCAACAATACCAACACACACATGTGTGCATGCAGACACACACACACACACACTGAGACATACACACACACACACACACACACACACACACACACACACACACACACACACACACACACACACACACACACACACACACACACACACACACACACGATTTTAATGCCAACATCCCAATATATACATATAAAGAGACCTACTGATGGTAATCGCATATCATTTATTAAACCATATTGATCACCAGTCATCGTAGGCAGAGCCATTGAGATATGAGAATACATGAGTGCGGAAAAAAAGGTGGAACTAGCAGTGCTTGCCTCAGCAGCACTGAGGCGTAGTGCTAATCTGCTGCTAGGGCCGGCTTGTTTACACAAATGACACCGAGATAACAGCTCGCTAGCTCATTACATCAAATATGCAGTGGGGGAAACATGGCTGCAGCCCGACCCAACCTGCATAGCGCCCCACTGGCCTGCACCACGGGCCAGGGTAAACACTATTATCATTCATTGGCTTTATGATTGATCGTTATCACTGATACAGAGGGCAGTGATGACAGTGGAGAATATTGAGAGGATTAGTTGGGGCTTGTAGGTGTGGGCGCGCGAGCGTGCGTGCGTGTGTGTGTGTGCGCACCGGAGTGTAAATGGTTACAACTCGGGAAAGTTGGAGAAAAAGTAAAAATGTTGCACAAGCACAGTTATGAGCTGACTATTTAGTCACTTAGCATGCTAACCCAACAAATACATACAATGCATATTGTATGTCAAACTAAATGTGCTGCATGACGTGCAGAGAAACGATAGGAATATGCTTCAGCCTACTATTATCATCGTCATTATCACATTCTCATCCCCATTATCAGCATCATCCTCAACATCATCATCATCATGTGGTCCAAGCTGTTTAGAATTGGAAGTCTTAATTAACCTTAAATATAGCTTTAGCAGGGTGTATTTATCTAATGATGATAATAATGTTGGACTATTGACAGTTAAAATGTCTTCCTTTGTGAGAAAAACCGCCCGTAATTGTAGGAAAACATTGTGATTCACACGACTCCTAGCCGGGGATTAACCTGACAACATCCCAGGACATGGAAACATCTGTCTCCCAAACAACAGTTTAATAATAAATGTTAGCCCCATTTGAGATTAGGGCATTCAATAAAACACTTCTTAAGGCCTTCAAAAAAAATTTGAACAAGATATTATTTTGAAAAACTTCTATCTTACGCCTGTCCGGAATATGGTTGACAGGTAATGCCCTGGCAACACAATTTATAATCCCTTCCCAAAATGGAAAGTGGGCCTGGCTGAATAGGAAAATTAGCGTTGCCCTGCATCATTCATACAGCGTCATCATTAATCTGTGATGTGCCCACACCTTGATCGGGGCTGCAAGACAGCGTATCTAGAAAGAATACAGTACATGCCTGGATACAGCTTAATTTGCAGGGATAAACAGTGAGGAATCCACTTTGTTGTATTATAAAGATACAGTTTGAAAAACACACACACCCACAGACACACACGCAGGCATTGAACACAAACTCACATACATTACACAGAAACACAACCACACACACACACACACACTATACACAATATCACATATATCACCCAGAAATACACACACACACACACACACACACACACACACACACACACACACACACACACACACACACACACACACACACACACACACACACACACACACACACACACACACAGGGTAACTGTATGTCTAACAGTTTTGGTTCTTTGAGTAAGAATAAAGAACAGCTGTTATCGCAGGTGAAAAGTGTTTCACAAAGCTCCAGAATCAAAGCCTGTAACGGCTTCTCATGTGAACGTCTTCCAACGACACAGAGTGAGTGGATGTGAGTCAGAATGTTCTCCCAGTGTTTCAGCTCAGAAACCATGCAGGTTGTTCCATGTTTGACAGGAACAGGACATTTCAGGAGACGTCCCTGTCTTCTGCTCTCCGGGGTAACAACTGAAGAGCCACATAAACGGAGATGGGGTTTAATGAAAAAAAGAACAGAAGGAAAAGAAAAGAGTGATTTCAAACTGGCCTCACTTCTTACAATAAATGCACAGACAGTTTATTTGCTCTAACTATATGGCTCACTCTATATCCTCCTCCTTTTTCCCTTCCTCTCGCGCTCCCATTTTCTCCATAATCACAGGCTGGTGTTTTGACTGGCCAAATCCCCACTGTAGCACTCTCTCCCGAGGTTAGCCTACCGTCAATCATAAAGCCCGGGGCCAATCTCTAAAAGGAGCCCCGCGATTATGTTTCTCTGCCCGGCTCAGTCTCGATTGATCCTGCCCCGGGCCTCGGATGCGCAGCCCCGCCAAGTGAGCACGGTTCGTGTAGTTTCCACTTCCCCCTGGCCTTCCTCTGTGTCGCGACACACCCTCTTTTCATTGACATATTAAAGTTAGTGTCGGAGCTGAGTTAAAAGCGCCCCGAGCGTTTCGCTCTTTTTTATGTGTCTGAGAATGGTAAGAAGGGTAAACGCTGTTGAAGGGTAATCTGCCTGCGTTGAGGCGGCTTTTAGAGTTTGGAGCATTTTTTTTAATCATAGTCGTAAGAGTTTAATTATAATCGATGGAGCGAGGCTGTTATTCTTTGATGAACACACCTTTTTGGAAACAAGAGCCTTGAGGGGATGAATCAGAATGTGTTTGGATTTTCAGAGTGGACACAGAATTCAAAATGACATTTGCTTTACATAACCGCATGCCTGGATGTCTGCACACAGCGCATACACTACAAGCTGGAGTTGTTTTCGGAGTGTCTGTGACCAATTAATAAAGGCGGAGTTCAGATCATGAACTATAAAGTCATGGCATGAAAAAAAAAAGTCCCCAAAATGTTCCAGACATTTCCGGGACTTAGAAGGTAGTGGATTGTGTGAGCTGTAGCTGCTGTGAACCTCAAGACGTGTTCTGTTTTTTTTGTTTCTTTGCAATGAATAGACCTGGGGCCATATATCACACTGATATATATATAGACCATACATAGACATATTGTACATCTATGTAATGTAGAGACTTGCTTTTTGGAATCAAGAATGAAATTAAAAAACAAATAAACATGTAAAGGAAATGTAATTAAGGCCTACTTCATCGCAAGGTTTTGTACATCGATGTAGGAGTTTTTCCGGAGTAAATCTTTATTGGATAGTTTTTTAAGTCGTACAATTGTTCAGAGCACTGTATCATCAAATGGCCTCATGTTTCTTTGGTTGATGTACTCTCTTACACTCATACATAATAAATCATTGTTGCGAGGAAATGTGTAACGCTGCAACAAGCCAACGGCAGATTTTCAGTGAATAAGAACAACAGATATTCAACAACACACACGCAAAACAGTCACACAAAGGAAACTTTATAGCCTTGTAGCAATATTGTTCCCTGTGGAAAAATACATCTGGCATTATTTTGACAATAACTGCCATGCTAAAATGTAAATCAGCTAGAAGGGTAGAAAAAAAGCTTTATCTCTCTCTAACCTCGCCTAAACATTGCATTCAGATGCGGAACGTGATGGGAAAGCACCCACACAACCGAGCATAAAGATATTATTGGGAAAATGTTTGCTACTGGCAAGGAATAGATAAGCAATAAAACCACACAGCATCTCAATGGAAACAGGCACGGAGCCGCGTTAAGCACGGCCTGCTGGGTAATTTATGAGTCTTTTTCCTCGTCGAGATGGGAGCTTGGCCCTCGGCTCTCCCCCCTCTCAGCTTCACAGTCTGCTCCTGAGAAAGCCACAAAACTCCCAGCACGCAAACGCACAAACAATACTTTAATACTTGGGGTAAAATAAACGTGGATTTGGTTTCTATGCAGCCAGTTTCGGTTCTTGTTCGGAGCCAGGAAATCAAGCTTTCAAACTTGGAAAGAAGGGTTGAAAAGTTGAATTTCTTTCTCTTTTTTATTTGTTATGAGTCTTATTCTCTGAGAACATCTTCCCGTTTAGGGATGACAGTTTGACACCAGTTTGAGATAGCTACATATTTCCATCCCAGCCGTCTCTGATATCTGTGATGTCTTCTCTGAGCTGTGGCTCTAGAGCAGGGGTTTCAAACTGTGGGCCGCCACCCAGAAGAGGGTCCCAGAAGGGAACCAAGTGGATTGTGAGACGGCCAAAACTTAGTTGTTCTTTGGAAATATAGCCAAGTCAAAAAAGTAAAATACTGTATTGGTGAACAATTTGAAGATGTCAATGTTAAATATCCTACTTTGTTCGACATGGTGAGTATTGCTTTTTTTACTGCAATAAATATTTGGTGGGTCCGGGGCCAAAAGCCTCTCCTGAGGTGGTGCACGGCCTAAAAGAGGTTGGCCAGTCTTTCCTTGTGCACATTCTACTGGTCCTTAGAGCTTCACAGTTTGATGTAAGAACCCAAACAGGAGGCTGTTTGGGGTATCATTCTGCACCTGTTGAACTCCTAACTGTCCTTTTAGAGACGGATGCCTATTCTGGGTCTTCAAGGTTTCTTCATTAGGATTTGGAGAGTGTTTCCTTGCCCCCGAGGTTATAGGGCCGGGGGACTGTTGTATACTATGGTGAGGACCTTTGAGAATGTAACAGTGATTAGGGCTGGGCGAAGCAAATGGCCCTTTACCCTGAGTGATCCAGGTATTACTTATAGATGCGAGTGTTGACTTGGCTTTTCCCATTCACACCTGGAATTGAAGGTTACATTTAGAGTTAGCAGACGTTGGTATTGTTATAGTATTAGCAGACGTTGGTCTACTAATAGTCACAGGCTCAGCAGAAGTTAGTAAGGAAACGGCACTAGCAGAAGTTGGTATGGTAATAGCATTAGCAGAACTCACAATTTTAATCGGATGTAGAGGTAAACCTATTCAGGAAGATAGGTTTGATCCTGTTTTATATTTTTGGAGTGATATTGTGATTTATTTTGGGTTCAATTCAAGGGAAGAGCCTGCCCTGTTTTTGTCATTAGGGATTTAGCCGGGCGATAATAATCGACTGACCTTGCCTCCTGCAAGACATCTTCAAAAGAAAATTCACAGAAAAAGTTCTCAAGTCAGGGTAACGTTGGATGTTGATGGGCACCACACAGTCCCCTCAAAAAAACATAATACTGTGGTCCATATTTCTGAAGGTCAATTCACCCAGAGCCTTGGCTCCATCTATAATTGGCTCTGGAATTTGATTTTTCTTTCTACTTTCTTGCTTTCAGGATTTAACATAGGTTTGGCATAGATTATTTAAGCCTTGGCCTTGTAGTTCACCAATGAATGGCTTTCATTTCTCTTGCAGGGGTGGACATCTCTCTGCTTAACCACCATATAATCTGCCTCATCAGCATTCTTCTCATTCTTTGGCGTGCATCTTGCAGCCTCATTTAGACATCGGAGCGTCTGTTGTTATTTCGGCCCCTAAACCTTCAATGTTTTTTTTAAATCTAAGCATCTCAAACGACTTAGTGTCATATACTGGTGCTCTCTCTCTCCATCTGTCTCTCTTTCTCTTTTGACTAGAGACAGATAGAGACCAGCTCTATCTGTCTCTAGATGTGTTAAAGCGCGCTCTCGCTCTCTCTCTCTCTCTCTCTCTCTCTCTCTCTCTCTCTCTCTCTCTCTCTCTCTCTCTCTCTCTCTCTCTCTCTCTCTCTCTCTCTCTCTCTCTCTCTCTCTCTCTCTCTCTCTCTCTCTCTCTCTCTCTGGAAGGGTTATTATGCTATCTCTCATCCTCACTTTTTCCTCTTACTCCTCTCTCTGTCTCTCTCTCTGCGATTAAGCTCTCTCTCCCTCATCCCCTCTCTATGTCTCTCTCTGTGAGACATGGATCTCCAAAGCAAACTAAGCATAGAATAGCAATCTATTTTATAGTCTATAATGGAAACTGATGAGATGAAACTTTCTTTGATTGGTTGGAGCTAAAGAAATGAGAAAAGATTTGTATTGACAATATCTGGATTATATTGCTTTTCATTCTGCTATGGCAGCATAATGTTATTATATTTTTTGCCTCACTGTATTCACTGGCAAGATGTAGCAGATTATCATCCATCTGTCTCTGTCTGTCATTCCTTTGGAAAAATGATTTTCACCTGGCGCCAGTTTTATATTGCCGATGACGGTTTATAATTAAAAACAACACACATTTATGGATTAGTCTGGTTGGTGTTTTCATCTTCCAAGACATCAAAAAAGAGAAACGATGGGCCGTTACGTTAAATTTTCACAGAAATCCCTGACTAAAGTGTTAATATTCAAGCATGTCCTTTTCTCTGCTGTTTGTCTTCATGGTCTCATTGGCAGTCATGGGATCCTACCCCCGAGCCACACAACTCAGCAATTCCCTCAAGTGCCCCAAAAAAATCTGATATTTAATTTGCCCCATAGCTTTGAAGTCAATTGCGATTTTTTTTTCTCTCTCTCTCTCTCTCTCTCTCTCTCTCTCTCTCTCTCTCTCTCTCTCTTCTCTCTCTCTCTCTCTCTCTCTCTCTCTCTCTCTCTCTCTCTCTCTCTCTCTCTCTCTCTCTCTCTCTCTCTCTCTCTCTCTCTCTCTCTCTCTCTCGCTCTCTCTCTCACTTGCTCTCTCTCTCTCTCTCTCTTGCTGTATGCTAACTCTATATATTCCGAGGGCCAGGTCGGGACTTGCCAAGGCAGTATAACCGTCATAACAACAGCGGGAGCGATCTCTGACAGGTCTTTTCTGAGTGAAGAGCATAGGCGTTCTTGCTCTCTCTCTTCAGGTCCAAACAGACAGCTACACAAGGTCGAGATCCGGAACCTGCTCTTTCGGCCTCTCCGCTCTCTCACGACCCGTGTTGTGGAGAACAAACGAACAACGAACAAAAGAACAGAGCTCCGGCCAGGGGTACGCGTCTGTCTCTTCCAAAACATTCAGCAACAACAACTTTTGGAGCAGAAGTTTGGCAAGGTCAATAGTGCAAAATGATGATTGCGGATAAAACAGATAAGACACATTCATACTTCCCCAACACTTATTTTTTTGACCAAAATCGAATTTCTCATTGTGTTTGATTGGTCAGCAATTGTAGGCCGCCTTGATTTGACAGTTTTTTCCGTAAACGGGATTCAGTTTTCCGTCACCATGGAGACCCCAAATGACTCCCACTCACGTTCACTGTTCAAACCAAAAAACGTATAAAACAAGCTTGTCCACAAAGAACTTCTTCGGTCTTGGCCAGCTGCAGAATTGTAAATTCTTCTGAGGTATGCTGCCCACTATGGCCTCACCCCCTTGATGGTGTAGTATAGTACAGTATAGTATTATAGTATAGTATAGTTTAGTATTTTGTCATGTATCAGGCTCAGTATAATACAGCATCGTGCTATGTTGTGGTGTGTAGTAACATTGAAGTATACCGTTAGTATTATAGTAGCATTTGTGTCATAAACTGCAGTGTAGTGTAGCATGTTGTTATGTTGTCATATATATTGTAGTATATTGTTAGATTGTGTGTAGTAATAGTGTAGTGTACTGCAATGTATTGGAGTAATAGTTTGGCATAGAACTAGACATACAGGAGGACCTGTTTTGCTTCAGACCAGTCTGAGGCTAAAAACTGAAAAGTAAAAATGATACGAAAAAAGGGCGGGCAAACATTAATTGGGCTCAAATATTGTGTTTATCTTGGAAGACGGTTACCATAAGAGAACTAGCTTCCTTTAATAAAAGAGGCTTGAGAAAGCTCCCCGTGTGCAGAAAAGTAGGCCCCTCTCTCATATATGCACATCTTTGTATAGATTTGTTGGCAGTAGAGACACCCTGAGCAGCTGTTTCCAATTCATAGAATATGAGTGACTCTGGGCAAACACAATTGATCAATTGACTCTTTTAAGGATGACACATCCACGTTCTTTAATCTACAGACATACAAAAACTGCCAAGGGTGTGGTGTCAATTCTTTACATCCTATTCTACTGCATTTTGTTTTAACCTACACTCTTTGACTCCATTCTTTGAAACATCTGTCATGCACATACCAGTAAATGCCTTTAAGATGTCAGAGTCCATTAGATATAAAAACAATCATTACTTCTGTATTCGTGCTTCGAAGAGTACCATAAGGATCCAGGTTTGGTGTTTTATGGAGGAGGTCGAATGCCAGTTTTAGCTTACCTTTCAAAAAGTTTTATGCTTGGTTTGAAGTTATATCAATAACTATCTTCACTGTGTTTTAATCAGTGTTGAAGTAGGCAAGTGTCATGATTTTCTTATGGTCAACATTCCAAATTTAACAACGGTGTCAGAGTTTTTTGGGTCCTGCTCATCTGTCATCACTAAGCGGGGATGCAATTATAGATAATAAAAATGGAGCAAAATACAATATGATGTAAGGCAACACAATGGAATTGAAAAGGTAAGGTTCAAGAGACGGTGAATTGTAGCATAGCAAATAAACACAAAGCATAATAAATAAATACCTTCCTTTACAGCCATCCGTCCAAAAGGCGGTTTGCTCCCAATGCGACCTGCTGAGTGTTTCATAAAAATAAATACCAGGGTTAGACTCAGAACACATTTGGGTTTGAGCTGAGGCCATATTAAAATTATAAAATGTATTCACATGGCGAAAAAAGCTGACCGCAATTCGATTATATTTATCATTTTCACAGAAGGGCTTTTTTTTTAAATTACCACCAATGTTGTCAAATGCATCAGTGCAGTTTTCCCACTTACAGTGTCGATTCCCTGAGAGACCCCGCCAAACCGCTCTGTGACTCTGGGTCATGGGACCTGCGATGGCGAAGGCACTTCTGGCCGATACCAAGCTGTTAGTGGCTTGTTAAAAACACATTTGCAGAGGGCTTCTCAGCCCAAATGTAAACTCTCCCACCGTAACAATACTTTCTCAATTCCCGCTTGGTTCATGACTTATGTTTTGGAAAGTGTAGCATGTGCAAAAAAAGAAAGAAGGTGGATTTACGACTTTAGGAAATACTTTCCAACCATTAACAATCAGAATTTGGCATAAAACAGTGTCCGTTGTAATACTTCATTCAGACTCTGAGTTTAGAATGGTTAAATGTTGCTTGGACGTTAGCATTTTTTCTCTAATATTGTTGATAGAACCATGGCAAAAAGTACTGGACGTTGACATTCTGAGTAAGCACTATTGGTTTAATTAATAATTTAAAGTGTCTCGGGTGTGTAGGAGAGCAGGAGGCAGATATCCTCTATGGAACTGGTGCTAGAAGTGTCTAGAAGGAATATCTGTACCCTCAGGGCAGGAGATACAAATATTTCAAATTTATACTTATTTCGATAGATTAGATAGATTGTTTACCGGTTTCTAAGAGTCTTGGTTTTGAATGCTTGTTTTGGACTGGTCTTGGTCTTCTTCTTCCTTTTTGAGCCGTACTTGTTTTGCTTGCCACTCTGGCCTTGGTCTGGTCTGCTTATCCCGATAGGGTCTTGTTGGTCCTGCCACTCTGGCCTGGCCTTGTTCTGTTCTTGGTCTAGTCTGGGTCTGGTTTGGCCTCCCTCTCTGGTCTAACTCTTGTCTGGGTCCTGTGCGGGTCTAGTTTGGCCTGCCTCTCTGGTCTATGGCTGGTCTCGTCTTGGTCCTGTCTGGGACTGGTTTGGCCTGCCTCTAGGGCTAGGTCTGGTCTGGTCTTGGTCTATACTGGGTCTAGTTTGGCCTGCTTCTCTGGTCGCAGTTGGGTCTTCTCTGGTCTTGCTTGTGCCTAAGTTAGAGATAAGGGGGATATCACTCACTCACTCACACACACACACACACACACACACACACACACACACACACACACACACACACACACACACACACACACACACACACACACACACACACACACACACACACACACACACACACACACACACACACACACACACGGGGGACAACCAGACATGTGCATACACAAGCCAGGACTCGGAGACGAACTGGAACACGTTGTAGCTACTGTGCCATCCTGATTCAGCATTTATTAATATAGAAGCTGAGGGAGAGAGTTTGATGAAAACTAGTCTCCAATTATGTTTTTTTGTGTGTGCATCGTAGCATTACCTACATTGATTAGTTGATTGATTGAATGACTTCCCGTGTAGTCATATTTTTCAAGAATTCTGATCCCACTTCATTTTAAGTATCGCTGGGGCACTGGAACACTTTACACACAAATTGCCCACTTCTATAAATCTGTAGTTATTTAAACCACAAACCACGATTCAATTATCCAGTCCGTGAAGTTAAAGGCTAAAGGTACACGCAAATTCATATTTTACTCTGAACAGAGCTGTTTTCTTTACTATAAAATAATCGTCACATTCCGCCTGGGTGGGGAAAATGGAATGATTTGGTCATTATCTACTGTTTCTCTTTCTGCCTGTAATTGTTTTATTTAATGCAAGGAAAAGTACATAGGTATTTCCCCTTGTTCCGCGACTGCTTGTCAATCATCCCACTTAGTAGAGACTAATGGTAATCAATCAAATTGGCCGCATTTGACTACAGTAAGAACTGAACGAAAAAAGTGGGAAAACAGAGAATAATAGATGTTTCTTAAACGCGTATTAAATAACAGTCATACCTGCCAACACTGAAGTTAAATGGGAAAGCAAGCCACTGGGGGCTTCTTCTTAGGCTTCGCAATTTGTTCCGTAACACGAGACAGATTTGAACTCAAGATAAATTTCCACATGTGGACCAACGGTGGGGAAATCAGGCAGGAACTTTTCATGGACTGCCCAAATCTTTTAAGATCTGTCCAGATCTTGCACAAATACTCACTCACATGCCCACGCAAAGTACACACACACACACACGCACACACACACAAACACAAAAAACACACACACAGCACATGTCACCAGGCGATGAAGTGTGGAAGACATGAGGTCACATCGTGTTTGATGTGAGAGGCCTGGCCTCTCTAGGACCATCTTAGCCAAAAACAGCTGAGGGTGACGATGATGAGGGTTTTGGTGATTATTACCAGGAAGTAGGCAAGAGGGCTGGTCATTTCTAGAGCTCCATGGCTGAGCTCCATAGCCTGTTTTGCTTAGGAAGGTTCCTAACTGAGTGAAATGACCCGAGAGTATCTAAATGGCTCAATTGCCAAGAAAGGGTGCTTCAAAGTTTCCATTCTGATCTCCTTAGCCTACAGCACTCTGGACCGTCCTTTAGGAACGGAAAGGACATAATACGAGGCTATACGCCTTGTTGCGACCAAGGTTAGATTCCCACCTGTGGTCCTATGCTACATCTCAAACTCTCCCTTATACAACTTTCCTTTCTCTCTGTACTGGCCTGTGGATAAAGGTACCAATGTTCGCTGAATGTGGTGAATAGGTGCTTCAATGTTTCCGTTCTGATCTCCTTAGCCTACGTTCACACTGAACCATCCTTAATCAAAGGAAAGGAGATAATACTGTCCCAGAATTCCTAGTGGCATCGACATTTAAAGCTACGCACCTTTCTGCATTTCACAAAAAAAACCCATTAAACATAAGGATAAATATGAATAGTGGTTGGGTTATCACCTTTTCTTACTTATCTTCACACACAATGGAAAAACCTTCAGTGAATCAGCTGGGAACCTGTCAGCCAATCAGTAACCAGCCTGGACCAGGTCAGCCAATCAGTTACCAGCTGGGCCCCTGTCGGCAAATCAGGCAGCACTCTGGCCCCTGTCTGCCAATCAGGAAAAGCCGGGCCCCTGTAAGCCTATCGGGAAACAGCTGGGTCCCTGTCAGCCAATCAGGAAACAGCTGGGCCCCTATCAACAAATCAGGCAACAGCTGGCCCCCTGTCAACGAATCAGGCACTTGTACTATTGCCAACAGTTTGGAAAGAACAAATTCATTTGTGGGGGAGAAGGAGGGCTCGAGGGGGGTTGGGGGGGGGGTTGTGGGTTAGGGGGAGGGTCTGCTTATCTTTAACCCTGTGGATTACAAAGATTTGTGAGTGTGGAAATGGACTGAAGCTCGGACTTACAGACAGACATAGATATACAGACAGACAGACAGGGGGCCACAGAGGTAAATAGATGGGCGGTCGGATAGATAGAACGATCAAGGCCAGAGATAAGACAAGAGGATAGACAGAGAGACCAGCATACACAGACAGACGTAGTGGAGCCATGCAATGTCGCGTCAGAGGAACTTATTCATTCCACATGGTGCCCCTCTACCACGGCCCCCTCATCTCTCATTGGTCCACCTCTGACATGAAGTGCTGTTTCCATTCCACCGACATTGTATTGTTTCAATATCTTTCTTCAACACAATCCGTATCGGCCATCACCCAGCACCACTTTTATTGCTTACCCTGTAATTCATGATACAATCATGTCTAGTGACACACACAAACACACACACCACACGGTTGAGAACCCCCTCAACATAAAACACATGTGTTGGCCTTCAGTGTGTAATAAGTGTTTGCCGGAATTGAAATTATATTTGACAACGGCTTTGATTTAGGCCTCGCACCAACTATCAACCAGCCTCTGATACTACTTGCGATGGGATTCCCACGTGTGAGTGGGTAAAGCTGACCATCATTAGAAGCTACTAAATCTGAAAAGAAGTCTATGACAAACTATATCTTGGTGAGCTTTTCTAACGGCGGGGCTTTCATGTTTCAGGTGTGGAGGGCAGGACCGCCCCTTCCCATGGCCCGTGAGCTCGCCGTCGTCTGATTGCCCTCGCTTCTCAAGCGCTGGACAGCTTGCTGTGAGATGGACATTCATCATCAGGGTTTCTTTGCTGGCCGTGAGAGGGGTAGAAGGCGCCTCTCTCTGTGTCTTCCTCAGTCTCTGTCTGTCTGTATAACTCTGTGACTCTCTCGGTGTGTGTGTGTCTCTCGGTGTGTGTGTGTGTATGTGTCTCACTCGGTGTGTGTGTGTCTCTCTCTCAGTCCCTTTGAGTCTCTCTCTCTCTCTCTCTCTCTCTCTCTCTCTCTCTCTCTCTCTCTCTCTCTCTCTCTCTCTCTCTCTCTCTCTCTCTCTCTCTCTCTCTCTCTCTCTCTCTCTCTCTCTCTCTCTCCTCTCTCTCTCTCTCTCTCTCTCTCTCTCTCTCTCTCTCTCTCTCTCTCTTCTCTCTCTCTCTCTCTCTCTCTCTCTCTCTCTCTCTCTCACCGATGCTCAGAAGAATTTGTAATTGTCATCATAATGTTTATCTTTGTTATACTTTTTTACGCCATCATCACTTGCCCGCTAAAGCGTCACACCCATATAAAACACACACTTACACATGCACACACAAGAGCTCAGCCTTTCTTCTGATGAGGACTCTGCTCCATACAGGGACAACGGTTCGATGAAGAGGCTGCACCGACGCGGTGCTAACAAAGCAAAAACTATTTTCTAAACACATTCACATTTTTCTGTCACGCCATGTCAGCAATTCTCAGCAGTCCCATTTTTTTTTTCTTCTTCCTCTTTCCCGATACCCGAGCGAAAAATGTAACTCATCCAGAGTATTGTCTAGCAGAGTCCCGTTAAATCTTTCAATGCAAGGTGCTTGGTGCTGTGGAGTGAGCGGGGATAGGGGTGAGGTGAAAACAGAGGACCTAATGGAGAGCTGCTCTCCCCCAATCCCCCCCCCCCCCCCCCTCCCGCCCAAGTATCAACTGGGGTGTAAACACAGCTGCTGTCAAAGAGCTCAGGCGTTGCCCCTAAACACAAGCCGGTTATTTGACGTGACCCTTGACCCCCCCCGTCGAGGTAGCTAGCGCAGAGAGCGACAGTGCCAGGGCCATTCTGACAGAATGGATTACCGTGTCGGGGTTATAGTAGGTGTAGGGTGTCCTTCCAAAGGGACAGGCTTTGTCCTCAATATGGCTGCTTTTTCATGTTCAATGCTTAGAAATACACACACAGGCATGATCACACAAGCACACGCACTCTCAGATATAAACTTGCACATCTTCACACTCACACTCAGGAGCAGAAGACAAGGAAGCTCGGTGGCCCGACCCGGTAGTGCGCTCAACATTTGGATAATTGCGTGTAGAGACTCAGGTTTGTCCTATGATACATGCTGTTGTCTCCCTTCTACAACTTTAATTTCATTCTTTATTTTCTTGTCCATAAGGCATCAAGAGCCCATACAGAAATATATACACAAATATATACTGGACTCAAACATACGCCCACTCAGATACAAGCAAAAAGTGACATAAAACTTTTGTACGCACACATACACAGGCAGAGAGAGAAACAGATGCGCTTGCATCCTCAGACACAAACATAAAAGAAAACACACTCAAACAGGCACACAAACACACAAGTTCAGGCACACTCTCGTGCACACAGGGCAGTAAAATATTAATATTCTTTCCACAGCATGACACCTAAATCTGAGTGAGAACCATCTGGCACGGGAACATAGCTCCACTCCAGCGAGAGAGAGAGAGCTATACAGCGAGTGAGAGTGAGAGCGTGAAAAAGAGCCATTAGAACCATGGGGGGGGGGGGGGGGGATCCAACCAACCAACCCCAACTCAAAATACAGGGAACCAGAAAGGGCCAGGGTCCATGCAACTTTAAACACAGGCCCTCCGTCCTATAACGGAGGCTTAGAGTGCTTCACATCATCGCCTGGTGCAGGGGTGGGGGATGACATCATCCTCTCATGTGAGGCTGATGTGGGGTGATTCACTGTCGAAGGCTTCTATCACCACAGTGACCTCCTCCATCCCCCTCTGCCTCCTCCTGTTGCAGTGTGTCTCAGTAGAACTGCATGATGAAATATGTATTTTTGCACTTCTCTCGGCTTCTACGTGTATGGAAGTATGAAAAAGTTCCAAGACAGAGAGACTAGTGGAGAGGTGCTCCTAGAGAGAGATGCTGGTGTTTGGGGAGCAGGACAGAGCCTTTGGAGGAGGTGAGGGGAGGGACATGAAGAGAGGCGCCATCATAAATAATAATAACCAATGATCTAATGGGGATCGTGAGCGGAATTTAAAAGGGGGGAAAAACATGAAAGCACAAGGAGGTGGTCACCGGATTTTCCCGTGAGGTGGTTTTCATGGGAGCGTTTTGGCACAGGAAGCTGAAGAAACATCACCAGAGCTATCGGCATGGTCGCCGCATATCCAAACACTGCCAAAGAAACATCAAACACGGCAAACAGCATCCAACAATAATCCCTCTGGACCATTCCCACCTAAAACACTTGATGGGAACGAGAGACACTGATTCTGGGTTTCCCACCCATTGTTGGGTTAGGGATAGGGTTAGGGTGTGTGTGTTTTTTCCCTCTCTTTTTGGGCTATATGGTGTCCTTCACTTGATTCCTACTGTCGAGAATCGAGATGCTTTGCAAAATATCACGTTTAATCCCAAAGCCCAGAGGTTTGACAGGAAATTAAATCACGTGGACCTCCCTTGGTGCCTACTTTTTCCGAGAATTTCACGTTTATTTTGCATTTGGTTCAGATAGTATTTCTCTTGTTTCTCTGGACGGACTTACTCGACCTGAATAAATAAATCCCAAAAATCCAGATTTACGGAGTTGGGACCTGGGAAACACAGTATATCTTTTCTTTGTAAAGAATGATCACATTACAAAGCATAGACAGATCTGCAGACATATTTTAAACCGACTGCTGTAAAATAAGGTATACAAGTAATGAGAGTTCAATGTAAACACACACACAAACACACACAAGACATGGCCAGCAGTTTATGACTCATTCAGATTATTATCATAGGGTGGGGGGGGGGGGGGGGATTAAATTAATAGAGAGCGAAACTGCCAAGGAGAAAATGGGAATGCAACATGTATTATTTCAGCCAATTTTTGCAGTATAATACCTTATTTGTACGTGACCTTTCCATTGTTATTGTTTAAAATTTGTTATTGAATATAGTTGGGACTTTAATTATAGTTCAAAAACATTTAATCAAACAGATATATTGGATTCTCCTTGCTCTGTAAAATTATATCACTGCAACATTTGAATTTAGTGGTAACACATTTTGAAGTGCATGGTCTTTGTAAATAGTCGGACGATTTCTGGGACACCTGTGATTTATTTACACTCCAAGCGGTTGAGTTAAACCTTGGATGCGTTTCAGCTAATGGTAGCCGAGCTTCCAGTTGAACATCCAACAAATTTATTTCAGACCGTCAGTGAAAGAAATTGGATTTGGATGTATTTTTATAACTCGACTCCCCCCCCCCTCTTTCCTCCCTTCTCGAAAAAAAATAAACTCTTGAAACCTCAAAAAAGTAACGATTTTATAGCTCGCCTTTTGACTCAATGTTGGAACTCAAACATCACTAACATCTCGGACAAACGTTTCACTCCTCACCAATGCGAATGATGAAACAAAACAGACAGCAGCTGGAGTCCCAGATCTCTACAGGTCCAAAAGCCCCCCGGAAGACGTTCTTATCTCCACTTCCACGTTATCCATCTGTCGGGGGCTCAGAAACTGACGGGTCCCATCAGGAGATCCTATGGCTGAATCACAGGTTAACCACCAATCTTTAGACGCTAGTAAAGCTTGGATTCATGATTCCGCATCTGTGATTCGGAGAGGAGAACATCACAGTCATTCACTCGGTGACATCGAGTGATCCTTCTAATGTGAGGATGATAGATGGTTAAAATAAGCCTCCTCAAATAGTGGATCATAAATGAACCAGAGAACGCAGCAGGGAGGACAAAGCGGGCCAGCTGATGTCCTAGCTTAAGGTTACATTTTTGGAGAGCAGCACATGCAGCCGCAGCCATGGCCTCAGCGGGCCGAGGCGTAGACAGAACCACCTATGGCGTCTGTTCGATGCATAAGTAGAATTCTCAGAATTGCGTCTTATAGCATAACTCTGCAATGACGAACGGCCATGGTGATTTACAGGGGCCTTCGGTCCCTGAAGACTATCCGAGGAGGAAGACCTGTCCACAGAATGAGAGGAGGAATTAATAGAGCTTTGAGCCGTTCTGTGGCTTTCTGGCTGGGCTGAGATCCAATCACTGTGGCCACACAAAGACAGGCAATTGCTTCACCAAGACCAAGGCCAAAAACGGATGACAAGTGGAGGCTAAGGCCCACAATAAAACTGATGAATGACAAATTCACAGGGGCCCCTTGTGGCTTGACCCCAGGTTGACCTCTTCAATACCTCATGGCCCCCCTAGTCATAGGAGCGTTGCTAATTCCCTAGCTAGAGTTACCCTGTGTCTTGTGAGATAGCAATCCAAACACACAATAGACTGTAGTGAAACTCGATGCGGATTGTTATATTTTGCCCAGCTGAGCGTGAGGGAGGAGCAGGCTTGAATAACGTATTTTCTGAGATTAGGCCTCCGTTTTAATATCCATCATGGTTGTAAAGGACTCGGGTCCCACATAACGCTGGTTTTGTGTAATTGCTTCTCTTGTTTAGTGGCGGGAAGTGGTGAGACATGCTGATGCTCTCTGGCTTCGAGTGAAGCATGTGTTTCTCAGCGCTGCCAGCATGTGGCTTGTGGTAACAGAATGGGGCATAATCTGTTTGTGCCAGCGCCACATTTCTCTGCGTAAACTTCAGGTTTTTGGTTACTGAACAAGGTGAGAACGGAGTTTTTGTAATTCAACCCGTGGATCCGAAGCATCCCTCCTCCCCACCCACTCCCTCAGTGCCTCAGTCAGCCATTACTCTCTCTAACCCGTCTTGATGAAGATCACCGTAAAGATGCCGGTCTATGGCGTTTATTTAGCAGAACGCCTACGATGAGGTCAACTAGCAGCCAATAGACAGGGTTTGTGAATTCCTGGAAACCCTACACCAAGGTACTTTCCACATCTGTGGAAGAAAAAGATTGTTCTTGGTTTATTTTGACTCACGCCTCCATGTTGACCATAATCCTACTTGTACATTTCCACCATGTTCCTTGTCCAGGGCCCGCTGTCGGAATTCAGGATATGTGTGTGTGTGTGTGTATGTGTGTGTGTGTGTGTGTGTGCGTGTGCGTGTGGGTGTGCGTGTCTGTGTGTGTGTGTGTGTGTGTGTGTGTGTGTGTGTGTGTGTGTGTGTGTGTGTGTGTGTGTGTGTGTGTGTGTGTGTGTGTGTGTGTGTGTGTGTGTGTGTGTGTGTGTGTTGGCGGGGGGTGGGGCAAGACAAACATTTAACGCTAGTGTATTTCCCAGTACATATTGCATTCTCCAAATAACTTGTACCGTATCTCACCGATAGTGTATACACCAACCTGGGAGTTGAATACCAAGGCTACGCACGAGAAGTCTCATATCTGGTGGTATTCAAACATGTTGATTTGGGGTACAGCAATTAAAACATGTAGTCGCTCGACAACATGGCAACGCAACCTTGGCTGATGATCAGGGAGGGTTTCTATGACACTTTTAAGATAAAAGTAACAAGGACTCAGCAAAGTTGTGCCCACTGGACTCTAACTTTGTTAATCCTCTGTGATGTTTAAGAACCGCATTGATAGGCTTACAAATTATTCAACTCTGTACACCCTCCGTAGAAGTTTCCTCTCTGGTTTCAGGCCCTGCGTAAGCGTCTGGCTTAATTGCAACTTTTGATAATAAAAACCCGGTGTTGTGGATAGTCTGTGGGCAAAACCTACTTAAAAAATAATCCTCAAAGGCATGCGCTCCGTTGTCAGAGATAACGCAATGCCAAGTCATGTCCAGGAGGTTTCTCTGAGAAAGAAAGATTGAGGGAGAAGGAGAGGGAGGGCAGAGAAAAACGGGGACAAGGGAATTGAGTGGGAGAGAAAGATGGAGAGGGAAAGAGAGAGCAAGAAAGGGATAGAGAGGCGGACGAGTGAGTAAGAAGAGGAACGGGAGAATCACCGGAGAGAAAGAGGGAGATAGAGAGCCGAGAGAGTCGAAACAGTGTTCTGCATTATGTCCAGAACCAGACAAGTGTGCTGAACGTTCCTACTTTATTACTTTCTGGCGCAAATAATACATCTCTAATGCCTGAAAAGCTCAGCTGATGACTTCTATATTTCAATGTGAACATTCCCAAAGGAAGGGGAGGGTGTGGGGGAGTTTTTCCCAGGAAGGAAACTCAGGAAGCACTGTCTCCATGTCAGGAAAAGCCTTTGACTCAGTTGTTAGATATCCTAATGTGCGCGTGATCAAAAACTGTATTTTTCAGCAAATGACTACAATTGTGGGACTTCAGGTGTGACAATCAAATATCCAACGTCCCGTTCTGTGTTGGAATTAGTAAACCGTAATCAGAAATTATGCAAGGATATACCTTTATTGCCCAGTGATACACAGTTATTTAGTGTTGAATGTTACTAGGTAGGTCCAATTTAGGCATCTTTCTCAAGGATGCATACAGACAGGCTGTGGACAATGGGATTCAACCCCTAACCTTTTGGTTTTCTGGGAATAAAACCACCCTATCCTGCCTCCCAAGCGACCTAGAATAATAAACTGCAGCACGGATTAAGGTTTAAATAATTAATTATACAGGATATAGCACTTTATAAAATGCCATATAAGGCTTTATAATAACTAACTTCCAGTCTAATTACACACAGAGCTTTAGATAGCAGCCAGATGAAACAGCAGGGTGTCTGTCTGTGTTTGGTTCTTTGTACTTTACACGGAACAAACTAGGCTTACAATAAAACAGGGCTGTGTTCATTCTTTTTTCAATGTGCATCAATGTTTGGACGCTCACGTACAGAGGCGTCGTTGACTCCATGTTCTGTGTGTGCTCGGTGAAAAGACAGTTGGGAACATGCTCGGAACATGACACTGAAACACCGTCTGGCAGGTTTCCTGCCCAAATACACTGGATCGCCTACGGAGACGGCGGGATGTGGGTCCCTATGGACCTGCTGAAGGGAGTTGATGTTGGCTCTGAGAGACAAACGACAGCATCACAGCTCCAGAGGCCTGGGGCTTTTAGACATGCTCGCATACATACATACAGACACACACACACACGCACGCACGCACGCACGCACGCACGCACGCACGCACGCACGCACGCACGCACGCACGCACGCACGCACGCACGCACGCACGCACGCACGCACGCACGCACGCACGCACGCACGCACGCACGCACGCACGCACGCACACACACACACACACACACAGGCCCACTTACATAGACATGCAGTAAGAAACACACACACACAAGTGCACACACAGACAGACACAGACAGAACCACGAAGACACAGAAGCACAAACTTACACACACACTGAAGCACACCCATACACACACACTCACACAATCTCCCACACAGTAACACAGACAAGCATACACAAACACACACTCCATGGTAGCTGAAGCCTGGGAAAGTTAGAGGGATTCTTGTCTGCTGGTCTCCTGGTTGGTCCAGAGGCCGAGCGCCTGGGACTGGCTTAAGGCAGGTCCAGCCTCATGGTGGCTCCAGAGACCCAGTGGTGTGGGACTGGCTTAAGGCAGGTCCAGCCTCATGGTGGCTCCAGAGACCCAGTGGTGTGGGACTGGCTTAAGGCAGGTCCAGCCTCATGGTGGCTCCAGAGACCCGGTGTGGGACTGGCTTAAGGCAGGTCCAGCCTCATGGTGGCTCCAGAGACCCGGTGTGGGACTGGCTTAAGGCAGGTCCAGCCTCATGGTGGCTCCAGAGACCCAGTGGTGTGGGACTGGCTTAAGGCAGGTCCAGCCTCATGGTGGCTCCAGAGACCCAGTGGTGTGGGACTGGCTTAAGGCAGGTCCAGCCTCATGGTGGCTCCAGAGACCCAGTGGTGTGGGACTGGCTTAAGGCAGGTCCAGCCTCATGGTGGCTCCAGACGCCCAATGGTTTGGGATTAGCCTGGGACACGTCCAATCTCCAAATCGTACTATCATCAATCAGTGCTGCTTGGTAGATGTCAGACAAGGAAGGATGGGAGCATCCAGTCACTCTCAGTCCTCAACCTGTTATTGTTGGCCTATGATCTGGGATCTGGCCAGAACTACAAAGCTATCACCCACACAAATAGCTACACTAAAACATATTTGTGCCTCTGTTTTGAATAGGTGCAGACAGGGAAAAAATGCTTTAAAGATTATTTCAATGGGAAATCAATGTAGTTTAAAGAACCCATATTTGTGTTCTTCCTCTAATTATTTTTAGGGTTAGGGTTAGGGTTAGCTCTCTGCCTAGGGATCGGGAGAGCTACTCTTTAAAGGAAAGAATTCCGTCTCGGTGGGAGTTCTTCTGTTAGGCTGAGAACAGGGAGACAAAAAAAAGGTCTTTCACAGTTTTTCTTTAAGGGGCCATTTGTGATGTCAAAGTCGACAGGTTACATATGCTCCCGATTTTTCCAGAGTCCATCAAATATTCCCCGACTGGCATCTGGAATGTCGGGAATCCCGACGGCGGTGGGTGTTGTCCGTCTCGAGGCGTTCCCCACCCTGTCGCCACATCACGCTCATTAATTCCCTGCCTCTGAAAGGAAATTAAGGGGCTCTAGCTCAAAAAGGGTGGGGGGAAGAGTCAGGTGGTGTTACGTTTGAGGAATCTCACCTTATCTCAGGAGAGAAAAGGCAACCGTTTCCTGAAAGACCAACCCGGAAAGTTCAAAGCAGCATCCCACACACACATCTGACACACATTGACCAAAGGTTTGTATCAGGACATATACGGACACACACACACACACATCTGACACACACACACACACACACACACACACACACACACACACACACACACACACACACACACACACACACACACACACACACACACACACACTCACACAGTTTGCGTGACAACATACGTGTACACACACTTCTAATGCACATGCCACCACCTCACAACAACAGTGTGTATGTCGAGTGTGTGTGTGTGTGTGTGTCAGATGTGTGTGTGACACACACATCTGACACACACACACACACACTCACATCACAGTTTGCGTGAGAACATACGTGTACACACACTTCTCAATGCTCTGCTCTCCTCCTCCAACAAACAGTGTTTCCAGCTGTGGTGTGTGAGTCTGTGTGTGTGTGAGTGTGTCTCGCAGGAACGGGGGCACTGCAAGTGCATCCAGTGGCTGAGACAGAGCCCCCCTCTCCTCCACCGCCCTCCCACTCCCCCTCCGTCCTCCTCTCCCCCGCTTCCCTCTCACCTCCCTTCCCTACCTCCCTCTCATTCCTCCCCCCTAGCTTCTTTTTACTCCTTCCTCCTCTCCTCCACTTCAGTGTCTCTCCTACTCAATTCTCTCCCCACTCTCCCCTCTCTCCCACTCACTCCCTCTCACTCCTCTCTCCCAGGCATCTCACTTCTCTCTCCCAACTCTCTCACTATTCTTCTCCCAACCATCCCACTGCTCTCTACTAGTTTCCTTTCACTCCTTTTTAACCAACCTTCATACTCTTTTCTCACTCCTCTCTCCCAGCCCTATACAACTCCTCCAAATTCAATTCAAGTTCATTTTATGAGTGTAGCCCTTAATCAATGTTACAGCCTAAAAAGGCCTCACAGTCCCGCATTATACAAGAACATCTCCCTAAGGGCTCTAAAGAGCAGGTAGAACTCCCTAAACCCAGTCGGGTTGAAACACCTTGAGTAGGAAGCCAGAAGAGGTGTCCAGCAGTGGAATACAGGTGCCCAATGGACAGACACTACGCTAGCATAACACAAGCAAACAAAATTTCAATGATAAATTGTTGGAAAATATTTGAGTAAAAAATCACTGATTAATGTGAGCTGGTGTGTTCATAGAGGGAGAGCCCTCTTCCTCACTCCTCCCAGCTCCCTCTGTGAGGAGTGAGGGGAGTGGGGCTTGAGCGGGTGAGACTTAACACACCCTGCTGTGCAGCGCACAAGGCCTTGCTCCCCTGCTTCACATCACACAGATGCTGAGAGTCTGCGTTGTTGCTCTGTGTGCATGTGTGTGTGTGTGTGTGTGTGTGTGTGTGTGTGTGTGTGTGTGTGTGTGTGTGTGTGTGTGTGTGTGTGTGTGTGTGTGTGTGTGTGTGTGTGTGTGTGTGTGTGTGTGTGCATATGTGTTTGTGTGTAGGAGGACTTGTCTGTCTGCGAACACTGCACTACTGCACATTCCTGTGTGTGAGAGTGTGTGTGTTTGTGTGTGTGTGTGTGTGTGTGTGTGTGTGTGTGTGTGTAAGGGAGTGTGTGTATGTTTGTGTGGGTAAAGTGTATGTTTGTTTGTGTGTGTGTTTGTGTGGTGGGGAAAGGGTGTGTGTATGTTTTCACGTGTGTCTATGTGTGTGTATCTGCGTATGTTTGTGTGTGTGTCTGTGTATGTAACCCATGCTCTGTTGAGGCTCCTTGCTTCCGCCTTTCAGCGCTGCAGCGGAGTCTAAACATGAATATTATTATTCGGATCAAAGGGAATTGTTTTATAGTCAGATGACTGGAGTTTATTCCCCTGTGGCCGTCTCTGGACCGACAGACGTACCTTTGTTTGGCTTTCAGACGCTACGCTAGTGTGTTGCACAATTTCAAACATCAAATCCTATTTCATTTTTCATTTTTTTCCTTACATAATCATCTCATGAAAACTTGGCAAACAAAAACGTTAGCTAAACAGAGACGGTTCAAAAGTCTGCTGCTCCCGGTTATTCTGGGGAGTTGACACATTGACCGCTGTGACGGATAGTGTTAGCCGTAGCAATGAGCGGAGAGCGGCGAAAAAACACGCATTGACCCCTCATCCCCCCCCTTACAAAAGACACCTGTCTCCACACATGAGATCCAAGCGGGGGTTGACGTTACACACAAACAGCGGTGTCTTGTTAGCGCACGGCTTCAGCAGAGGGATTGGGGGGGGGATCTAAGCTAGGTCGCGCGGATCAGCCCCCTTTCTTGTGCAGCAACGGGGACGCTGGCCCTCACACCCGTGGCAGCCCGGAGTCAAGGTGGAATGAGTTACATGTGTGTCTCGCTTTCAGGACGGCGCACGCGAGACGCCCAGGCGAGGCACGTCTTTGAAGTGAAAGGTTCATGTTGGAGTGGAGACCAGTAGATGGCAAGAGAAATGCGTGTGTGTGCTTTTTTTTTGGTTTCAGTTTGGGTCGCAGATGTTGAGGGAGATGTGTGTCGAGTCAGGCCCCATTCAGTACAGGTTGCGCGTTTGATGTTTTTGGGCTGGTTTCTTTTCTGCATACATTTTAATGATGATTGCAGATTTTTACGAACCTCATCGGCCAATGATGTGTAAATATTGTCCTTTGGAGGAGAAGAGGTCATCAATGTTCCTGATGTTGCACTCCTAAGAAAGAACTTGGTCCACACAAAATTTCTAGTATAGATTAACCAAGCCCAATTTCATCAAACTCCACACACACACAGACACACAGACTCAATATATGTATAAATATATATTTGCACAGCTCTCTTTTTAAAGCATTTTGTGAATATTGAGTGACTGATGAACAGATGAAGGGATTTTCTGTAAGCAGTCGGAATATGTCTGAAGATACATGGCTGATTTGTCTCGTTTGTACGTCCACATTTTCCTCGACATTCGTCCAAAGTCCATCAGTTCTTAAGGTCACACCAGCGCCTCTGGTCAACATCGGGTCAAGACGGCACTGATAATGAAATCATAATTTCAGTTTAAACACGCCTTCTTCAACCTCGCCGTTTGCAGGCGTGTGCCAGACCACGACAGCCCTGCAAGATATCCCAATCAGGACGACCTCTCAGCTCGCACGGCAGACCCATCGCTGTAATTGCGAGATTAAGTCATACAGAGGGGGGGGGGGGGGGGGGGGTGGTTGAGAGAGTCCTGGCTTAATGGAGCTAGGAAAGCCGGGTCAGACCTCAGGACACGTTACTTCCAAAAGACAAAAGAGTGGATGGAGCTGAACCCGGTAAACCGTTTTAACTCTCCGGCGATGATCAGCTGACTGGCAGCCTTTTTCTTTTACATTCCTTAATTGAAGACTCGCGCTGGCGTCCCCACTGAACCATTTCATCTTGTGGGAGAGAGAAAAGGATTTGTAATTAGCTGCCGAGAGGTGTGGGCGTCCAGCAGCAGGAGCTAAAATAAGACGTGCTGATGCGGCCGTCGGAGAAGCGGTGGAAGGGATGACGAAGCGAAATGGAGAGACGAAGCCATAGAGGGTTGAGCGTGTGGTGTGAACCGATATTCTGTCTGGTGTAATTAAAAACAGAAAAACGAGCACAGGTTCGGTGGGCAGCACGCACACACACATGTCCCACGGCATGTGCCACGCACGCCCAAAAAGTGCAGTCCAGACATTTTATACGTAGATAGGATCAAGATATCGTATCTAGATAACAGAGGCCATGCCTTTGGGAAAGCAGACTACACCTATATGTACAGTATGTAGTACTTGTATTTATTTAAACTAGGGTTTCCATGTACGTTGCCAACAACAGCATGAATAGGCGTCTGAACTTTGACCCCCTGCTTTCAATCACAGATGACTTTCAGGGCTTCTTGTAATTTTTTTCCCCCCAATCCTTTACATTTTGTTTTCGTAGCGGTTGCAACAGGAGTGAGTGCAGTGTTTGTTACCGTGGCAACCCCTTTCTTTCATTTGTATACAGTGGCACATTCTGTTATAGTTCTTGTTATTGCATTTGAAGGATTGACAAAAGGATTCCTCGTTAGCCCTCAAGCGATTACTATGGCACGAACACGCACACACACACATTTTTTAATTTACTCAACCTAGACATGCATGGAAATTACAGACAAGCTTAACGGGGGGGGGGGGGGGGGGGTTGGAGGTTTGTTTCTCCCCCTGCACCTGTTCCATGCGAGAGTGCATTGCAACACAACCTGCCTTTACAACAACAGTGCATTATCTGTTGCCATGGCGTGTTTGAATGCAAAAAAACGATAAAGACACACTTGCCCTATTAATTACCAGGAATGCATGTCTTGAGTATCTCCCCCCCACAACACCCCCCCCCCCCCTCCCCACCCCTGGTTGCTGAAATGCATGCCATGAAGAAGGTGCCACAAGGCATGCAGGAGTCAGCACTCTCTCTTGCTGTCTCTCTCTCTATATGCCGAGGTTGTCTTTGTTGTTTGGAAGAACCATTCAAGACAAATCTGTAGAGACATGTCAGGCTTGGGGATACTGTGATGGCAAAAATGAGAAAGTTTGATCTCCTGTGTATCGTGCTAGTTGTTACGGCTATTTTCCCCATCACTGTGCAGGAATTCGCACGAGCGTGTATGCACTGCACGTCACCTGCACACCTCACACACACACACAAACACACACACACACACACACACACACACACACACACACACACACACACACACACACACACACCACACACACACACACACACACACACACCACACACACACACACACACACACACACACCACACACACACACACAACACACACCACACACACACACACACACACACACACACACACACACACACACACACACACACACACACACACACACACACACAGTTAAAGGACTCAGAGAGCCACGTCACACTACGTACTTCCTCGCATATTGTTTCCATTGTTCCGAGTCTGGGTTCCCCTTCGAAAAAAGGTCTCTTCCACCGCAAGAAAAGTGAAGGAAAAAAACAAGTGCAGCCCATATGGGACACCTATGTGTGCCGCTGCCAATAATGAATTCACCTGTCACGGAGTAACCAGACACTTGGATAATCCCAGTGATTGTGCTGGGGCTTAACACTCCTCCATCAGCAGCATTCCTAAATTAGACGGGTTCAAATTCAGGCCGTGTGGTTGATGGTCGACTTCATTTTCACGGGATGACGTATTATTACCGTGAGGGGGGCAAAAGACTGTCAGACAATACACAGAGTAATGCATTCATGTATTATTTATTCATTTATACGTACTGCATTCTTCTCTATCTGGAGGGAGAAAGACACAAAGGTAGTGCTTCAAGTTGTAACTTTATGCCTGTTTTTTTTTTTTTTTACCTTTTTACTGCTCTGTCTTATTGAATACAATAACAATATAATATTGGTGTATGAAACAGATTAAAACAAATCATCTGGATTCGCTGGTCGACCACCCGGCCTTGTCTGCCTGTGTTGAGTTATTGAGGTGTCCAAACAGCTTTTACCCTGAAATTCAGTCTAGACTTCTTCAAATAGATGGATGTGCGATGGTTGGTGTGAAAACTCCACCGTTTAGTTTCACGTTTCCTAAAAGTGCGATTTGGAGACACGTGCACAAACACCACTGCACTGAATCGGATTCCATTTTCTAAGAATCAACGGATCTGGGCTGTATCTTCATTCTCTTCTTTCACGGAATTCCCTTGTTTTCAATAGGCTAGGAAGGCCGGAGACACACAGCGATGGAGTCTGGGAAAGGAGGTTTGGTTGTTCCTGAGCCAGACAAACTCTGGTTAGCTTGGTTAAAGGTTAGGATTTGCTGTGAACCGCATTGGAAACCAGAGCATGGCCCCAGCCCTTTGGCATGCTGCAGTGGGCCGAACCAGAATAGATTCTGGGGTCCTGATTCAGGTGCCAGGTGTGGACTTATAGTCCCCATATGCTCCATCAGAACCCTTGTCCGTCTGCCAGAGTTGCAGGACGAGAATGACCAAGCCGAAAGAATGCAGTACAAAAATGACCAGATCCCAACTACACAGAAGTACATTTAGTTTTGTGTTGCCATAAGACGTTTTTACGTTCTACATATAGTAATATAATCCTTTGTTGCAACTATTGTGTTGCATAGTATTTGTTTTGTCACTGGGTAGAGCTTTGAAGCATGGTTCTGGAGAAGCAGACCGAGCCTCAATCTGAGTATCTCATGTTGTTCAGGGAGTATCTTTAGCCACTTGCCCAAGGGTACTTCTTTATGTATTCCTCTGAGATGGGGTTTAGTAAGCAGAAATCCCCTAGTGGATTACAGAGATGGTTTACTGGTTTTAATGCTCAGCTGCAACTTCCGACGTGGCGGGGAGCAGACAGATCATTAACGCCGGAAGCGCACCTCAGGACGTGAGGCTTTGTGTATACGGCCTCGTCCGCAATCGTGCAACAGCAGGCGTGTTTTATTGGTGTTTTAATGTTGCAGGTCTTAAGACAAGGCCTGCGTGACACGAACAATTCCTGGAAACCTGTCCTGAATCATAAACCATAAAAAAGTTTGTGGTATTGCAGATGACAGTCCGCTCCTTTGTTCACAGTACTTTTTGCACACACTTTCACACCCCCAGCGTTCAAATTAGTTGCTGTTCCATTCAGACAGACACACACATTCTGGTGCAGTTTGACTTTGGGTTATTATGACAGCGGTCTAGACAGAGAGAAGACAGTGAATCTCGAGAGTGTGCGTTGAAGCATGACTCCTGTGTCATCGTGAGATTAAGTCAAAATACTCGGGAGGGGTTTATCGCATACCGCCACCCGTCCCAATTTCACAAATATGTTCGAAGTGAAGGCCTGCTTGGCACGGATAACAATGGAAACAATATACTGTATGCAAATGCTCTGCGACAAAGTAACATAAAGTGATGATTGCCTGATGGTCTTGTTAAACACACGTACTCATGTACTCACTGTACAGTGCACAACCATTAGTTTGGAGCATAATCATTTGGCTTTGAGTAGTCTTGTACCAGAGGTAATTAAGGTAGTAATTTGGCATGTCATTTTGAATGAATGTTGGTACAACCTGATGTAACTTGTTTTTTTTTCATTTTTTTAATCCTTTTAACCATGTAATTTACACACATTTAAACCATGAGACTACGTTTAAAGGAGAGCTGTGCCATGGAATGCCAATCATATTGGGAACAGTCAAAAAAACAACAGCCTTGTTATTGTAAATAACTTCAGGGTTAGCCGTACTGCTATGTCTCTACAGCTCATACACATCATCATGTTAAAAAAAGGGCATCCATGTACGAAGCACCTTGTTAAATCCAACCAGGGCTGGAGCGCTTAAAAACAGACTTTGTTGGCATGCTTCTAGTTAGCATCTAATTTATGGGAAAAGGACTTTTTAAAGCACACGCTAGATTGAGACCTGGTCATATATTTTTAAATGACATGCTCTGAGCCAGAATAATTGACGAGAAGCGAAGCCTAAAATTGTATGCCCCAACCTAATAAACACTTAAAAGTATTTGCGTGCAGCCGCGCACACACACACACGTACACACACACACACTCACACACTCTCACACGCAAACATATTCACCCCCGCCAGGCCAACTTGCACTCTTTCCCTAGCCCTAGCTCTCGCTTTCCCTCCCTCTCTACCTTGTCCTCTTTCGCCCTCCCTCTCTCTCTCCTTCTCTCTCCCTAGAACCCTCTCTTTCTCATTCCCTCTCTCCCTTCCTTAGCCATAACTCTATCCTTTCCCTCCCTTTTTCTCCCTCCCTCCCTCCCTCCCTCCCTCCCTCCCTTCCTCCCTCCCATAGCCATAGCCCTCTCTCCTTCCGTCTCCCTATAATCCTCTTTCTCCCTTCCTCTCTCTCTCTCCCTTCCCATAGTCATAGCCCTCTCTCCTCCTCTCTCCCTATAACCCCCTCTTTTTCACCCTCCCTCACTCTCTCCCTTCTCTAGCCATAGCTCTCTTTGCTCGCTCTCCCTGTAACCCTCTTGTCTTTCTCCCTCCCTCACTCTTTCTCTTCTCTAGCCATAGCTCGCTCTGCTCCCTCTCCCTATAAGCCTCTTTCTCCCTCCCTCCCTCCCTCCCTCCCTCCTTCCCCTCCCTCCCTCCCTCCCTCCCTCCCTCCCTCCCTCCCTCCTCCCTCCCTCCCCTAGCCATAGCTCTCTCTCCTTCCCTCTCTCTTTCTCCCTCTCTCCCTCTCTTCCCTAGCCATAGCTCGCTCTCCTGCCTCTCCCTACAGTCCTCCCCCCCTCCCCTCTCTGTCTCTGCGTGCTGCAGGCCATACATGGAGCCCAGCACCATGAGCGTATGACAGGTTGGGCTTGTGGCCTTGGCTCGGCCGCATCTCTCTACAGTAATAATACGGCTCTGCCGGCCGCCGATCATGTGGATAAAAATATCTGATGCACAGACACACACACACACACACACACACACACACACACACACACACACACACACACACACACACACACACACACACACACACACACACACACACACACACACATGCACACACGCCAACGGGCCAAACATCTGGCGGCTCACATGCTCAGCACCGTGTGTTTGTGTGTGTGTGTGTGCGTGTGTGTGTGTGTTTACATGTGAAACATTGAGTACAGTAAGTCGCAGTAAGTTCAACAACAAGAAATTCACAGCAAGAAATCTTGAGCAGCTACACACTTTACAAGAAAAGTCTATAGGCCTTATATGTCACTAAAAATAAAGTGCATTACACTTCTTTGTGGCACAATAATATGTATTTAGGATCTGGGTCAGAATATAGAACTGAAAAACAACAGATGAATATATTGGTATAAATATCTTCGATGGAAACATACTCGGATAGAACAACCAAAACATTTGGTCGATCCTATTTGGTTACTCATGTGTGTTTCTGTGTGTGTGTGTGTGTGTGTCTGTGCGTCTGCGTGTGTGTGTGTGTGTGTGTGTGTGTGTGTGTGTGTGTGTGTGTGTGGTGTGTGTGTGGTGTGTGTGTTGTGGTGTGTGTGTGTGTGTGTGTGTGTGTGTGTGTGTGTGTGTGTGTGTGTGTGTGTGTGTGTACGTGTGTGTGCGTACATGTGTCTGTGTGTCTGACCAGGTTAGACCAAGGTTAGAAGAAAATCAACATTCTTCTAACCAAGGTTAGAAGAATGTTGATTTGGATATGGTCCATCTTACACAAACAGAATTAATAACTACAACTGTGTCCAGCTATTTCTTTTGTTGGAATCACACATTTCTGTAGTAGTAGAAGTACCACAGTAGTAATAACCGGAAATGTTTTAACAACAATGAAACCATTTCAAACCAGTGTTAACAGTTAAAAAGTAAAATACAATTATTGTTATTTAACCAGGAAACAATTCAATCTGGGTCAGAATATGAAATAAAAATAGAACCAGCACGAGAATCGCAAATGAAATGAGAGCAAAGGGGGAGAATGAATGGGAAGCTATTCTTAGACGTTTTATATAAAAAGAACCAGAAACTATTGTTCTGTCTTAAGGAAACCCACACACTATGAGAAGCAGAGTTTTCTTGCATGACATCCACCACCTCACTCCGCCTTCCCCTAGACAGCCAGGGGCCAGGGGCCTTGCTTGTTGAATTTTATCCGAATATTTCGGAGCATTTGGTGTGAAGACTGGTAGAGCGTTCCGGTAGGGGGGAAAAAATGAAAGGAGAGTGTACATAAAAATCGGGATGCCAAATAAATGAATCAGATGCTATTTTCAGCGTCCACCGTGATTGGAAGAGATATAGGAAGTGAGCGCCGGTGACAAGAATGCGTTCGGTTTTTCTGGCGCATCGAAGAAAAACAGCGCGCTGGAACAACGTTGGCTGTGCTACTCCGGTAGGTTTGAGTTTTATTAACGCACTGCTCTATAAATACACGCTTTTGGGTGTTTTGGCAGTCGATGAGGAAAGGATCCGTCTGAGAAATGTTCCTAATGCTGACCTGTCTTACATGGTGCTACAAGTATTTAGTGGTAACTCCCGAAGCGCCAAAGACTAGGGGCCCGTGTTGAAGACGTCGAGAATGCAGGTTTTCCAAACTGTTGTTCCTGACCTGTAAGTGAGCCACAATAAATGTGTCACTAAAAAACACAAAATTTTACATAAACACATAAACACACATAAACACAATATATCCAGTAAACTTGTATTTTGCATACATTTGCATTTCGATAGTTTGTTAAAAGAGAGCGATATATATGTATATACGTTTGAACGTCCATTGTTTAACTTTTTTGGCATGCTAATGATAATGTCTGTCTTATTTTACTGCACAACTTATTCTGTGGGTGTTGGGGCCGAAAGTGGGTCACAGCATAAGAATACTAGGGAGCACCTGTTGTACTCTGTAACCATAATTCAGACATATATATATAAAACAACTGGAGATCAACAGAAAGGTAAACACATGCTAAGCTAATTACATCTTGTTTATATGCCTTAACTTTTGACCCCTTTGTTTAAACTTTGACTGCCTGTTCATAAGCCAGATATCTGGGAAATAGGGAAATCCTGTTGTATATCAACACTCACTTGGACAACAGAATATACATGACAGACATTTTGCGGTTCAAAGCAGCTACAATCTTGCTGATTGAATCACAAAAGTACTTTTGTTATATGTTGGAGATTATTGGATGATAATTCTTTTTTTCTACCTGCCGTGCAGAATAGGGCCTTTTAAAAAAACCTTGCTTTTCCTTAGCTGCGATTCTATAGAATTATATAGAACTCTTAAGGACTCTAGACTTCTACAAAATCTCAGTATTTCGTTCAATAAGTATTAGCTACAAAGAGAACCGTTTGATCCTACCTTTGTACCTCCAGACAACTGACCACATGTAAATCAAACAAAAAAAAAAACGGTCAGATGAAGACTGACAGTTGTTTTTTTTTCTACTTATTTTTTTCAAACTCCTACCAAATTTGATTATCCACCAATACGTTTGAAACCGTTGAAACAATGAAAAACATTGACAGCACCCCTCTCAAACCGTCATTTACCTCTCAGACGGTCGAGAGGTCAGCGAGGTTCTGTTGACATACGTAGTGCTCTTTAAAAAGCACCATGCGCTGAGAACTGTCAGGCCCACTCGTTCCCATTGATCTTGGATTTCCTTTTAAGCCTTTGTGTTGTAAGTTCAAGAGTCCACACGACTCCTTTGATGGGAATCAGAAATGTGTAAATGCAAAAAAAAAAAACACACACACAACGCACGTGCGTTACCGAGTTCACCCTCCCCTGCTCCCCTCACTGTTGTTTGAACTTGTATTGACGACGCGTCAAATAGTTTGGATCAGCACTTCATCAGGCCTCCACTGGAGAATAAAGAGAGTCCTATGAATGATTCATCTGTAGAGGAGAAACCCAGAGAGAGCAGGAATACATACACACACACACACACACACACACACACACACACACACACACACACACACACACACACACACACACACACACACACACACACGCACACGCACACGCACACGCACACGCACACGCACACACACACACACACAGACAGTGACTCTCCGATGCGTCAAAGCAGTGCTCTGTAATGGAAGTTCCAACCCCATGTTCTCTTCATGTGAGGCACAGAAAACGATTGTGATTCATTCATATAACGAGAGCGATCGAGCAAAACGATCCTAGTGAGATGAGCCCCTATAGCTCCCAGCTGCAGACATTTCTCAATGTAACCAGACAACTTGTTGATGGACCAGTGGCTGCTGTTATCATCAAGGAGGCTACCGGGGGACCTATGTCAAGCGGGGGGTATGTACCGTGGTCCGGGATTTGTTGATGCCGTTTCTCTGCCGTTTTGTGATTCCTCGACAGAGTTGCAATATAGTCTAATCGGAAATAAACTTAAATATACCTTAACCTTGGCTGATCAAAACTTTGTTTGGACACGTCCCGCATGAGAAACGCTGCGGCAGTATTAAACACAACAATATCTCCCCACAATAGTAATAATAAAAAATGTAATGGTTTATAACTAAATAATGACCATACATCATTATACCTAATCACATTCCTATGCTCCTACACTTCAGAAATGGAGGCGGTCATGTGTTGTGATGTCACCATGTACAAGCCCGGTCAAATCGATTTAGAGACTTTTATCCTCTGTGTCAAATAGCCAAGAAACTGTACACTAGGGAGTGTCTAGTTTAGTAACCACCACGATAAGAAATTAGCATACATCACAAATCAACTCAAGTGACCATGAACAGGAACTATCGAACTCTGTATAACAGATGGATTTTACTCATTTGAAATCAGCAACCATCAGGAGTTACTGCTGCCCCTCTATCCTATTTGAGGGGTAGCCCTCTAAGGCTTATGGCAACAAAGAAAAAGGCTAATGAGGGATGCAATGTCCCCTGAAGACGAGGAAGAGGTGATGATCTCAACAGAAGAGACTGATGGCTCATTGGTAAGCCCTCATGCCTCATAGGCATGAACTGGTCAGTATTAGCATTATCATTATTTCAATCGATCAAGGTATTAAGGAGCTGCATGGAAAGATTATATTGACTATGCAGTGGCGAGTGTGTTCGACCCCCAACACAAAGGTAGGCTACAAGGATTCGCTCTTCTTATGAATCAGATTTGCAAATTTGAATTCATCCATAAGGGATGTTTTTGTGGATTGGTTTTTTGGACTCAACATTTTCAGCACACAATCTGGTACCTCATTAGATAATGTATTTTCTATTTTGTTTTTAGGTGATTTAGCCCCATTATTAGGCTCAGTCTTTTGGTGATGTTCAGGCCCTGTTGTTTCGCGCCGTTTTCCCGTTAATCCTTTTAGGACTTCCCTTTTAAACGGTTTGTTGTTGTGGTTAACAAACAAAGAATAGTTATGTCATAGATAATGAGTGACGTAAGGGCAGCCAGTGAGTTATTCTATCCAGCATTAGGCTCACAGGGAAGGGATCATGTTCAATCTGAGGCCATTGTAGTCTGAGCCGCTAAATATGTGGTTTTAACGTTAAAATACCCGTTAACACGTTACACTTCAAATTCCATTGAGGGGTTTGTTGATGACATGGCTCCGTCGATGTTTTGTGGGCAGGTGGGTAGAAACGGTGGAATATATACAGAGACACCGTCCTGGAGAGCGGAAATGAGCCATCGACAAAAGGTTTCAGGGAAATACAGATATACTTTTGACACGCCACGGTTTCCATTCCCATTCAACTTCCAAACCAAAATGGATTGAACTATTATTTACTATTCAGTCAGATGTTATCATCCAAAGTCACAGTACCAACAGCAGGCACAGTGAATTCAGATCCAGGTCCTGGCAGTGCAGGTATGGGGGTTTGGCATCTCGCTCAACGATGCCTACTGCAGACTGCCTACTGCAGACTGCAGACATTGGGGATTCTGCTAGAAGTCAATTACGCTGACCCCTACACTATCATGTATAAACATCTAAAAAGACTATTGCTGTCAGTTTAACGCGTCATTAACGGCGTTAACGTAAACCAATTTTAAAGGCGTTCATTTTTTTATCGTGCAATTAACGCTTTTGGCTTGGCAAATGTTGTCGTTTTTTCACCTGCTGTCTAGCAACAACTAGACATATTAGATAAACTACAACACCATACCGGATCTAGCTACACCGGAAACAAAACAACAAGCACACCGCACAAACTTGTTGGGGCAAGCAAGGATACGGAGCGGGTGGAAAACTCCTTAAAAGTGTGTGTGTTTGTGTGTCACTCTGTTCCAGCCTGCATGAGAGTCCAAAGTTGGCATTAGCTGTTACATCTTTCTGACCAATCACAGTTCACTGCCCACCTGGGCTGTACCACTTCGGAAGGGCCGGCTCAGTTACTCCCCTCTAGACAAAATCGATTTGGTTGCGGCGTTGACAGTTTGTGAGTGAGAGCTTTCGGGCGAACAGCTCAGGCTGCCGGACGGCGCTGCAAGGAACTTGTATAAACGCAATATTGTTATGCCGCAGTAATCAGCCCGGCAGCCCCAGAACGTTAACGGCCCACCGGGAATTCTCCCGACTCTCCCGATTACCACTCCGCCACCGCGTGTGTGTGTGTGTGCAGGCCCACCGCTCCCTATACGCAGAGTACGCAGAGTGCGTAGGGCACCAAGTACCTGGGGGGGCACCAAAAATTAAGGTTTGTAAAAAAAACAACAACAATAAAGATTGCTTTATTGAAAAAAAAAGAAGTAATTAGTTATGAAGAGGCCCACTCGTTGTCCCCCCCCCCCTCCCACTCGCTAGCTGCGCTAGGCGTAGGCACCGAAACGGCCAGCAGCGGCCCTGTGTGTGTGTGTGTGTGTGTGTGTGTGTGTGTGTGTGTGTGTGTGTGTGTGTGTGTGTGTGTGTGTGTGTGTGTGTGTGTGTGTGTGTGTGTGTGTGTGTGTGTGTGTGTGTGTGTAGCCATTATTCGATAGCCTGGTAATGTGGCCTACGTACGGTCGGAATATTAATACTGGTTTAAATAATAAATGTTCATCTTTGCTGAGCAAGAGTTTTGTTCGAAAGTTCAGCGATTGAAACAAATAAAAGCCTGGGCTATTGAAGTTTTACGGTGAACTACCACTGTCATGCACCATGTCAAGTAGACCGGGTTGAATTCACTGCCGTCCTCTCTTCTTATATCCACCTTAGATGTTACCAAATATATTTTATTACTGTCCTTCTCAACACTCTCTTGATTTACTAAAAGGCTAGCAGCACAAAATCAAGGGATATTTAGAATAGAAACAATGCATGCGATTTATCCCGATTAACTATTTTAATCGCTTGACAGCACTAATAAAGACATTTACAACACATAAAACATTGATAAACATTCAAGCCGAGGTGACGTAAGAATGTGTTTCACTACTTGAGGTTTGTTGACAGCAGCCCTCTTACTTCAGGCCCTGTGCGACAAGACTGATTGACTAGAAAGATTGGCTCCGACTTATACTTTGTTTATAGTGAATTCAAGAGCCAGTTTGACAGAGTTAAAGCTTCAGAAAGGCATGCCAGATGTATAATTAGACATTTCAGATTGTATGTACTTGATACACATTCTTTTACTGATATTAGGTCATGATGTTCTATACTTTCAAGTGCTACCCCCCTGGACATTTCATGTTTTGTAGTCCTAAAAAGAATTTGAATGTGACTCTGCAAAAATCCACCTTTCCATGACGTGTTTAGCCTGGTTCCTTGCGTAGGTCTGCGTCCATGCCCAACGCGTAAAGAAGCATGATTACAAACTTATTTCATTTTATTATGACATTGGCCCACTCATAGACACCAATCTATCGTCAATACAACTGACAGAGCGGGCGGCTTTACTGCCCGTTTGTTTTCTGATGATATAAACACAGGGCCCCCATCGCGGCCCCCAACCCTTAAAATGACGACGTCAATCCCTTCCCGTTCAGCGTCGGCTGAGCCCTTTTGCTTCAATTCCCCCATCCTTTATATATGACGTCGTAAACACATGACAAGCCTGCCTTTTCAAAGGCCCGTCTTGTCCTCGTGCCAAGTTGGACCCTTGCCGGAGCTTACTCCACTACAAAGGGTCTAGTGGAGATCCAGTCCGGCGGGGGGGGGCGGGGGGCCGGGTCTGACTCATGATATCCCATCAACAGTATTCTATCTGTTCCCAGGGATGCCTCGTCATCGCGGGCAGGATGTGTTGCTCACAAATAACGTTCTCGTTTTTGGAAATATTGTCGAGTTTAAAAGTTCCTCCAGACATGTATCTGTGTTGGAAGAGCCCCCCAACCCCGGCCAAGTTGTGTTTTACTAGGATGTGGACAGTTAACATTTGATATGGTTGGTGAAGGTCTCTGGTTTAAACAGGTATTGCAGCGTCAAACAATAACCTTTAAAGCGGTTCAGATTTCTATCAGGAAATTTTTTCTCTCTCTCTCTGGTTTCCCTGTGTGAGACCATAGCCATTCAGACCAAGACTAGATCCAGTGTTTTTCATTGGAATTCCTTAACCAACGGAGGCCTATTTGCTAGGTTTTAAAGAATGGTTTTGTGTTGTTGTTTTTTAACAACAAACGAGACAAAGCTTAGATACAAGTTGGCCTCCCCATATCAAGAATGACCTTAAACAAATGATGGTCCATTTTGAGTTTCAAGAAATACCCCATGCTACAGCAATTATTTCCTTTTGAAAGCGAAGCAAGCAACTGTCGTGCTTTCCCTAGGATTGTGTTTTTCTTTCATCGGTCAGATGATACCCGAGTACCATGCGAAGTCCTTCAGATACCAGAGTTCCTTTGTCTGCCTCCAAATAAAACCAAATTTAAATATATGTGGTGCTTCATGGTAACTAACCCTGCATTTACGGTGGTTCCGGGCACCAATAACTAACATAATATTATCTGACTCAACAAGCAGCTCAGTAACATTAATATCAGCTCTGAGCTGATTTTGGATACATTTCATGTGGGGAGAAACAATTCTGTTTAAATTCAAGGTTGGTGTGCACACTCACACACACACATCCCCCCCCCACCCCCCCCCCCCCCCCCCCCCCCCACACACACACACACACACACACACGGGGACACATGTATATGCAGACACAGAAATACTTGCACACATGCAAATTTGAACACACAACACTCATGGACAGTCACACATTCAAAGATGTGCAGAAACATGTCCTTCATTATGACGGGAGAAGAAAGGAGAAGAGGAGAAGAAGAAATAAAATGACAGTGAGGAGATAAGAGATGTTGATCTTGAAACAAAGTATGCCTGCATGCCTCCTGCTCCATCCTGCTGATGTAGCTTTGGAGCACCCTGCCGTTCTGCTACTTCATGGATAGGGCTAATATCCGCGCAAATCGTTCCCACGCATTGCCTCCTCCTCCTCCTCCTCCTATCCAGGGAGCGCAATAATCTGATTCCTCCTTTATCTCCTGGCCTCTCCAGCAGGAGAACAACATGAGGCGAGGGAGAGAGGGAGATGGGGGGAGAGAGAGAGAGGGTGGGGTGTCTTCTTGTCTCAGGGCCTTTTGTGTGCAGTGCCCTCCTCCTACTCTCCTGTCTGAAGGGTCTTTAGACACCGTGCGCCTTCCAAAGGACTCCCTGGCACAGCCTCACATGGACCTGCTGTGTAAAGTGCCAGTCCTGTTTTCCATTTTCATGTTGTTACCCCTCCCCCCCACTGTTGATCACACACTGGCCTCCTCTCAAACGAGGACAGCCTCTAATGGGTAAGTGGCGTCCGGGTTCACGTCGGGGTCCATGGGTAATTCACCCGGTCTCTCTGCTCTGTGCGGTGAGAAAAAGTCCTTTGTGGGCAATTTCTCTTCCGTCTACTCGCACGCTCAAAAAGACACACGGTTCATGACATATCTGAGACACCGACCCCCCCCATCGTCAGAGAAAGCTGAGCTATTTACCTTCGTCCTTTCAGAAGGACCAATTGCTCATGGCGGCGGAGATCCTTTTGGGGTTTCCTCGGAGGGACGGCCGACAGCGCCCGTTGAAGCCCGGCTCCGGTGTCCTGTGCCGGGCTGGGTTCCCATCACCGGTAGCAGCAGTCACCCTCCAGAGTTTCAGAGAGGCGTGCCGGAGCTCCTACCCCACAGCCCGATTACCTGCCAGCAGCCTTCTGAACACAACACAGCACGCCTGATTAGGGCAGAAGAAGAGTAGGTTGATCCAGACTAGGGTTCAGAGGTAGTGTGAGGACAGCTCCAGCTGTTGTCGGCATGGTTTGGTTGGAAATCTCGCAGCACCGTAGCAGCCCCTCCCTGGTAACGTGGAATCCAAACAAAGAAACTAACAACTTAACGACTAGTGGGTTTTCTGGAATCCAGGTAGGGTTGTGACGGAATCAAGTGGGATTGTGGATAATCCATGGGTTGTCCCTAAAACATTGTCAAAGCTTTCAGGACAACGAATGGATTAAAACACGTTCGGTGGTTTTGGAGTAGGTATCACGCGGAAATTCCGTCAGTAAAGGACATCAAGTGAAATTCATCAACGAACTTCATCTATGTTGTGTGGTATCTGCCCTCGGAAAGGGCCCTGCTCATGAACCTAAAGCCTGGATTGGTTTGAACAGCAGGACTCACTGCCAACAAACTGTGGGAGACATTAGCTCGTCTGTTAGTTCGTCTGTTAGTCACTCGTATTCATGAGTCTACATAACTTGTTTGCCATGGTTTTTGTAGCCTTTAGCCTCGCTGTTAAACACCCTGCCATGATTTATGATACTCTGATACTTTTAAACCATGTTTTTCAAGGTTGCTTTTCTTTGGTAACAGACCCTGAGTTAGGAGGAATAGAGCACCACCACTTCAACAATTTCACAAATATCCTCTCTGTGGAGGGATGCGGTTGTTCTGTGCTTGAACTCCTAGCTCTGGCTTTGATACATTTTTAGATTAATAAGTACGAATATAAAAGAAGAAAGAATATAATACAGTAAGTGCATTGTTTGTTTAACAATGTACTTTGTCCCTTGCAGGCAGACACACATATTGAGAGCTGGGCAGAGAGATAGATAAGTGTGACTGATAGACAGAAACAAATATAGATAGGCTGACAGATAGATTCACAGAGGAACAGATGGAAAGATAGACAGAATCCCAGACAAACACATTTAGCTAAATATATAGACAAACAGACAGATAGACACACAAAAGATTGACAGATAGATGTCAAGCTACAGACCCAAAGATAGATAGGCACGCGTACACTGAAACGGGTCGGATCTTTAAAGAGTTTTCCAGACGAAACTAACTTGATGACGCAGTAGTACAGAATGTATACTGCTGTATCCCCAGGGTGCCCTTAAAGAGAGAGCGAGAGCCTATTAACAGCATGGACTTTGAGTGAGTCAGGAGTGAATCAAGGCCAACGATCCGTGGATGATCCTGGCTGACGTCAGAGCCCAATCCCACCCTTCGCCCACCTTTTTGCTGCGGTGATTAAAAACACATTGTGTTTAAATGTTTACTTTGCCCGGGTCAACGGCAAAAACGTTGCATGGCCGGGTATTTGGCAAAGGAAAATCTCTCGGCATATCCATGTCATGACCTAGAGACCGCCTGATTGAATATAACTGTTTTTGAATGTATAATCCATCCCAATTTGGAAGATTGTTTAATGTGTATGTTTGTCATCATCTTCGGTGTTGATCGTGGGGGTTGAATCACAATTGCTTGTTTGAAAGCTCGGCAACAAGGTGTGGCCTGTTGTAGGGGAGATGAACTGTACGAGTGTGTCGTTTTGTTTTGTTCTGCATCATGAACCCCTTCTCACCGGCGATGTTAAACCCGCCGCTTGCTTGTTTCCTGGAGTGTGTTTGGCTGTCGTCCTTACATATATGGGGCTAGGAGCTGTTCTTCCAACATCTCAAACAGTGGTGGGTGGTCTGTAACAAGCTCATATGTGTCCCTGTAGGCCTCTCAGTTTCACGTCTTTAAAATCAAAGCCTTTATCATTTCATCCTGAATCCATATTTTTCATTTCACTTTCATGTTTGAACTATTTACCAATATAATTTTTGGCACATGGTTTAATCTAAAGCAAATTCAAGTGAACTCATATATATATATGATGATATATATATCATTCATGGGCAGGTAAGGGTCTTGCTAAAGGATGCTTACTGGTAGCGTGTAGACGATTGGGATGGAACCCAGAACATTTTGGCTGGGAGTCACTAAACTCACTAACAACTACACTATCCTGCCTTTTTTTTTGCCAGATGCCAATTTTTGTGTGTGGGGATGAGGTAAAGGGGTTAATTTTTAACCGAGTTCTTGGCAAATTAAGAATGCAGCTTCTAACGTTGCTGCTGATGTCGTTTTCTTCTATCAAATGGTCCAGGTCAAGTTTCCTACGTCAAGGAGTTTTCCATGTTGTCCTGTACTTAGGAACCGACTCAAGATCTGCCAAAGATTGCAGATGTCCATTTGATGAGCTTCTATGCAATGCAATGACATAGTCATAGGATTTTTTTTTTTTCGTATTGAGCCTATTAGACAGGACACAACGCCTTATCTGAAAACATATATCCTTTACAAAGTCCATCGTGTCCAATAATTCTATGACAAACTCCTCATAAGATGTTCATGGACAAGAAGACAGAAGACTGCATCAACTTCCAGGTCGTTCTGAGAAAATAACCCCTTATCTTTAAAACATTTATCCTCATCAAATTTAATTTGTTCCACAAGCTTCCACACACATCCTTTGAAGAATCATAACACCCTCATGCGCCCGTTTGCAGTTAGTTCGCTTATGTTCTCATTCCATTGTGTCCATCGCTGTTCCACTGATTGCCCCGTTGGATCATATCCCAACCCGGTCTCACGAGATTTCGTGCTCATGCGCGCGAAACGTTAATCTATTGAATCGTGTCCCAGAGTACGATTTTTCGACTTTTTTCGTGGAACGCATCACGAAATGTTAACCAATGCATTCTGAATGGGCACGACTACGTCACGGATAGACGCTGTGAGCATCTTTCCTATTGGATAGTTTTTAGGATATTTTTCTGTGAAAATGGCGGACATACTTTTTATTCTTGGTGGAAAATATGATATTTTAGCATAGTTACGCCATTAAAAGTTTTTATGTAAACATTTTTAGCGAGAAATGTGCATTTTACTTACATAATCGTCGCTCGGCGAATGTGAAGGATGTTTCATTTGATAGTTATGACGAAGAATATTTCAGTCGTCTCCACATAATAACATGGTTGGCTGCTATGATGTTTGCTATGGACGCTGAAACCAGCAGCTCGCATGCCGTTTAAATCATGGGAATAAAACCATTGTCTTTGCTGGTTATGTAAGGGATAATGTATAGAACGTACAGGCAACCAGTTGTGGGCCAGGAAGTGGATTTTCAATGGTCAGATACAGATCTTGTTATAACGATAATTGAATAAAAGTTATGGTCTACTTATAGATAGAATATTACAACAAAATAATTGTATATATATAATATATTTTAATATTTAATTAATTAAATACAAAAACGGCTTTAAAACATGTGACATGCCTTTGGGCTTTTCTTTTCAATGGGCCTGCGTCATCGTCACGTCACTCTCGGCAAACCACGTTGGTTAAAGGCGGCAATGGAGCTGCCGTAAATTGTGTTGTTTTTGTCGTAAACGTTAGCTTTCATAACCGTGCTAGCTTGGTTAGGAAATATAGATATTCCATGAAAATATCTGCCCGTAACGGGGCAAACAAGGTGTCCTTTGACATCTACGTTTCGAGGCAATTGCAACGGTGCCATACATGACCATATTTCAGGGTAGTAATTAGCTGTCGATTTTGGAGGCCTTTATCAATAATGACCAGCTATAGATTTGCTTCCTCATTGAGTTTTCTGACAAATGACATGTTATTTAGCATCTACATTAGCAGCTGAGTCCAATGAGATCAAGCTCGACCTTGTGCCACACCGAGATCATGTCCTAGACCATAGGTGTAGCCTACCATGTAAAATACAGGGGCCGTGTAGTGTTAGGGGGCCGTGTAGGGCCGTGGAGTGTCATGCTTGGTGTCATTGGACTCAGCTCAATGTGTAGATGCTAAATAACATGTCATTTGTCACAAACTTTTATCGGGAAGCAAATCAATAGCCTGTCATTATTGATTAAGGCCTCCAATTTCGACAGCTAATTACTACAACATGTTTGAATGTGTTCATGTGTGGCACCATTGGCAATCGCCTGGAAGCGTAGATGTTGAAGGACATCTTGTTTGCCCTCTTACACCACCAGCCCTACAAGAAATTACTCAGCAAGTGCTCCATCTCGTTGCACCTCCCCCAGTGGCTCGCTTGCAAGATTTTGGCCTACACAGTTCTACCCAGACCTACACACTAGCCATCCAACATGCATATCTGAGAATCAGGCCTCTCTTTAATAATGACAAAAAGTTATGAGAGAAATGCATATTAACTTTTTGTTATCTCATAAGCGGCGTGGTGCCGGCTCCTTTTGACCTTTTGACCCCAAAAACAGTTTTTGAGATAGGAAGGTCCTACCGCCCTGAAATTTGAATACCTTATTCTAGGGCCTAACTGGGACCCCCGTACCGAAACTTGGACCGGTCGGACCCCGAGGGCAGGAAGGGGGGGCCCTTCCTGCCCAAAACTTGGCCCCCGAGGGCAGGCCCCCCCTTCCTGCCCTCGGGGCCCGACCGGGCCAAGTTTCGGTACGGGGGTCCCAGTTAGGCCCTAGAATAAGGTATTCAAATTTCAGGGCGGTAGGACCTTCCTATCTCAAAAACTGTTTTTTCACCACATTCTGAACCATTAGGTCTTGCAGGCAACACTTCTGAGGGGCTTTGTCCAAATGACAGTCCATTTGGGAAAACTTTTTTTCTCTAAGGGCTAGAACTCCAAATCTCGGATATGTCGTTCTCGGGGACCCGGGAAATGTGTGTAAACATTTTAGCATCCCTAGCTATCTCGAAAAGGCCGGAAAAGGGGCGTGACCTCCAACAGTACAGTAAATGTACATAAGACAGAGGTTAGTTTCTAGTCCCCATTTTTTGTGGGATGGAGGTGTACATTTGTGGCTTAAGGTGTGTAGACACAGCTGGCCTGTGGCCAAGCTTTTGAAGTCTGGGGTCAAAAGGTCAAAAGGAACCGGCACCACGCTGCTTATGAGATAACAAAAAGTTAATGTGCATTTCTCTCATAACTTTTTGTCATTATTAAAGAGAGGCCTGATTCTCAGATATGCATGTTGGATGGCTAGGGTGTAGGTCTGGGTAGAACTTCAGGCCAAAATCTTGCAAGCGAGCCACTGGGTGAGAGTGCAACGAGATGGAGCACTTGCTGAGTAATTTCTTGTAGGGCTGGTGGCGTAAGAGGGCAAACAAGATGTCCTTCAACATCTACGCTTCCAGGCGATTGCAATGGTGCCACACATGAACACATTCAAACATGTTGTAGTAATTAGCTGTCGAAATTGGAGGCCTTAATCAATAATGACCAGCTATTGATTTGCTTCCCGATAAAAGTTTGTGACAAATGACATGTTATTTAGCATCTACACATTGAGCTGAGTCCAATGACACCAAGCATGACACTCCACGGCCCGACACGGCCCCCTACACTACACGGCCCCTGTATTTTACATGGTACACCTATGGTCTAGGACATGATCTCGGTGTGGCACAAGGTCGAGCTTGATCTCATTGGACTCAGCTGCTAATGTAGATGCTAAATAACATGTCATTTGTCAGAAAACTCAATCGGGAAGCAAATCTATAGCTGGTCATTATTGATAAAGGCCTCCAAAATCGACAGCTAATTACTACCCTGAAACATAGTCAAATATGGTCATGTATGGCACCGTTGCAATTGCCTCGAAACGTAGATGTCAAAGGACACCTTGTTTGCCCCGTTACGGGCAGATATTTTCATATCTATATTTCCTAACCAAGCTAGCGCGGTTATGAAAGCTAACGTTTGCGACAAAAACAACACAATTTACGGCAGCTCCATTGACGCCTTTAACCAACGTGGTTTGCCGAGAGTGACGTGACGTTGACGCAGGCCCATTGAAAAGAAAAGCCCAAAGGCATGTCACATGTTTAAAGCCGTTTTTGTATTTGATTAATTAAATATTAAAATATATTATATATATACAATTATTTTGTTGTAATATTCTATCTATAAGTAGACCATAACTTTTATTCAATTATCGTTATAACAAGATCTGTATCTGACCATTGAAAATCCACTTCCTGGCCCACAACTGGTTGCCTGTACGTTCTATACATTATCCCTTACATAACCAGCAAAGACAATGGTTTTATTCCCATGATTTAAACGGCATGCGAGCTGCTGGTTTCAGCGTCCATAGCAAACATCATAGCAGCCAACCATGTTATTTTGTGGAGACGACTGAAATATTCTTCGTCATAACTATCAAACCAAACATCCTTCACATTCGCCGAGCGACGATTATGAAAGTAAAATGCACATTTCTCGCTAAAAATGTTTACATAAACACTTTTAATGGCGTAACTATGCTAAAATATCATATTTTCCACCCAGAATAAAAAGTATGTCCGCCATTTTCACAGAAAAATATCCTAAAAACTATCCAATAGGAAAGATGCTCACAGCGTCTATCCGTGACGTGGTCGGGCCCATTCAGAATGCATTGGTTAACATTTCGTGATGCGTTCCACGAAAAAAGTCGAAAAATCGTACTCTGGGACACGATTCAATAGATTAACGTTTCGTGCGCATGAGCACGAAATCTCGTGAGCCCGGGTTGCATATCCAGAACCTCACATCTTCTCACACTTTCTCATGGCTCTCCCCTCCAGATTTCCTGTTTCATTTCGTCCATCTTAGATCTTTCCACAGAACCATCATCATGTTCTCCTGCAACAATCTATACTGACCTGATGTAGGAAACACAACAACGAAAATGGAGCTACAAAATATACCATCTGTTAAGTCAAGGATAATGGAGGCATTAGGTTAATCGTGCCTTCGTGGAGAGACCCCGAGACAGTAGGGACGGGATGGATGAATAAAGGAGGGCAAGGGGGAGAAGAACGAGAGAAAGGGAGATGATATTGATACAGAGCTTGAGATTAATAGGGAGGGATTGAGATAAAGGGGCTGGTGACTGAGAGGGATAGAGAGGAAATAGAGGGAGTCAACGGCAACCAATAGTGAGGTTGGATCAGGGGAAGGCAGGAAGGAAAAGGAAAGGAAGGGAAGATGGAAGGACACATTTTCACAGAGGGAAGGGTTATGAGAGAGAATGTTTGGCTGGTGATTGAGGGGGAAGGAGATAGACAGGAATAAGGGGAAGCAGGTTTGAGGGAAACCTATATGTATTTTCACAGATGTCTGCATGTGAAAACAGAATCCTTATGGCTGCTTCAGACAACACGATTTCAGCCCAATTTTGCCCCGATTCGTTCGTTGCAGACAAATTCTTGTTTCGGCGCCAAGAGGAGGTTTTGTAATGTGAAATGCTTGCGATGTGCTATTTTTTCTCCCGCAATCGTTCGAAAACTCCACGAAGAAGGTTTGGCATACCAGAAATTTGTGGGAATCGCCTGATGTATCCATTGGGCTTTAATGGAAAGGGCGCATGCGCACGCTGCGACCGGCAGGAAAAGTTTTCTGACATTGTTTTAATGTTTTGATCGTGTTTTTATGTTTCACGTTTGTTTGTGTCGGGGATAAAAACATCCCAAGTGATCTTAACTGTGCACAGTGCTCTTTACTGAAGCGATATGGATCTTTTTCGCGTCACATCGCTATTTTTGCTATCCCTCCTGTTATGCCTGGAATACGAAGAGGGGGATAAGGAGAAGAAAAAGGGGTAAGCGTGGATGCGTCCGGCTACAACTGAGGAATATGCGGTTCAACCAGCTTCCACTGGCTTCAATGATTCTGGGGAACGTCCAATCCATTAGAAACAAATTGGATGAACTCCAGTGAAATGCCCGCCTCCTTAAGGATTACAAAAACTGCTGCGCGATGGAGTTCACTGAGACTTGCCGAACCTAATGCGACTAGGACTCGGACCTCATCATCACTACTTTGAAGCACTGCACTGCGGTGTATGGGGGGGGGTATGTCCTTACATTAACCAAAGTTACTGCACTTCGGTAACAGTGAGAGAACGCATCTGTACCCCCGATGGGGAACTTTTGTCAGTGTGGGTTGCACCCCTTTAACCTGCCTCGTGAGTTTCCCCAGCTCTTCATTATAGTTGTGTATATCCACCCAAGAGCACAAACCCCCTCTGCTTGTAAAACTGTGTATGACGTAGTACAAAAGTTGCAATCTATCCCCCCCTGAGGCTCTGGCTTTCATATTGGGTGACTTCAACCATGTTTCCCTCAAGAAGTCGGTCCCAAACTTTCACCCAGACGTGACAAGAGTCGACCTATGCTATGGGTCAGTAATGGAGGCGTATAAGTCACTTCCGCTACCGTCTCTGGGCCACGGAGACCACAACTGTGTGTATCTTATGCCCATATACAGAACTGTTCTGAAGAGGGAAAAGGTCTCTACAAGGGACATTAAAAATTGGACTGAAGAGTCTGTGCAGTATCTTAAGGCCAGTTTTGACTGTACTAACTGGGACATGTTCATAGAGGCTTTAGGGGAAGACCTAGATCAGTTAGTCAATGTAATATATTCTTATGTAGCATTCTGTAGAGACATGTCCATCACATGCAAAAGGGTAAACATGTATTCTAATAATAAGCCATAGGTCACTAAATCCGTAAACGCCTGCATACAGGCTAAGAAACGTGCCTTCAAACATGGGACCCTCTGAATTGTATACAGCCACAAAAGATTTGAAAATTGAAATCCTTAGAGCTAAAAAGGACAACAAAACAATTCCGGAAAATGATATGGCTGCTAACAACTTGGGTCAGCCTGGTCAAGTATGAAATCCATTGCATTGCAAAAACACAAGCACTGTCATCTTAGAGATTTTTGATTCAGATTCTGACCTTACAAATACTCTTTATAAATAAATTTCCCGATTGGACACGATTTGAAATACAGGAACTCAGTCATATTTTAGTCGATCAGAATCACTTTGCAATTGATGAGGGTAATGTAGAAAAGGCATTATCTTTCACAAGTGCAAATAAAAGCTGTGGTCCTTATAATATTTGAGGTAGACTGCTTAAGTTATGTTCTCAGGAATTGTGCAGAATCTTTCATTATATTTTCAAAGAGTCGTTACAAACCAAGAATGTCCCAAAATGTTGGAAGGATGCGGTAGTTGTTCCAGTACCTAAGACAAGGTGCCCCAAAGTACAGAATGACTTTAGGCCTATTGCCCTGACATCTCTTGTCATGTAAGACTTTTGAAAAACTAGTGAGAAATGAAATTTTAAAGAAGACACGTCTGATATTGACCAATTCCAGTTTGCCTATAGGCTACACAGAGGTGTTGAGGATGCCACAGTCGCTATGATAAACATGTTTGTAAAAATTTTGAATGTAAGGTAATACATGCCCAGCTTTTATTTGTAGATTTCTCCTCTGCTTTTAACACAATTCAACCCCACATTTTAACAGAAAGACTATTAGAGCAATTTGATTTGACTAAAAATCTTGTGGGCTGGGTTTTAGATTGTTTAACTAATGGGACAAAAAGAGTGGGAGTCAATGATGTACTGTCTGACCAGATCTGTTCCTCCACTGGCTCCCCTCAGGGCTGTGTTCTGTCACCTCTTCTGTTCATTCTTTACATCAACATGTGCCGCAGCAGCAGGAAGGACAGATTAATTTTAAACTATGCAGATGATTCTGTCATTGTCAGTCTGCTACAAGGAAATGAGACAGGCCATGGCCCAGTTGTCCAGGATTTTGTAGATTGGAGTGAGCGGTCCTTTCTATAGATGAACATTTCCAAAACCAAAAATATGTATGTAGTCTTTACAATTACAAATACCTTGGGACCATCATCGACAGCAAACTAAGTTTTGAGGCAAACAGGCTGTGTATAAAAAGGCGAACCAGCGCCTACATTGTCGAAGGAAACTGTCCTCCTTCCATATTGACAGAAAGATGCTCACTATGTTTTACAGATGCTTCATCGAATCTGTAATTTCCTTTAGCCTGGTGACCTGGTTCAGCAACCTAACCATAAAAAATAAAAACTCACTGAATCAGATTGTGAGGTGGGCCAGTAGGTTAATTGGAGAGCCACAGCTGAATCTAGAAACCCTTCACACTAGGCAGGTACAGAGGCTAGTTAGGTCCATCCTAGAAGATGGATCCCCTAGTGTTGGTTTTGTCAAAGAAAATTATGACCAAATGTCGTCGTCAACGAACCTTTACCACGTGACGAAAACGAGACGCAACGTAAATGCTGGTCATGTGACAATAGCTATAATTAAATACATAATGCAATATTGTTGACAAATAAAAACGATACTAAATGTGTATTACAAAATAAAACTCTGCTAAAATATCTCTTCATTTTTTTTGACCTAAACTAGGCGTTAAAAATTGTTAGAACATTATTTGGTCTCATTTAATTCTGGGGATGTATCAGGTCGCACTGCGCAGACGCTCGGGACCTGATACAGGTCACTAGTCGCAGCATTATTATTTATTTATTTATTTAGATTAAGAAGACGCAGCTGTGGGGGTAGCGTTAATGAAAACTTGAGAAACAAAGTTAAGTCTGACACAGAGAAAGGGAACGATGGCCGGCCAGCCGGGGATCGTCTTTGGGAGAAAAAGAAGAAACAACATTTGGACACACTTTCATTACATAAAAGTGGAAAAGAAAACGGAATGTGTTGTGGAAAAAAAATGGGGAGAAATGCGGCCACAAAATCACAGTAAATAACACCACGAATCTCAAGATACATCTCAAGGCATTCCATCATGAAATCGAGGTAAGGCAAGACATTAAAACTACATTCCATTTTCGAAAGGTCATGCCAACTCATGAGGCTGTGGTTAATGTGTCACATTTTAACGTTAGCTTTAGGCCGCTTTTGTCAGCTTTTGGCCGTGATATTATATATTTTATTGTAATGTTCTCAAATATGAGGCAGTGTCAAACTGTATTCAATTCCGAACGGTAGGAATAGTAACATTAAATCTAAACAGTAGGTTGGAATAGTAATAACGGTAACTCCACGGTCATTTTTGGTTTCTCACTCCGAGAGACACAATCATAAAACATAAACAAGTAGCCTAGCAACCCTTGTTGCTAGGTTAGAGGTTAACGAGCACAGTGACGCAGGCAGGCTGGAAATGAAAGCACAGCGTTGCCACCGATGTAGAATGACGAGCTGGAGCGCGGCAACGGCAACTATGTTATTGCGCCAACAAATATTAATATTTATCTTATATCGACATTCTGCTTGAAAATATTGAGATATGACTTTTGGTCCATATCGATCAGCCCTAATGCTACTTAATATTTAGAACAGTTCGATATTCCACTGGCTGCATCTGTCCTGACATTGCATCTATTCCTGTGCTAGATTCCAGAAAGAGCATCAGTGAGGCAAGTCCCGCCCAGGATGATGGACAAGCCAACTAGTGTTCAGGATTTCTTTGCCACAAGGATGTACAACAACAACTCACCAGAGCAACATACCAAAGAGTAGAGGATAGCGCAGTGGATAGGTCGCACAGGAGTCCCAGCACGAATTGTAGAAGATGAGGAGTTCATCGCCATGATGGCAGAAATGGACAAAAATTTCAAAGTGCCCAAAAGACATGCAATTTTAAACTTAAACAAAGATGATAAAGAAAATATCAAACAAAACCTGGCCACAGCACGCAGAATAACTACAGTGTTGGATATTTGGACTAAAAAGGAGCTTACAGCATCCTTTCTGGGAGTCAGCGCATGTTACTTCAACCCCGAGGACAACAAGGCTGAGCACAAACTCCTGAATCTGAAGGAGATGGTTCACCCTCACACTGCGATTAGTACACTTGTAGAGGAGTCATTGGAAGAATGGGGGATCTCCAGAGAGAAGGTCCTCACTACGATTACTGACAATGGCAGCAATATGATGGTTTAGTTCCAAACGCATGCAGAAGTTGCCAGTGCCACAACTTCTGAAGAAGACTCACAGGCAGAGCACGACGATGCCAGTGATGACTATGTGCACCAGGAAAGGGAGGATGACAGGTAATTCTGTGTGAAATTATGATATAAATTCATTCAGCATTTATGAAACTAGACATGATTTATTTTCATATACATACAAACTAAATAAGTTCATAGAAATTTAACGACTAGAATTATTTGATAGGGTTCAATAATATAAGGGCTAAAATGGTTAAATATGTACATTTGTTTATTTATATTTCTATATAGATATAACTACGGAGCCATAGAGAGGACCCCATGCGTGGTTCACACTGTACAGCTTGTAGTGAATATGATCCAGAAGGAACCCCTGATCCGAAGGCCTTTGGAGAAAGTGAGGCACTTGGTGAACAAGTTTAGGGAGTCATCTGTCGCCACAGAGCGGCTGCTGCAGAAGTGTGCTCCGGTTCTGGTAAAAGACTGTCCCACCAGGTGGTCAAGTTTATTTTCTATGATGTTGCGCTGTCTTAAAGTCAAGAAGCACCTCACATCTTTGGCTGAGTCCATGGGCTGGGACAGCCTGCAGCCCAGTGAGTGGCAGAAGATCGGGATGCTGAGAGACCTTCTTCTACCATTTGCGGAGCACACTAAGTCACTTGAAAGTGACCACTCAATCACCCTCCCTTGTTGTGCCATCAGCACTACTGGATCTCAGGATCCATTGTTATTAACACTTTGCTTCTGCATTGATGCTGTGTGTATCGTGAACGATAAAAAAGTAAGGCCCTGTCCACACTAACCCGGGTAAATCTATCAGAAACGATCGCTGAGGTGGATGAATGTAAAAACATTGGGTTCGCGTTGTAGTGTGATCAGGGTAGACGGAGGCTTTCAGAAACAATGACGTTGGGTTGCCATGACACTGCCATGATGCTGCCACAAGCTTGCGCTCGAGAGCGAGACGCTCATCAAAAACATGGCAGGTGAAATTGAAATGATGATTTCTCTGTGCAATTTACTCATATATCTTCAGTTATAACTCGACATACTGTCTCATACATATTCGTTACTCCAACGCCGAAGGCGAGCGCTGTACTTGCTGTGCTTAAGCGATGGGAAAAAACGCAAAGACGCCAGTTCAAACCGTATGCATACTTGGAGCGGCATTAAAAAAAACAAAACGCTTGCCTTTGTACATTTGGCTTGAGCCCTATTTTTGCTTGTAAATGAAAATGGTTAGCCAGCTGATCAACTGCAACTATCACAGCTGATCGCGTGCCTGTAATATAAACAGGGAGGGGTGGCGGGAATCACGTAACCATGACAACTGTTTATCAAAATAATTTCAGTGTGGAGCGTCGATGCAAAACATTCCAAAAACGATATGAAAACGTTCGTGTGGACAGAGATCGTTTTCATTGCGAATGTGCGTTTTGATATTTACCCGGGTTAGTGTGGACAGGGCCTAAAGATTCTAGAGCAACCCACCCTCGAATCTTTTAGTCTGGCCAGTCTTCCGACGAGACAAGGCCCGATTTCCTGGCTCTGTGAGAGCAATGTGTGACATTTTAAATCGTTGAGGAATATCTGAGAATCGTGTAGTCTGAACCAGCCATTAGACAAGATTTTGGTATCGTTCCTGTTTGTAGCCAGTTTCTAGTAGTATTGACCAATCACGTTTGAGCGGGCTTTGGTTGCATGCAGGTGAACAGTTCAGGTTGGAGAGCAATAAACTCACAACCCATCAGATATTCTGACCACGATTTAGCTTTTAGCCTTGATGTCTGTTCATAGAGATTAGCTGATATGACCGGCGTGTGGAAGAGGAAATCTTACGGCTACAGCAGAATACTATTGCACCCGTCAAAAATAAATGTTGCGCTTGGCCGGCCTTGTTCATTCAGTGTCCTCAGCCTGGGATGTCTTGGGAGTTGCGGAGACAACTCTGTACAATTTTGTGACTTTATAATGCAGCAGGCATTTGAAAGTGTCAACGTGACATGTTGTAGCTTTACAGAAAATGATTTTGGAATCGGTCCAGTATTGAGCAAAAATGTGTAAACCAGGTTAACGGGCTACAATGTAACTCTGTGGAGCAATAGCAGCAGACAGTTTGCATGCGCTTACATTCGGTTGGACAAACCAAAGATAAAGCTATGGGCTCATTTTGATTTCAGTGGACATCAATGGATTGCCAACTGCCCGATTTGAGAATACACCTACACCGCGAGAGTGTGGGGCTGAGCTGAACAAAAATCATTGTTAATTTGCAACTCCCCATAGACAACAACGTCAACAATTAACCTGGGGTTTAGCCAACCGACAAATCCTTTAAAGAAACAAGTATTTCAGAATGACTCAAACACACACAAAAAAACTTCATACGAATTAGAGCTTCTCTTTGGATTTTAAAATCTCATTACTTCTGACAGAAGGGCAATTTCTTTGTCATGAAAGCTTTTTCCCAGAGGACTGAGTTAATTATGTCCTGTATTCAGAAAAACTAAAGCAGGTTTCTTTTTTTTATTGTTTTTTATACAGGAATTGTGAGATAATAATCTCATTATGGAAAAGAAAACGTGCAACACACATGATTCCCAAGTGAATGCAGGATCCTTCTGTACGATCAGCTATTGATCTACTTCTAATTTGACAATGATTCTCTTTAATGTTCAAATTGGTGGGGGAGTTATTAGTCTACATTAGAAGCATGAGTTTTCTCAGACTTCAGTAACCCTTGGCAAAGGCAATGTGCCCTTTAGCACATTTGGCAGCAGAATTGTTAACTGAGATCTCCAGATGGCGACTGCAACTCGTAAGAAAACTTCATGATGGGCTTTAGAAGGTAGAGTTTAAATATAGACAAATCGACTGAATGCAATAAACTGTGTGTGCATGGGTATGTTTCTGTGCATGTGTGCATGTGAATAATGCGCGATTGTTTGCTTGTGTCTGTGTGTCCATGTGTGTGTGTGTGTGACAGTGGATTTGTGTGTGTCGATTTCTGTATGTCAATAAGTGCTGCATCATGCTTGTGTGTGTTTGTGTTTGTCTGTGAGTGCATACGTGCGTGATGCACGACTGCTTGTCTGTGTAAGAGAGAGAGAGAGAGAGAGAGAGAGAGAGAGAGAGAGAGAGAGAGAGAGAGAGAGAGAGAGAGAGAGAGAGAGAGAGAGAGAGAGAGAGAGAGAGAGAGAGAGAGAGAGAAGGTGTGACAGTGTATCGCTGGCCTCAGCATCTGCCAACCACTTCTAAGTCACAGGAGAGGCATGGCACATTATGTCAGGGACTATCAAGTTAACATTTTCTCACATCAGCATCTCTTCCTCACTACCCCTGCCTCTCGGTCTCACTATCTCATTCTCACCATCTTTCTCACTCTCTCTCTCTCTACCCCTCTCCCTCCCCCCCTTTCTCTCTCTCTCTCTCTCTCTCTCTCTCTCTCTCTCTCTCTCTCTCTCTCTCTCTCTCTCTCTCTCTCTCTCTCTCTCTCTCTCTCTCTCTCTCTCTCCTCTCTCTCTCTCTCTCTCTCTCTCTCTCTCTCTCTCTCTCTCTCTACCCCTCCCTATCTTTATAGGTCCCTCGCTCTCCCTCCATATATCCCTCTAAGTCTCTCTCTGGCTCGATCTTCCTCTAGGTATCTCTCTCCCTCCTTCAGTCCTTCTAGGTCTCTCTGTCTCTTTTTCTCTCTCCAAAAGGGGGGGGGGGGGGGGGGGGGAGAATGGAGTGCCTCCCATGGCTGTCCTCCCACTCATGCAGGTAGCCAGGGGAGGCACTGAGAGAATGGAGTTCTTTGAGAGGAGAGGGAGGGGGAAAGGTTGAGGTGAGGGGGAGGGAGGAGGTGGAGGTGGGGGTTACATTGCAACCAGTACCCACTCCCTCTGCCTGGCTTGTCTCTGTAATGAAATGGCCTCTGTGGCGGAGGCCGTGTCTAAACAAAGGCTTCTATTCAGGCTGGAGAGGAGTCTCTGTCAGCTAGGCAGGGCCGAACACGATACCCCTGTTTCAGGGCTGCAGCCATGCTCTCTCTCTCTATCTCTCTCTCTATGTCTCTCTATCAATCCCTCTCTCTCTCTCTCTCTCTCTCTCTCTCTCTCTCTCTCTCTCTCTCTCTCTCTCTCTCTCTCTCTCTCTTCTCTCTCTCTCTCTCTCTCTCTCTCTCTCTCTCTCTCTCTCTCTCTCTCTCTCTCTCGTTCTCTCTCTGTCGCTCCTGCTCTTCTCGGTCGCCCTCTCCTCAGATCTAACCAACTCCCCCCTTTATCTCTCTCATTCAATTGCAATCTCTCTGAAAACCTTATACTGGTCTCTCTCACTCTGTCACCCTGCTCCCTCTCTCGCTCTCTTCTCCCCGTCGTCAACTTCTCTGTCTCTTCCCTCCATCCTTTCCTCTTAATGTCAACCTCATATAGTTATAAAGCTATCACTTGTTTAGGAAAAAAAAACTTGGTTTACAATTTTGAAAGTTAGATGTTTATCTGATGCTGTAAGCTGCTGTCCATGTGTTTTGTGCCGGATGCCTGAGGCGTCATTACCAATCGTACATGTTCAACACAGGAAAGTTAATATGGAGGAAGTTTGGTGGTCATTTGCATGGGGGGGTGGGGAGGTCAATCAGATGTGTTTCCTGAAGGCCTGGATGAACACACATGTGGATGTGGTTTGACCAACGCTCTGTTCTGTTAAACATATCTCTCCCCACTTCCTCCTCTTAAACTTTCCTTCCACGGTGATTCAACTGTGTTTCTTTCCTCTGCGGCCCTACAGTGCCAGCATCACATTTTGTACAGAATGTAAACCCTGGCTCGGTGGGGAGATGGATGCAGCATCTGTGCGAGACAACTGCCACCGTGTGCTGAAACTGGCTGCCAATCACGAGCCAGGGGTGGAGGAATCGATCCAACAGCAGACTCTCTGGAGAGGGTTAAGTCCCGCCCCCCTTCCCTAAGTGAGAACCCTCTGCTAGTGATGCCCATAATCAGCAGTGGAAAGGGGATTTTTTAAGTTGCGAAACCCTGTTTTTGGGGGGAGAATTATCTAAAAATCCAATCAGAAGTCGTAGCTGGGTACAAACTGCTGAACCTCCACCACACCTCTGCCAGTTAGGACTTCACAACTTGGTTATTTGTAATTTGTGTGTGTGTGTCATCCAAGAGAAGACTAGATTCTGCCTCTTACAGTCCATGTAACAAAGAACCTTGAGGTCCAGAAAATGTAAAATTAATTAAAGTGTATTAATGTTAGCCCTATGATATATTTTCTTTCTGTGGCAGTTGCTAAAAGCGTTCCTTCAAAACAGAACTCAAAAAAAGTAATCACTTAAACCTTAACCCTATCGTTACACATATAATACACTATTTCTGAATACCTAAAAGTATTTAATTTCAAGTGAATCAAAAGGCCTGCCAGGTTAATACGATCACATTATCTCTGATTTTAAGGGGAAAGGGCCTTGGGAGCAGGGCCAAAACTGACTTGCTTTCATTGCTTGAGGTCTAAGATCTTAAAACAGAAACCTTGAGGCAGCAGACAACACTTATCGAGGAGGACGTGTGGAGTTTGAGTTTCTCTGGTGAACACGAGTTTATGATCTCCCCCCCCACTCTCCTCTCCCCTGCTCTATCCGATGAGGAAAACAGAAGCGGTAGCAAATCTCAGCTAAATTGAATCAGCTGGATGCCCTGATAGTCCCATTCATTCCGGTACGTTCTACGGCTCTACACGCGAAGGCAGGATGTCAGGATGCCGTGCTTCTCAACAGGAAGGTAGTAGCCGGCCCACACGTTCAAGCTAATTATAAAGGTTAGGCCTTGGGGGGGAGGGGTGCTGAGTTGAGGTGGAGAGGTTTTTCGCCCTGTGGGCCGTTGATTTACAAGGGCAACTTCTAATTAAAAGGAGAGATAAAGTAAAATATAGATACAAATCATCGCAATGCTCTCGGGTTACCATGCGTGATAGTAAATCATGGCTCGGTTTCATCGTGAGGCCCCCGACGCTTGTTACTATCGCTAACGCTAGCGGTTGTAGCATATAAGTTACGATAGCACATAAAAGAAAACACAAAAACACAGACGGTTGGAATGAACCAACGCTTTATGGCCTTGACCATTTGCAAGGCAAGCGAAGGGGAAGGTTGTGTAACTGAAGTTCAAAATGCGCCGCATTCTGCACGCCCCCCACGCCACCCCTCGGATTAGATACTGCCTTTAAGCACATATGACCAGCAGGTTGAACCCGGGGTGGATCCCTAAGAGCACCTCCCTAATCTCTCCCCGAGCAGAGGGGCGGCCATTGTGCGCCGCGGCTGCAGTTGGTGTAACGCAAGACCCCCCCGACTGTCGTGAACGTACTAGGGTTGCTAATCAGGGTCAAACACGCGGAGGAAAGATACAGTAATTTAGAAAAGGGCAATCCGATCCTAAATTCACCCGGGTCAACCGCGCACCTGTTGCTCTGCTATTAGCACATGTACAATTAGTTACCCCGAGGGTAGTGTAAACTAGCATTAGGACTCACAGCCCTACCGCAAAGTGTGTATGTGTAGAACCGTGTTTAATGATTTGCGATCATCTGTATATGTGTGCATACATATGTGTTTAGACTTTTGTGTGTATGCCGGCATGTGTTTGCGGGTGTGTCAGTATGTGCGTGTGTTTGTGTGTGCCGGTATGTGTAGCTTGGGTGTTGGGTATTATGTAACCAATGTAGCTTGGGTGTTTATATGAGATGTATATATACGTGTGTGTGTGTGTGTGTGTGTGTGTGTGTGTGTGTGTGTGTGTGTGTGTGTGTGTGTGTGTGTGTGTGTGTGTGTGTGTGTGTGTGTGTGTGTGTGTGTGTGTGTGTGTGTGTGTGTGTGTGTGTGCGTGTGGGATGGTGTGTGTGTGTGTGTGTATAGATTTTTATGCGGGGTGACATGTGCTGATAGGCATGGGTAGAGCATAGCCTGCTAATGTAGCATGTGTGTTATTTGAGATGTATATGTATATTTGTGGCGGTGTGTTGAAAGGAGTGGGAGGAGTAAGCATGCTTGTGTAGCATGTGTGTGTACATGTGTACGTGTATACATTGTGGGTTGTTTGGGGGTTGATTGGTTACTTTGGGAACTCTCTATGAGAGGAGGACGATAACATTTGTGAATGTGTGTTTACACGTGTGTGATGGCGTTAGCGAGGGATGAGGAGGATAGCATGTTAGCATAGCGGGCCAACCCCCACCCCTCCTGCATAGAGGGAGAGAGAGGGAGGGAGAGTGAGGGATTGGGAGAGAGAGAGGGAGAGAGGGAGAGGGAGAGAGCAAGAGAGGGAGTAGCGAGGGAGAGGAAGAGAGAGGGAGAGAGATGTGAGCATAGCGAGCGCCTGCAGTGCATCCTGGGAGGTCGTGCTCTACGCGTCTTATTGCTGGATTAATTAGGGTGCGGATCGGCTCATGTGCCGTCTTGCTTCTAATATCTTAGCAGAGACGAGGAATTCCTCCTTGGATAACTTAGGCCTTACGTACTGTGATACGCTCCGTCATTATGCAAGTTTTTCCTCTGGAGCTGGAGCGCACACACAAAAGACACCTGATATGACAAACGAGGTATGCACCTCATTTGTCATATCTCGGATTTCATTTTTATATGCCTGTGTGTGTGTGTGTTTGTGTTGTGGAAATTAAGCGTTACGCAAAGTTGGAAGAGTTATCATCAACATGACAACCACCGGCATGCAAGACAAATAGACGGCAAGGCCTGTGGCAGGATGAATTTAAATGACAGAGGAGGATCAGGAAATCAAGTTGCCTCATTTTTTTTTTAAATTAGATGATGGACTGCATTTACATAGCGCTTTTCTAGCCAGTGGCCACTCAAAGCGCTTTACAATATTTCCTAACTTTCACCCATTTATGCACATATTCCCACACCGACGGCGGAATCAACCATACAAGGCGACAGCCAGCTCATCAAGAGCAGATAGGGTGAGATGTTTTATGCCCCTTTTCCACTGCCAAAATAGTCCCGACTCTACTCGGTGCGGTTAGTGCAGCCCTACACTACACGGCACGGTACCAGTAAATTTTCGCTTTTCTACACAAAACCGTGGCCTGGAACTGGGCGGAGTCGGAGGGCGGAGTCGGAGGGCGGAGTCGGAGGGCGTAGTCGGAGGGCGGAGTCGGAGGGCGGAGTCGGAGGTGTTCCGCGTTGATCCGTCCAGGTCCCTCTGTACGCGATCCTCGGACACCACGCACAGAAAGGTCTGAACCTCGCTCATCGACCAAGGGTTGGTTCTTCTTCTCATGTCTTCCATTTTTCTTATCGTTTTGTCGTTGTTGCTCTCGCAGTTGTGTTTTCATACATGACGGGTGAATGTTTAAAGACCCCCGTGCTTCGTCGCACATATGATGTCATTTCATCTAACCAATCAGTGGACAGCACTGTTCACTTGACATTTAGGCCCCCGACTCGTACCGGCTAGACCTACCTCTGAAACAGATACGAACAGGTACTGAAAACCGTAACGGGTCCTGCCTCCAATCCGCAGTGGAAAAGCTCTCAAATCAGGATAGAGTCGTGCTGAGCCGTGTCGTACCGTTGCGAAAACGCGCAGTGGAAAAGGGGCATTACTCACAAGGAGCCGGGGAGCACACTTGCAACCTTACCGTTCCCAGCCTATCTCCTGAGCCACATGCCGCCCCGATGTGGTTTATATTGAATTTACAATCAATGGATACGTGGTATTCATTGGGGCAGTATATCTAGTGGTGGATATGATAGTCTATGGGTTGGGGTGGTCAGTCGAACGGTCCTGGGTTCAAACCCGAATGTCCACGAGGCAGTACCTGTTGGCATCCTCAAGCATGAAGCCCTACCTGCTTCTTATTCACCTGCCTCTTCCACGTACCTAGACTCATCCACTGGAACGCTTTGATCTTCCGCAATCACTTTTGATAAAAGGCTCTGCTGCCTTCAAAAGGGGTTTATCGAAAATGATTTACGCACAAAAGCAAACCATTGCATTGTCGGAAGAGCAATTGCCTTTGGTGTTCTAATTTATGGGGAAATCAAGGTGTAATCTGAGCCAATTGTAGCCTGGTTTTAGACAACTGTATTCAGGGTCGAATCATGGTCAAAGCATAGCAATAAACAACAACAACGATCACAACAATAGGACCAGCCCTGTCTGTGTTGGGTCACGTCTTTCGCCTTCTCTGTTGACACTTGTTGGGAGTAATCCTACTTGATGGCTGTCTGTAATTGCACAGAGCTCTTCATCGAGTTTCACTTTACTGTATGATCCCTGCCGTAAAAGTACTCCAAACCCAAGTGATTCCGATAGCTTTGTTGTTTCAAGAAGAAACTAGCTTGAATGTTGATTGCATGCTTTGATGTTTCTCAGCATCACGTCATTAGCTTTATATCAGTACTGTATTTTTCCGTTAATTGTATATATTCCCATATGTGTCTTTATCATTTCAATGGTAGGTCATTACGACTGATATGTGTACAGACTTATTTTCCCCACCACAGACTCTCATACGCATCAATATTGTATGAGGTGATTGAACAGGTGACCCCTTGTGTGTGCAGGTGTGTGTGGCGTGCATGCTTAGTGTGTGTTTGTGTGTATGCATGTGTACATGCGTATGTGCATGTGTGAATGCATGCTTAGTGCTTAGGGTGTCTGTGTGTGTGTGTGTGTGTGTGTGTGTGTGTGTGTGTGTGTGTGTGTGTGTGTGTGTGTTGTGTGTGTGTGTGTGTGTGTGTGTGTGTGTGTGTGTGTGTGTGTGTGTGTGTGTGTGTGTGTGTGTGTGTTAGCCATCCGAGCGTCCCCAGACGGGCAGGTCTGTGCTGGGTCAGAGCGGTGGCTCTCTAGGGGCCGCTAGCCAGGTGCACGGAGGCTAAGTTACATTGCAGCTGCCCAGCTGAGAAAACACGGAGAGGACAAGTGGACAGAGAGATAGACAGGAGTCCCCCAGAACACCCCCCCCCCCCCAGCCCCTCACCCTGTCAGACAAGTGTATGCAAGCACACACACACACGCACACACACACACACACACACACACACACACACACACACACACACACACACACACACACACACACACACACACACACACACACACACACACACACACACACACACACACACACACACACACACACACACCGAGCACACCGAGTACTCAGACACACATTTATACCAATCACATGCATAAATACACACAGAAAAGCCAACCAGAAGCACATTCATGCACATACAAAAACTATACACATATACACACGCACACGCATGCATCAGCCAGACACATAGATGCACACACAAATTGAGCACACACACACACACACACACACACACACACACACACACACACACACACACACACACACACACACACACACACACACACACACACACACACACACACACACACACACACACACACACGCACGATTATGTACAAAGACACACACATGCACACAGTCAGTCAACGTTTAGAGGCATGAGTATGTATGTATGGCTTGATTGATACATGGCTATCTATCAATACAATACAACATACTCCAGCGTTCTCAAACCACAACACACTAGAAAACTAGACACCAAGATACAAAAAAGAAAATAAAAAACATAAAATAAACACACGTTTTTTTGCACTCTTTGGCTCCACGTTACTGTAAAGTATTAATCAGAATTCTAAAGACAATTTTTGTGATAACTTCAACCAAAAATGCGTTGGGAAATAAACCAAAAATACAATTGCCGTTTACAGTATGTAGAAAAGTGTGAGAACAGGCATGTGTGTTTGCGTGCCTGCGTCGGTTCAGGTGTGGATTGTCAAGTGGTCGGGCTGACCTCGGTGTTAACACTATTGTTAGCAGCAGCGGCAGCGTCAGGGTCTTTTGAGGAACGAGGAATGGAAAATACTCGTTGGTATGTCAAGTGCAACCCAAGGGGTCAGGTGTCCCACTCCCTTGAACCCTTTATGCGCCAGGCTTAAAACCACAGGTAAGCTCAATAGGCTTAGGTCGGCGGTTTTAACGGTTGGAGAAAAAAGGCCTTGAATGCACGTCGGTGCAGCGATCGCTCGACACATTCTTTCTTTGTCTCTCTCCTCCTTTTTTTCTCTCTTTCTTTTTGTCTCTGTCTGTCTCTGCCTTTTCTGTCTCTTTCTCTCTTTTTCTTTCTCTTTCTCTCTTTTTCTTTCTCTTTCTCTCTTTCTCTCTCGCTCTCACAGAAGCACACACCCAATAACAGACACTGACATGCACACAGACACACAGACACACAGAGACACGAGAAGAGCTTATGGGAGATTTGTGAACTTGTAAAAACTCATTGCGAGGAGATGGGCTGCGAGTGGCTGCTCTAAAAACTTCCAAACAAGTTGTCAAACCTCACCTGCACGCCACCTTCCATGTATCGTCAGCACACACACACACACACACACACACACACACACACACACACACACACACACACACACACACACACACACACACACACACACACACACACACACACACACACACACACACACACACACACACACACACACACACACACACACACACACACACACACAGCCGCATGTCAGAGGCATAAGTGAGCCATCCTGGAGAATGTCAACCTAGCAGCTTGTAGGTTGGGTAGTCTACCAGGTTCCACTCTGTCTGCATTCACTGAGTTGCTTCGGATGAAAGCGTCTGCATGGGGTTCTGAAAGGAGCTCATGCTAAATGTTGGCTGAAGTGAATGACCAGTAAACCTGCAGGTCTGAGCTTGAATGTGATGGTTAGTATGAGTGATATATATATATATATATATATATATATATATATATATATATATATATATTATATTATTAATATTATATATGTATATCTATATATATATATATAGATATTATCTTTTATTTTAGATACATACATATATATATATATATATATATGTATATATATAATAAAAGATATGGCACCGTATTACAGGATTTATTTATAGAGTTGAATAAGCTTTTTATGGCATTTTGGTTTTCGATCTCTACTTATCAAGCTCTGACGTGCCCCCTGCAACTCAACGGCCACAAATCAAACATGACAGCCAAGCTTTTCTCAACGACACGTTGCCTGAATTACAAAGCAAGCCACAAGACGAAGCGCACATGGGGCTTCTACACAGCAGAACAAGCCCAACCAGAGCGTGTCCCTGTAGAGTCACTAAATAATCGACAGTACGTGTAGAAAACGGCCCCATTATTTGTTACTATTCACCACTCCTCCCCCCCACTCCTCGCCATCACATCCTCCCAAGCACTCTTGTTTGGTCTGTAAATCACCCCGTCTGTGCCACAGGTGGGACGGCCTGCGTCATCTCAGGGCTTCCTCCCACCTCCTTTCACTGCTCCGCCTGGTGCAGGGCCAAGAAACGCTCATCTTTATCAGGGAGTGTTTGCTCCTGCCTGGAGGCATTAGCGGTGACTTGGCGATTGACAGCTCTAACAGCCTGGACCGAGCCGGGCCCCGGGCCACGCTGTAACTGGAGCCCTGCAGGGTGCCACACTACACCCATCACATAACACCTCTCTGGGTGTGTATATGTGTGTATTTGTGTGTGTGTCTCCTTTTCTCTCTCTTTCTGTCTCTCTCCCTCCCTCTCTCTATGTGTCTCTCTAACGCTCATTAACTCTCCCCTTTTGTCCCTCCCCCTCTCTCTCTCTCTCTCCTTTTGTGTCTCCCCCACTGCTCTGTCTTTCTCTTTCACTCCGGCCGTCTCTCGTTGTCTCTAACTCGCTGTCTCTCTCCCCCTCTCCCTATTTATCTCTACCCTCGCTATTCTTCCTCGGACTACCTCTTTCTCTGTATATCTGTTCTCCCCCCCTCTCTCTCTCCCCCTATCTTTCCCTCTGTCTCTCTCTTGTCTTGTCTACTGACATGCCCACATATTTGACAAAACCCGCACGCACAAGTACAGCAATATTCTTTTTTTTGGCTGGCACACTTCACCCTCGACGTTCCAGGATATTCCATCGCAATAAAACAGGATTGTCTCCCTTTGCAACAAAACTGATGCGAGGGGAATTTTGGTTTCTCCTCGTTTCTGTCCGTCGTGTATTTGTTTAAAGTGTGTTTAAAGTGTGTTCTAAACGTTATTTGAAAAGCCACCGTCTCTGCCAATGTGTGGTGCTGTGGGGCCTTTTCCCCCTACAGAGCAGCGAAGGTAATTATTGAGTAACACGTATTAAAAACAGGTTCTGGCTCTTTGTTTGGAAGATGCCAAACAATCCGCCTGGGATTATAGAGACCGCTGAACCGGTGGGTTTCTCTCTTTTCCAGAAGTTAACAGTAAACTGTTTAGAGGAATTCCAATGCCAACCAAAAAATATATCCTAATAATGTGCTTAGTGCTGTGTAAACACCCAGCACTTCAAGCAAACAAGCAAACAAAAGGAAGAAATGTTGAACAAATCTTGAAGCGAGTTGTCCAAACTGCCTGCAGTTGTTTAAAACATAGGTATCGCAAAGCATAAATCCCAGACTGCCTTTTAAAAATGCCTTTGAATACATCAATCCTAAAAAGGAGTGTGCAGTTGTTATTTCAAGCCCACCTTTCTGCGCACACATATATAAAAATAACAACTTTGACGACCTCTCCGGTGTAAACTTCAGGAGACCAGTGTTGTCTCTTAACTCAGACTCGTGGCGTACGTCTCTGCGTCCCTGTGGAGGAGTTAATGCTGGGGGTCTGCTGCTACCCGACATTGTTATGCTTCCCTTATGGTGAACTACTGGGGAAGAGAGCTACTGTTGTGCATGCATTATGGTATAGAACCAAGGACGGGGGGGGGGGGGGTCTTCCTCACATTCAAAGTGAGAAGGGGGGGGGGGTCTGTGATGGAGCACACAATGTTAGGGTGTATTCCAGATGCCTCGTACCACCCGCACAAGTTGCAATTGGGGAAATCTCCCAGCTTTCTTGCGGCATTTCACCGAGGAATGCCCCCTTTTGGTCGAATTCTGAGAGTATTCCGAGTTCAGTGAGGCTGACCATATGACTCTACAACAAAAATGGCTGCTGCCGTAATGAGATTTATTTTTGTATTTGTACCATGTTGGTCATTTTAAAGTCAACTTTAAATGCTCTTACGAACTTCATTATACTTTATTCAGGTTACTAATTTTTTCTTGCTGTGCGTGCAATACAATGCAAAGTTGTGTTATTTGTTTTCAAGCTGGTTTGCTAAAGAGGCTAATGTAGGTAACAATAACAATGACTAACCAGTGACATGACAGAATCACAAAGACAAACGGGAATGCTATAAGTGCTTCCTGGTTTTTTACCTCATCGCAACATGAGGAGTAAGAAGGTGACAGTGTGCAAACGTTGGCTAACTTCCATAAAGAACCCTAAGAGCCAATGACACGTTGGGGATGGAATACATGACCAAGTGTGGCTTTGTACCGCGTCACGGTCGTTAAGTAACAAGAGGATCGGTGCCTGACCGTTATTAAAAAAAGATGGAATTGACCAAAAGCAACACAAAAGTAGGTCAGATGAATTACTCTACCACTGCTGCGACCCAATAATGACTCGCGACCCACGATTTGGAAACCACTAGTCAAAACAAAACCCAGGATGAACTGGGGGGAGGGCATGGGTGAGGCTGTACCAGTGCAACACGTCATAGCGTGTAAAGCCACAAGCTCACTACATGTGCTTATGATACACATGCACTGAACACGTGCGTGAGCATTCAATCACAAGCCATGGAAGTGCAGTAGTGGTTGACACAAAGGAACAAGCACTACAGTGTTTTGGGTTTTTCTTCTGCAGACTCAACAACTCACACACAAGCCCTCTCCTTGAGTGTAGAAGAATTTGTTCTTGCAGAGGGGACACACCTAACATACCACAAAATGAAAGGCTTCAGATACAATTAGCGCAAGTCAGTGTGAGTGAAGTCAATTTTAAAGCGAGCGTTTGGCGAGAAACAGAGACGGGGAAAGGGTTTGCGACTGATGCGCTCCTGGGGCCCCCCGCTGCATGATAACACACGTCTGTAAGAACACACATTACAGCCGTAGCTGAGAGAGACGCAGCCCATGCTGCTAAAGGTGTTTATATATACACAGATGACGTTGCCATCCGCATTTCTAACCCCCTCGTGTTTCTCTTGAAGCCCACACTTATCGCTGCCACCGGAATTGATGAATAAAGCCCGTTCCGTCGAGATTTGTAAAAGTAAATGAAATAAATAAAAAAGGAATGACCGACATGGATGTGAGTTTATCCCTGCGGAGAGACATTTGGTTATGGAAAACAAAACATGCAATGAGGTTGAAATTACAGTAAGATTTTGTGACATTATGTTAGAGATGTTGAATAAGGACTTGAGTAATAATTATGCATCCATGCATTGATTACAGTGGAGTCCCCTGTGGAATTTAGAGTGCCTGTGGCAGCAGACATATTTAGTAGTAGTCTGTCATTACCTGTCATTACTTTACGAAAGCTATGTCTATAGCAGGAATTTCAATTATGACAAGTTTTCTTTCTCATGCTGTGGGTAGTGGTTAGCAAACATTATGACATGTTTCCAACAAAGAACACAAGTTTAAAGAAAATGAGGGCGAAAAAGAAACTAAACTTGAACTAAAACAAGACAAGTGGTACATGGAGTTTCTTACTGTTTTTTTCCCTTTCATTTCATGAAGAAGCCATTCACATGACTCATCTGACCAACCTCTTCCTTACCCTCTGTGGTTAAAGGACTTCACACACGGTTACTGTAATGGCCTTCAGCTGACCAGAGGGCCAAGGAGTCCTACCCCTCAACATGCATCGAGTCCCAGCTTAATCTTCCAAACAAAGGATTCCCGAATTTTGTCTCGCCGTGACCCTCCTGTGGTGGTACTTTTGGCTGAGGACCAACAGATATTCTGCAGGCTATAATAAGGAGTAATAAGTGTAAAGTATATTGTTCACCAATACTGTATTTCCCTTTATCAGTCCTCCAAAAACAAAGTAATGAGCTTATGAAACTGATAAGATATGTAGGCATACAGACGTATATATAAATGTATATGTTGAATATGCTAAACGTGAACCTCGTAAGATGTTGCAATTTGATTGGTTCACTATCTCGGGATATTGGGCAATATCCCTGATTGAGATCTCAAACTCGGGATATTGTTTTCAGTCGCAATATATCCTTCAGCTAAACGGTAACACTTAATATTAAGGTCCTTGTAATAAGCCTTTGTTAATAGGTAATAAGACCTTTATTATATGGTTAACATTAATTGGTGTTAAGACTATCTATAAGTGTTAATAATAACATAATAAACGTGTTTATTGTGAGATAAGACTTTTGTAGGCACTCATAAATAACTTGTTAACTATTTATTGTTTGCTTAATAACATTATTAATAGTCTTATGAGTTTCTTATAGTTGTTAATTGACGCATTACAAACCCATTTATAGAGTGACCTTGATATAAAGCTAAGTAACTATACTAAGTATATACTAAAACAATGATTCACCTCAGGCTCCGTGAACAGTGGGGAATATTCCCCACTATTCACTTCGCCTTCGACGAATAATTGTTAAATATATGTTTATATGTATTTTTTTTTTTATTCGAGCTAGCCAACAATGGACTCAGAAAATAATGCCTTGCCAAGTTTGCACATTAAAGGAAGAAAGTCAAAAAGTGGGAATGATTCCTGGGATTCCCGGGCGAGAGCGGGGCATCCTGGGGCTAGACGGGCCCAGGACGAGCACAGTTGTTTGGTGATTTCAACACATCTACGCTTGCCAAAAATGTAACACAGACCAGAACGTATCGGGCTTACGAGTGTCAAACAACACTGCTCGTCTTGCCTACAGGTGCACCTTGAGCGCCGTATCCCCCCCAACCCCCACCCCTGAAAACCAACGAGGAGACAAAACCAAACAATGGCTGAAATGTTTCCACCATCTCCCCCCTCACCTCCTGTTCCCATCCTGCCCCCCCCCCCACCCACGCCCCCCCCCCCAACGCCGGCCCTGTAGCGACGATGCTGCTGAAGGATATTAATAGAAATACCTGTGGTGCCTGGGCGGGAGCCAAGCCTCTGTCTCTCTCTGTGCGTCTTTTGCAGAGTTGCTGCCCGTCTAGTGCAGGCGCATACCGCTGACTGCTGGGTAAACACACGGGCCTGGCACAGACGCACCGAGCTTACGCTGCCACTTGTCTTTTCAACGTTTCTATCCCTCTACATTATTCACTCACACTCTCCCCCCACTCTGTGTCTTTCTCTCCCGTCCTCCACAGGTTTGAATGGAGGTGTGGGATGGGTGAGGACTTTCGTCACTTCAGTGGCTACGAGTAGAGCGCGATGACGTTGAAAAAACATTGGGATTAGGACCTCACCTGGTGGCCTCATGGCAGAACATTTGATTTGGAAAAAGGGTGGTCAGAAAAACATTTGTGGACATTACTTTGCATATAAATGTCTTTTTTTGATGTCAATGCTAAAGCATTAAACAAACTATAAAAAAAACACACAACTTCACAATTAATAACTGCCTCGCAAAAGTGAGCAGGTAATCCGATCAATTGTTTACAGGCAACATACTTAATGTTATACTATACTTAATCACGCATCACCTTGCATTTTGAAAACATTCAAGAAAAATCATTATTTTTCGATCAACCTTTCTCTTAACACTCCTCACATACCAACAAGCTTCTGCCACAAGTTGCCATGGAAGCAAGATCAGCCAGAGTGCGGAGGCTCTGCCTCCTCTAGCTAATCGGATGCAAACTGATGCCTTGTAGCTTCCGCAAGCACTAGCGGACACATGACACACGAAACAGTAAAGCCAGGTAGACTCATTTCGAAGTAGGGCCCATATTGTAGCCTTATTGTCTGTTGTTTGACATGCAGTGTGTGCAATCACCGTTTATGGCCCGAGCACGCTACCAAGAATAAGACGCCAGGAAGTATTTTTGACATTTTTTGTCAAAGTAGTAGTAGAAGTGCCATGATCCAATTTCCCAAACGTTCCCAGTTTTTTAAAACGCAGGCTTCAGCCAGGTAGAACAGGTGATTCTGGATTCAGCAGTTTGAGTCACACAAACATGCATGATTACTTAAAGCGTACTGTGTCTTCCTGGCTTAAAGCAGTACTAGCTTACATGTACACTTCTGGGAGAGGAGAGGGTGTTGAGAGAGGCAAGGTGGTGAAAGAAAGAGAGAGAGCGAGAGCAAGAGAGCGAATCAGAGAGAGGGAGATAGAGATGTACAGAGATAGAGAGATCATTCTCTCAAAGGCTGTGATGTTGACACTGACATAGTGATCCTGTCCCTGGGTGTGTGTCTATGTTTGTGTGTGTCTGTATGTGTGTCTGTGTGCTCTTGTAAAACGGGACAGAGCTTGTCTAACAATTACACCCACCCCTCACCTCTATCATATTTCGTAAACAGTCTCAAATACACACACACACACACACACACACACACACACACACACACACACACACACACACACACACACACACACACACACACACACACACACACACACACACACACACACACACACACACACACACACACACACACACACACGCAGCGGTCTCAGTTGTCATCTTCCATATTATATTCACAAACTAGTGGTACTTTCAGTGCAGTCTCCACCCTCAAATAAAACAGGTGGCTTAAATATGAATGAATAGCCATAGTTACATTAGGATTGGCAAAAATATTTGATGCCACCTAACAAATCTCAGGTATGGAAGGTGTAGCAACAGGTATTTTAACAATAGCTCCAGTAAACGTTAGTTAGCAGTAGGCTGGGGTGTTGTCGAACTCCCAGCCCAAAGGTACTGGGATTTCACCCAATTTCCACAGCCCAATCTGTAAGGATCTTTGAGCATGATGTGCTGCCTCAATGACATGTATCTGGATTCACTGCAAGTCGCTTCAGACAAAATACTCAACATTATCAAGTATGAAATCAAAGTTCTGGCTGTCAAGTTATTTTGTCTGGTTCTCAGGTGAGCACTAGGAGATGTTGTTTGCTATTTACCCTTTATGTGGCAGGGTCTGCCTTTGCACTTGGTCTCCCACACTGATCTCAGTTTCAAGCATGATAAAAGATGTAGGTCTGACTGCTCCCTATTTGAGCCTGCAACAAGCTGTTTGCCCCCAGAGGTCCAGAGCTGACAAGTGGATGTGCATCAGGGTTGAGGGTCAGTTTTAGACAGGCTTGTCTGAGTGTCTTAGCAAAGTCTACCTAGTCATACACAGAGGAGGCTTCCATGTTGTCCTGTTTTTTCTAAGCACATTAATTCGGTCATAGTTGAGTCTCTGTCAAGAGACATTTATTATCAATATTGCCAAATGTTGCGTTTCCAAAACGCCTGAGGTCTTGCATTTTTGGACGCAGAGTTAAAGGATCCACAATTAAAGCTGGATCACGAGACTTGAGTCATCCTCACTCCTATGTTGTTTAAAATTCCTAAATGAAACCTCTCAGAACATTGAAGGTCCACTGTGTGTGTGTGTGTGGTGTGTGTGTGTGTGTCTGAATGAACTTGGCAGAAATGGAATAAACAGTCATAAGTATGGTTTAATTAGTGTATAATCCCATGAAAATAAGAAAAGTTGTGTTTTCGTAGCCTTAGTTTGAGCCCTTTATATCTGCATAGAGGGTCACCTTCCACAGAGGCCGCCATGTTGCACCACTGTGGTTCTAAAGTAGTCCAGAATGGACAAATGGCACTACAGTAAAGAGAAGCGTTTTGGATAAAGAGTTGTGGGAAGCATTGGGGATGATATCCCCATGTATACCACCCATGTGTAGGAGCATTCAAATGAACAATGTTTTCGATGAAATGCACCACACAGTGGCGTTATACTATGTATCCAGGAAGTTTAACCCTCTTAGACTTGAACATCGAAATCGCTAGTCAGACGGAGCTCAAAATATCCGCACATAAAATATCCACACATACCATGGTAATAATAATCTTAAGTATGTACAAGATTTTGGGCTAATTCATACTTTCGTTGTCCATAACCTCCAAGCATGTAACCCTCTGTCGAATGTTGCTGATTGCTCTCTCGGACGCAGACATCAACGGCTGCATAGACGGAGCTCTACATATCCACACACACCGTGGTGTTATAAGTTTCCAAGAGGCTTAACCCTGACACAGACATCAACATCAACTGCTGTACAGACAGTAAAACAGTGTAGCATATGGCAGTTTGCAGATGAGGGGGATTATGCTAAGTGGATTATGTTAAATACAATAAATAAATATATCAAAGAACCTCATCACTGGATACTTGGCTACTCGATGCTGTCATTGATGGTGACATCATTTTGGAAGCACCAACTGGCATCTTACACGATGCAGTCCAGTGCAGGCCACCGTAGTCGTTGGAAAGGGAGGGGTGAGGGGGAGGATTCAGTTGGTTGCAATCTGTGAACTCACCAGTTGGGAACAAATTTGACGTTGTCCCTGTAAGCTTCTACATTGAAGTGTGAACTGACATGAGCTAACATGAGCTCATCGTTATATTCACCAATATTCAGCTTCTCCTACTGAAAACTTTGTGATGTGAGCAGCAAAATATTGCCATTGTCAAACATGTTGCACAGAAAACACTGAAAACACACACAAATTTGCTGTGACCCAATGTAATCAGTCGTAGCACGTTGATTTGGAATGGCAGGTAGATTGCCTCAATATTCCTATTAAAAGTATTGTACCTCCATGCACACCATCTTATATTGTGAAACTTAAACAATTTCAAAAAGGCAAAGCCATTCGCGCAAAAATATAATTGAGTGTTTCACTTTTTTATAGATACATGTTGAGCAACCTAACAATGGAGCAATTAAATGTCTCGTGCTACGGAACCTTGCAGTTAGCCGACTTTGCACAGTTCTTTAGGGTGTCAGCAGTGCAAAGAATATGCACAAGGGAATTCCCGCAATCAGAGATCAACACTGTTTCGTTTTGTTCGTGGAAAGTTTTCACAAGCCTGTCCACTATGTCCTGCAAAGTATTCTCAGTGCCCAGTGCAATTACGCCAAGAAAATCAGAGGGAAAATCTCGGAGGCTCAAAAAGCACATCCCGTTATTTGGCTGACTAATGTTTCACTCAATTCTGAAGTGAGTGTCGGTGCAATGCTCTGCAATATCTGCGTCCCACTTCTTTGTGAATTATAAGCACCTCAGACATTCACTCTTCAAGAGAACGATATCCTCCAAGTAGGAACACAAATTACCTGCATGCTTGTAATTTTCTGGCCACCAGAAAAATATATCATTGCTTGATGTTGCTCTTCGCCCAGTGTGTTCTGCCTGCTGGCAAGCGGCCAACTGGAGCTTTAATCCTGACTGGTATGTTTGCTAGCAATCACCTGTACTATATTTGTATAATGCTGTCTCCTTTAATGCTTATTAAAAGCTGGATGGCTGAAATCCTTATTCCCTTTTCAAATTGCACTGCTTTTATCTGCTAGCTAGAGAGGCTGGTTCAAGGCCCATTTTACACTACATCCCGGGGTGCTCATCATTGGATTCAAGCCTAGGAGAAAACGTGTTTCTTCGGCTCAGGCTCTGAATGCCATTTTTGCAGGTGGCAAAGTAAATATTTATTGTCGGCTGCTTTTTCACATTTTAGTAGGCAGTGTAGAAATACAGAAAAACTGCAGTCATTGTACTTGGTACGTTAGTGCCACTGCCAAAATAAATGTTGGTTGGCTATGCGCATCAATAATATGGACCCCCGACTCTGATACAAAGTAAATTACTTGCATAAGACCAAAGTTTCGAAAAAAGGTACATAGAAAAGGTACTGACTTAAAATACATTTAAAATTGAAAGCTCAATTCTTCCAGACTACGATCTAGCCATTTTATTTTATACTACAGCAGAACCAAAAGGGCCGGAATATTCTTCCAAATCTCAGACAAAATCACCTCAACCACAGGCAAGTTCCTATTTTAACCATCAGGTGTAATGAAGGTGCACACTATTAGGCCTCTATTAGATCATTCATGTTTCTTAAAGGTCCAGTCTGTATAGATGTTATTTGCATATAATAAGTGAGGTTGCAGATTTCCACCAACTGAGTTGCCCCCTTCACTCCTCCCGTTAAACAACTACGGTGGCCTGTACTGGCCTGTATTCAAACGATCAAATGATGAGAGAGCGAATGGAAGCGGAAATATGAAGTTGTGTAAAGACAAAAATAACTCTTTGGTATGGACACACAGAGGGGTCCATAGAGCGCTCAGGTTGTAGGAAATGGTAGAGGCAACAATGTAATTGCTTTTCTCAACACAGAAACCTAATTGCATCAATAGTGTTAAACCACAATCAAGAACCAGAATGCTCGCTATCTATTATATGCATTGATCTCCATAGAGGTCGGCCTACTGCATGCTTACTAGCACTACGTTTAGTAAATATAGGTTCCTTTTCATAACATTACGGTGTGCCGCTTTCAAACTAATCCTCTATCACTAAAGGTACATTCACAGCAAAAGCAAAGGGAATATTCTATAAACTTTTCTCACGTGAGTGATTCAGCATCAAAACTAAACAGATGCCAAAGATATCTCAACTCGAGCGGCCATGCAAATGAGGCGAATTCCCGTCATTCGTTACGTGCCCAAAATGTGCTTAGCTTTTGGACACCTCACCTTAAAGGTTCCATGGCATGAAAATCTTGCTTTATGAGGTTTCCTAACATTAATATGAGTTCCCCTAGCCTTCCTATTTCCCGTAGTGGCTAAAACTTGCGTTCGGTGTAAAACGAGCACTAGGTATCCTGCTCGCCTTTGAAAAAATGGAAGCTCAAGCGCGTTGATTTGGAATGTGACCCCATATGTCGTCATAAGGGGCCAAGCTACCTCCCTTTTCTCTGCCTTGGCTGCCCAGGGAATTTGTCACACCAATGAGACAAGCTAAGACCTTGCGCGTGCCACATGTGTGTTTGTGTGTGATTACACACACTGTAACGTTTGTTATTTGGATAACCGTTCTGCTGTTGGTGTTATGGTGCATAACACGTTGGTTCTCTGACATCTGTCGTATTTCTACATGAGACTGTAGTGGGGGTTATCTCAGCCATCGTTGAGCCCCGCTGCCCGCTGCCGCAAGGCACTACCACCTCGAGTCACCACCGCCGCGAGGCACCACCGCCGCGAGGCACCACCGCCGCGAGGCACCACCGCCGCGAGGCACCACCGCCGTGAAGCACCACTGCCCGGCAGCGGGCAGCGGGCAGCTGGCAGCACGCGGTTCAGTCTACTTCAGATTGTTGGAGAAGTGGAAGAACCAGAGACGTCAGAGAACCCGACGCAGTCGTTTGTGATCCATAATATCGTCTGGAGGCACACACAGCTTTTGGCCGTGATAATATGTATTATATTATGATATGTAGGCCTATTAGGCTATATGATATGATATGATATGATATGATATGATATACGCAAGTGTTGTAGGCATACACTTCTTTATTTGGATAACCGTTTTGCTGTTGGTGTTATGGCGCATAACACATCAGACTCCACAACGAGACCCGTATTGGTTTATCTCAGCAATAGATGAGAAGGTATTGGGAGAAAGGAACTTTGGCTCTGACTCTCTGAAGTATATGAACCAAGACATGGAGGAGAAAGGGATTGTTGCCCAAGATTGTCTCCTGCTTGAGCCCCGCTTCCCGCTGCTGAGGGACCACCGCCTCGGAGTTGCCGGGTGGTGCCTAAGTGTTGCCCGCTGCTGAGGCGGCGAGGCTCAGACAATCTCGCGGTCAAACTATCGCAGGCAACCATCCCTTTTTCCTCCATGTCGTGGTTCAGTCTACTTCAGATTGATGTGGACGTGGAAGAACCAGACATTGGAGAACCCGAAGAAGTTGTTTGAGATCCATCATATCTTCTGGAGGCGCACACAGCTTTTGGCCGTGATAATATTTGCAGAACAAGGCTGTGTGCGTGTCTGCTCAGGGCCACATCCCCATCCTCCTCCTTGACCCACCTCTCTCCTCCTCATTTGCATTAAAGCTACAGACACCGAAACGGCGCATTTGGGAAAAGCTCAATGTGCAACTGGCTCGTGGTAGCTGTAATTCTGCGCCACGGCTGAATTTCGGGAACGTCTTCAAATACTGTGTTAGGGGCCCACTAATAACTATAATAAAGCAACCGTAAAGTAGCATGCCATGGGACCTTTAAGAATGGCAGCCTATTTTCAGAGTGGGAAATCTCAAAAAAGACTTTACACTTGAATAAAAAAAATCAAACTCCATTCTAAGCTGAATCCTCTTAATACATAGAATACTTGGTTGAAAGAATGTAGCATGCTAGTCTTTACTAGGCTACATGAGGCTTCACAGTAGCCTACAATAGCAGATGCTAGTATAGTGCGGTGAGGTATTTGTCACTGTTTGACAAACATTGACTTACTAGGTATAGGTATCAAATATAAGTTCATGTTGTAAAGCATGTAGACACCGAATCATATACTTGATCCTCTTTTCAGAGTTGAAGCTTTGGAGGTACAGCAAAAAAAATAAACATCCAGCATCCGATCATAAAACTAAAAAGAAAGGTTAAGAACAGGGTGTTGAAAACAAAAAGGAAATGATAAAAATACAGCCTGATGGGACCACAAGAAAAACAATTAGCGCACTTCCTGCCCTATGGCCCGGACCCTGAAATAGCCCAGATGAGGGCTCGAGACCTGGGATCCTTTCCCATCTCGCTCTCTTCTGTTCTCACTTAGCAGCATTCCAAACATACCCCATCATCCACATGCTCTAATAACAAATAGCCTATTATTAAAGATGCATAAACACCCTAATGACCTGTCAGGTATGAGACAGACTCACCATAAAAAATACAAATACAAAAAACACGTTGCGTTTTAATGGCGGAAACGTTATACTTGGTTGGTTCTCCATCCAAGCAGCCTTCAGTCCGTGCCTTTGGCAAAAGGAGATTGTGGGCTGTGTATATGGGGGTGGTGGCTGGGCCACCACCATGCTCTCCCTCCTCCTCCCCCCCCCCCCCCCAACAACCCTTATCTGGTGACAGCGATCCCTGGCCCAGCCACCGTGGCAGCAGTGACAGTCACGGAGATGAGTGGGAAGGTGACGATGGACGGGGTTGTTGGTAGGTTCAGGTAATGGGAGCCAGATGGCAAAAAGAGAGAGAGAGTTGGAGTGAGACAGGAGACACCATAGAGGAAAAGGGAGGAGATGAGAGGGAGGGAGGAGGGGTGCAGAGAAAGGGAAGACAGGACGGCTGGAAGGAAGGAAACGGCCAGAGATGAAATCAAACGACGAGAGAGCGAATGGAAGCGGAAATATGAAGGTGTGTAAAGAAAAAAAGAGAACTCTTTGGTATGGACACACAGAGGGGTCCATAGAGCGCTCATGCTGCTCCTATTCTGATACATCCAGAACCATGTTCCCCATAGAAAGAACTTTACATCGCAGGAAATCACGGCCTTTGTTTGTTTTTTAGGCCTCTGTGTTTTAGGTCTTTGAACCGTGGTCGGTTGGCGGATCCATTGCAGAATGAGGTAAAGGATTGTGGAACATGAACAAGAGGATGAGAGCTCCACTGATAGCTGAGAAGGTTTAACGAGGTACACTGATATGAGCTTATCACGTCCTATAATAAGCAGCATGTCTTATCAGCTCATAAGATGTAAAAATGGTAGTGGATTGGATTGTACAGAGCGAATTTGACTTTGTGGTTAAAGAGACTTATATTGATGACCATGAAAAGTAAACAGTCTTCTCTGAAACACATCTTAAATTACATTTTGCCTATTCGTATCATGGTAAACAGGGAACTGAAGTTAAAGATTTGGTAGTCCATGTGGAATGGTTTACTATGAAGCGTTTTAAGAGTTGGTAAACCACCAAAAAACCAGCCAAAGTAGGATACCCTAATAGGTTATCAGTCTACATTGTGTTGTAATTAACCACTGTCTCCTTATTAATATTCATGTGCAAGCTGAACTGTTGCCATTTAAAAATCAATATCATTTCGAAAAAAAATTAAACAGGTATGCATTGACTCACTACCTTAAACATTGAACACTGTTGAGAAAATTAGCTATAACAATTTATACAGCACTGATACTTTAATCCAAACCAATTAACAGTGGAATCAGATACATGCCAGTGAAGAGCAGATAGAGGTAAGGCATCTTGCTCGAGGATGCCAAACTCTACCATGAAAAGTCTACAGCTTGTACAGAATGCTGCAGCTAGGCTGCTGACCAGAACGAGAAGGTTTGATCACATCATACCTATTCTCGCCTCTTTGCACTGGCTAACAATAACTTTTAGATCAGACTTTAAGGTGCTATTGCTAACCTATAAAGCTACCTGAAGTACCTGATCCTTTCCTATAGTCCTTCTCGGTCTTCAGGAGCTGGCCTTCTTTCACTGCCGAAGGTTAAAAAGAAATCAGCTGGACAGAGAGCGTTTGTCTTTGGAGCCCCCTTCCTATTGAATAGGCTGCCACCAGTCATCAGGGAAGCTGACTCTGTGGAGCAATTCAAAGGAAAGCTCAAAACGCACCTCTACAATCTTGCATTTGGAACATAGGAGTGTGCAAACGACACAGATGCGAAGTGAAGACCACTCTGTGTTTGTTTATGCTTTTGTAAATAAAATATACATTCCCACTATGTACTTTTCCTTTCTAATTTACTATTCTGTCTGTTCTAGTGTGTTACAGTGACTGGACTTGATGCCTGGACTCTCCTCATGGGTAACCGGCCAGCACCACATCACCAATTTAATATGATGTGCATGCATTTACCTGTATGTCAATTATGGCACCCATTGCACTCCTGACCATCCCTGGAAGAAGGGATCCCCTACTATGCGTTTCTACTCAAGATTTCTTCCTTGCTAATTTCAAGGGAGTTTTTTCTTGCCCTTGTGGGGGCTTGGGTAAAGGGGGGTAAAATAAACCTGTCCTTTTGAATAGTCGAGCACCCTAGGTGTACTCTGGAATCTTCAAGATTCCGGATCGAATGCTCCTCTACTGAGCAAACAGTGTGTAAGTGGTGTAAAACAAGGTTAATGTGTGTATGCTAGCACCTATGCCTTCACCTATGCTAGCACCTACAATTGCTAATCACTAAGCTAGCATGACACTTAGCATGGACGTCTTTAGCTTGAGACCAAATGAGCATACTTTTTCATTATGTATCTTTTTCATCCATATTTGGCTCTGTACAAAAAGGATTACGAAGCATTCAATAATGGAGGCAGATTTAAATTTAAATGTCAGCCAAGAATATAATTAAATGAATAACCTTTCTACCGCATCCAACAAAGAAAAGACTAATTCAATCAGCCTTTTAAATGACCAAATCCAATTAAACCACAACAAAGACGATGCATTTTGTTTTGTTTCAAGCACAAATGTCATCCAGTAGACCCAAGTCGACTGAGCACTCAGGCAGCCAAGCTGTGCTCTGCTCATTCTCTGCTAAGGCTGCTCTCTACAGCAGCCGCCTATAAAAGCCTTGAGAAATCCAATATCTTAGTTTAGTGACGGTGCCGGCATTTGTTAGCACCAGATAACTTTTAAATATCCCAGAGGATGTCCGTCCGTCCTCTCTGTGTGTGACAGACTGAGCCCTGAAGGCCAGAGCCGACAAAAGGCAGAGAGACAGAAAATAGGCATGGCCAAGAGAGAGAGAGAGAGAGAGAGAGAGAGAGAGAGAGAGAGAGAGAGAGGAGAAAGAGAGAGGAGAGAGAGAGAGAGAGAGAGAGAGAGAGAGAGAGATTGACAAACAGTATCGATGGGGGAGATGGGAATGAGGAGAAATGAGGAGGGGCTTGGATCATTGAATTGGGGCCCGTATGGCCTCGTTGTTTGACTCGAAACAGTAGAGGTTGTGACTTTGAACCCCATTAGCGTCAATCCACCCTTGACCTTATGACACTCTAATCTGCTCCTAAATGAAATGATGTTTCTGAATTCACCGTGAGTCACACCTCTTGCCCACTGCACCGTCAGTTAACGGATGACGGAAGGCGTGGCTGACGGATGGGGAGTAGTCTTTGCGGAGGCATACGTTGGCCAAGCCCGAGCATAAGCGAACTGACTGATGCATCTAATCTGCTCCGAAATGAAGATGTTTCTAATTCACCGTGATCAGACGAACTGCACCGGATAACGGATACGCCGTCGCTTGCCTGAAAAGTTGAACATTTTTCAACTTCTTGACGCAGCTGACGGATCCAACGGAACGGATGATTCCACAATGCATTGCAGCTCCGCCCCATTCAAAGTCAATGGGTTCCGTCAACGAACGGATGCAGTGGGCAAGAGGTTTAAAAGTGTCTTTATCAGTAAACAAGGTTAGTTTTGCTAAATCCCTTAACAGTGAAGGTCCCAGCTCACTGTGCGACTCGTTAGTGCTTGCACCCAACGAGAAGAAACGCTCGCGGGTGTGTGTGTGTGTGTGTGTGTGTGTGTGTGTGTGTGTGTGTGTGTGTGTGTGTGTGTGTGTGTGTGTGTGTGTGTGTGTGGTGTGTGTGTGTGTGTGTGTGTGTGGTGTGTGTGTGGTGTGTCATGTACGCACACATCCTTGGCACCTTTCCTGCTGGCTGGCATTTGACTCAATCTTCGCCCAGCGCCAGAAGACCCCAGGATGCCCCCAGCCTGACGAAGAACCCGAATCTATAATTAGCACGCGCAGCGACACGCCCACCTACCACCCACTTAACCAGAACCAAACCATCCCCGGCATGATTGCAAAGTGCTTGACAAGTTCAAACTCGGAGCGAGGGGAGGGACAGAGGATATTCTTTTTCTTTTTTTCTCATGGTGTACCGTGTTACTATACCCACAGGGGAGCAAAAGTCATACACACACACACGCACACACACACTCCCACGCTCTCGCGCACACACACAAATATACCCACACATGCATGCGTGTGCACGCGCACACACACAGGGAGAAGGGAAAATCGACCCAGCAGACCGAGCGGTCACACCCTGCCTGGGAGATACAGACACGGAGTGGAGAGAAGGGAGGAGGAGAGGAGAAGGGGGAGGGAGGGGAGGCAAACAAAGGCAGTAGTGGCACCAGACGTAATTATAGAGAGCGTTGGAGATAGAGACGTGAGTTAGAGGGCTGGAGGATAACAAAGAGAAGGACACAGACAGGCGGGGGCTGGAGGGTCCAGGACCAAGACACCCTCCTCCCCTCCCAATGAAAGGAAGATCCGCCCGGGTAATAGCTATGACACCTCGGATCCCACTCAATCACACACATATTAAGACATACAAGTCTCTTTCTCTCTCCCCCTCTCTCCCTCTCCCTCTCTCTCTCTCTCTCTCTCTCTCTCTCTCTCTCTCTCTCTCTCTCTCTCTCTCTCGCTCTCTCTCTCTCTCTCTCTCTCTCTCTCTCTCTCTCTCTCTCTCTCTCTCTCTCTCTCTCTCTCTCTCTCTCTCGCTCTCTCTCTCTCTCTCATGCATAGACCAATACTATTTAGCAAGAGCTCTGTAGTGGCGTGTTACGGCGTTGTTCAAATCAAGCCAAGATGTTGACTCCTCAGAGTGAGGGGAAACGACGCGGGCCATGAGTTTCGGGTTAATGGCAGTGAGTGTGTACAGAAAAAAGAGACTCAAACGGACAGGAGTGCGCTGGCTTGTTGTCACGGCAAATGATCGCCCTGCGCCACTTCTGGCCGTTAGCGTGACTCGCATGACATCATTCTCTATGACATCGTAGTTCATGACAGCATGCCGTAGGGCTGTTTCAGGCTCTGGCCATCGTAACCGGCTGCAGTCTCTAGGGTCGACTGTTGGCGCCTTTAAGGGTCGCTTAGCAGACGCTTTGATCCAAAATGGGAATGAAGTGAGTGAATTCAGATACATGACATTAAAGAGAAGATAGGAGGTAGGGATCTGGCTCAGGGTAAGCTACAGGTTAGGAATTGGACACTGGAGATTGAACCCGGTAACGATCGGCAACAATAATGTTCTAGCTCAACTACTCTGCCAACTAAGTGTGTGATGACTAACTGAGCCAGCCCTAAAACCCAAGGGCCCCTCGCGAATGCTTGTGTGTATTTGTGCGTATTTGTGCTAACAAGCGAGACATAAAGACGTTGTCAGACGGAGGACGATAAGAGAGGAGTAATGGTGTTTAATTCCGGGAACGCCGGGGCACGTTTCCAGTCATTTAGTCGTGCAGCGGTTAGCGGAGCCTAACGATTTGCTGATCGTCTGTTGCTCTGGCTCAGTAAACACAACTGGGACAATGGACCAATGCAGAACACCAGAGCAGTTCGACAAACCGAAAATCGCTAACCTTTTGGTTGTCGGATGGCTGAATTTCGACCAATGCATGGGAGAAAACCTCTGCGTTTCACTACTCCACTAAAGGTCTGCGTGCTCGGTCGTGGAGAGTCAGTGTTTATCTATTTCTGGATTTTCTGATCCCTCAACTGTATTACAATCAATTTGTCATGGGGAGACATTGTGGCTGGGGCCAACGATAACACAGCTAATGTATTTCACAAACAGCTATTGGATGGAATGTGAGATTACCCGGTATAGGAAAAGACACTTCATGGAAGTTGTGCTCCACTACGTGTCTCCTCTGCGTGTCTCCTCTGCTTACCTATCTCCTTCTCCCACTCTTTAGGCCCATAGGTAAACGTGTTTTTTGTGAATGTGTGTTTGTGTGTCTATATCTCTCTGTGTATGTGTGTGTGTGTCCATGTTTCTGTGTGTTTCGTCATGTTAATGTTCCTGTGTGTCTCCCTGTGCGTGTTTCATTGTGCACGTGTTCCTGTCTGTGTGGTTGCACATCTGTATTCCTGTGTGTGCAATGCATGTATGTGTGTCTGTAGTATTGTGTGTGTGTGTGTGTGTGTGTGTGTGTGTGTGTGTGTGTGTGTGTGTGTGTGTGTGTGTGTGTGTGTGTGTGTGTGTGTGTGTGTGTGTGTTCCTGAGTGTGTTTGTGTGTGCCTTTGCTTCTTTGTGCATGTGTGTTTATGCATGTGTCTGTGTTAATGTGTGTGTTTGCATCAGTGTTCATGTATGTGTGTGCTTGTGTGTGTGTGTGTGTGTCATGTGTCCGTTTTACTGTGTGTGTGGGTAGCTCTGCGTGCATGTGTGCGTTCTTGCATCCATTCCTGGGGTTGTGCGTGTGTTTATTGGCGAGAGCGACTTGACAGGTTGATTACCATGCTAAGAAGCACGGGTACACATATACTCACTGCTGCACACAAACATACACGTTCCTGCACGCACACACACACACACACACACACACACACACACACACACACACACACACACACACACACACACACACACACACACACACACACACACACACACACACACACACACACACACACACACACTACTCCAGACAATGAGGGAGGTCACATCGTGGAGCCACAGCGCCAGGCTGTTGAAGTGAAGGCCTCACATTCAGTAAATATTGACTTGCTTAAGCAAATGTTTACCATGGCGCATTTCTTTCTGAGAATCAACAAGACGTTTTTTTGTTATTATTTATTCATAAGCCACACATCCAATGTCCTTCGTTGTTTGTTTGACTGTTGTGGTGTGTATGTGTTGCTGTTGTAATCCTGGACATTTGCATGGGCTTGCAAAGTATGTCTGTCATGCGTGAATTCTTTTTTTACATACATCGTACACAATGTACTGTATACTCAGGTGCTATTGTAAGAGAGTTAAGACTGTGTGCACGTTGCACAGCAGAGTTTAGGCAGGCAGGCAAACTCTCAGTATAAACTAAGCTCCACACATATCTCTTCTGCTAGAAGCTCCCCTAAACACTCACACAAGGGATCACACACACACACACACACACACACACACACACACACACACACACACACACACACACACACACACACACACACACACACACACACACACACACACACACACACACACACACAGGAATACACACACACTAGCAGACCCACTTGCTCTCTCACACAGACACACACAATAACCACCACATGCACAGAAACAGAGAGACACACACAAACTAACAGACACACACTCACACACACATACAGACACTCCACCTCCTCCCCCTCATATAAACTCAATCCAGAACAGATACTGGTGTGCCTGCCAAAAAGCCAGCTCAGCACTCTCTTCCTAATTTCTGCTTGCTCTTCACGAGCACTCTTCAAGCACGTGCACTTCAGAAAAAAAGAACAAAATCCCAAAAGATTCAATTTTCAGCCTGTCCTCCTCTGTCTTCCGCGGTGTGTAAAACTTCTGAGGCACAACCCGTTCTTCTTTGGAATCTGAACTCCGGGCTATTCCAGGGCTCTAGCTTTTTGTAATAGGCGAGGACAGCCAAACAGTGTCCCCGATCCATCGTCAGGTTCTCCAAGCAGGAAATACCCCGGGATTAATAAACACAGTGACCTAATGTGCCTTAACTCCAATGTAGACAGTTACTGTGGATGGGACAGCCCTGGCACCACATAAATACAGACACACACACACACACACAAAAAAGGGTGTTCCGACTGAGTTTATGACCTTTTGTAACGATGTGTTTATTGATTAACGAGGTCCCTGGGATGATGATGATGAAGTTGACGAGGGCTGCTTGTCTTCAGAACATCATGGTGTAGCCATATATATTATTCAACATTGTATTATGTGGGGTGTATTTTTGCTTATGTCATGGTTTTGTATTAATTCCAGCAACATGCTACGCACACCTGGTAGACATTCATTTTAAATGAGTGTGAGGCCAGGGGCGCGAAGAAGGATTTACTCTCCCCATCTGTGGGTTTCATTTTTTAGGATTGCGCATATCAGAGTAGTTATCATACTTGTCATCATGCAAACATCCCCACACTGGCTAAAACGATAGAATCTATAACACTGCCGTGATTTGAATATATTGATAAATGTTTGACCTGTGGGGGTCCCTGGATTGTTTCGTTCCTTTGGTTTTTGAAAAGAGGTTGGACCCACTACATTGTATTCACGTTCTTACTTCATTTCCAATAAAGGATATACACACGTTTGCATAAAGCTAGCATATTTTGTCCACTCCCATGTCAATAAGAGTATTCGAGTACTAGTTAACTTGAAAAATGTCTTTGACAGTGCATTTGTAACGGATAAAGAAATGGAAGATTCATTTGCGATTTACTATTGAAAACGTGATTAATTGCAATTGAATATTATAATCAATTGACAGCCCTTTTCTGTACACATGCACACATATATGTATGCATTTGTTTAGAAGTCTCGCAACACCAGGCGATGGGAGACCTTGTCGCCTACCGCGATGGGGGATTTCTAAAGGCGAGTCAAGAGATTGACTTGTGAGTCTAACATAGATAACAACTTCTGTACGGAATGTGTCTCCGCTAACTACACCATGACGGCGTTCGGTATGCGTCAAGCGTTAATTCTTTGGTGGGGACGCACGTGTTTACGTATAGGGGGGGATGGATGAGTGCATGGCGGCGCTGCCATTTCATAAATACAGAGGAGAAGACGCCGTCGCTGACCGCCGAGTCACAGCGTGATGGACGAGGACAAAGACGCGGTGTTGGTCTGGGACACACGCCCAACAGCCACTTAGAGAGAGCAAGGAGATTAATGGTTCGGGAGGAGAAGGAACAGGGCGCCCGAGAGGGGGGGGGGGGGGGGGGGGCGTCACAGGGGACACCGGAGCAAGAGCGTGCTCTGTGTGTTTCTAATATTCAAGCACAAGTATCGAATCAGACTTTATTAATAGTGAGCTCTGTGCCCGATGCATGTTCCATGTTGCACTTACAGGGCCCTATCTTGCATCCGGCATCCAATTGACTTTCTACACTGACGCATGTGTCATTGCTAATTTGCAACTGCCGCAGAGTGTTCTTTTCCCTCCACCGCCACGCGCCGTAAATTAGGGAGTGATCTTGCGCCACAAGGGGCGGTTCGGCGAAAGAAGGAGGCGTGTTCTGGCGCAAACATTCCCTGGTGCTATTTTGCAGTTTCAGAAAACAATTCCACAAACCAGGAAATACCTGGTTTAAAGTCAGTGGCGCGTTGTTCAGATGGTATTTTAAGGGCGCATGCATAATGTTGCTTGTGCACCTCGCACATACACTTTGCTTCTCTCATCTACTTAAACACATATTTTCTTGACACGGACATCGTGTACAAGCCCATAACTTTTAGGATTGATGAGTATTTGATCGTGAGAAGACATTGTTTAGAGTGAGTGTTAAAAAGAATGAAAGAATGCGCGCACGCGTGTTTGTATGTGTAAAATAATGAATGAATGCGGGCGCCTGTGTGCGTCCATCTGTTTAAACACATGCAAACTAAACATGTAACGCATAATACAGTCCATGGCAATGTATATTAACGGGGGACACATGCATATTAGGAACACAAGTCGATAACGATAATGCATACAATACTGGTAAGAAACAATGTTTGTTAATGTATTGCGTGTATCATTAAGTAGAACCACAGTTACCGCATATCATGTGTGTTTAGTTTTCTTTGCCAAAATTTATTTGAGGACTCAGTATTTCTGAATTTGTGGAAGAAAACGCTATTCCGTGTGTGAATTAGGCCATATTATTTGGATATAAACAGAGAGCCATTTGAGGTTTGAAATTCTTGTAGTCATGCATCTGTCTAATCTGAGACTGCAAACGCGTTGTCAAATTATCAACTCGTAAGATTGAAATGCGCTCATGGCTCTTAAAGGCGATGGGAGATGGCACTCTCATTGGTTTATTGCACGTTATGCCCAAACCACACCTACGGGTGTGGGCTACTTCAGACCAACCCTTTTTAGATTTGCGCCGGGCGCAAGAGTCATTTATGCGCCAGTAAAATAGCAACATCGCCAGAACCGCCCACAAAGCTACTTGCGCTTGCCGTCTCTCACTTGGGTATCAGACCGTTAAAATAGGGCCCAAAGTGCATTAAAAGGGGAAACACATTGAGAACAAAACATTTGTCCGGCTCTCTACGTTAAGGTGTTCTCGTAAATCCTCGCCACTATGCTGTGATTGAAAAGTGGTTGAGTCTTTGGATTGGCTAGTGGTCTTGAGGACCGACGCAGATAAGTATGGAATAGTGTTTTAAGGTGTTTGGTGGTAAGGTATGGTATGGTTATGGTAAGGAGGGTAGTAATAAGGTTTTTTGTAAATGCTATAAAATTTCACAAATTGTTCTTTGTTTACCGCATGGCTTTACGTTTACGAGTGGTAGTTACATATACCCAAATGATGGCTTTCACATGAATATTTACAGCACCAGATGTGTTTATTTCTCAGGCAGTCTGTTTAGTTATTATGTTGTTCAATAACAAATGCAATAACAATTTATGGCTTTATCAAATCACAAAAATCAGCTCACACTTTGAATATTAGTGGCTGAAGTCGAGATTTGGTTCAGTCTTTTAGGCCTTCTTTACTTTAGCGTATTGAAACCCTACAAATCGAGAATTAAAAACGGTTGTGAGGTGATCGCACTGCAAAAAGGGATGTAATCTCTGTCCAAACAAGTTGGAACATTCAAACAATTAGTACGCATTCTCACAAGATGAAATAATTCATCTCGTGCAAACAAGGCTATAGTTTTGTAATAACCCCCCTTCAAACATACGTACTTCCCATATCACCAGATGAGCATTTGTGGATTTCACTCCATTTTCTTGAATTAAAGAGGATTCTGTAATTGTATGTTTATCTTATTACATACCTTACCTTCAATATTGTGATCCCAATCCCAATATCTTTTCAAAGACTTCTGACAAAACGTTTACAAAGTAATTTCAGCACCAGGTTTAGACTTGGAAAGCATCAGCAAATTGTCAAGTTTAGTTGTCTGCAAACAAAAAAATATCGCCCACTGATTCAACTTTTCCTTCCATGAAATCGTGTTTAACAATCCTATAAATCAGCAAACTATATTCTGTTACTGATACAAAGTTAACTTCCAAAGCCTCTCCCTCCACCCTCCCCTCCCACCCTCTGCTTTCCAAGTTCCACATCGATACCAGACAATACCAGACCACACCGGACGGTAACAGAGTCTGAGCAACCCTTACCCGACACAGCCCTGATCAAAAGGGAACAATGCTCACGTCGTCGAGTCAAAAGGTCGACTGGTTTGTCCGTCTCCGGAGATGCGGGCGAGAACAGGCGAGTGGCTACGCGGAACGCTACGTCACGCCTCCGTTCCGAGAACGCCTCGTCTCTGATGGGGAATCCCCCAGAAGTATGAAGGACAGCAGCCCACTGCCTGTGATTACATGATTACAGCTGGACGCCAGCGCTGAAACATGGGCCTCTTGGGGCATGACAAAGAGAACCCGGGGGGGGGGGGGGGGTATTCGGGGAGCCAGGGTTATCATCACACAAAAACAATTAGGGGGGGGGGGGGGGGGGGGTGTCCCGTTCAACTAAATTGTTCCCACCCCCACCCACTCAAATGCACTCTGGTGTCAGACTTTGAGAATTGGCAAGGCACAAAGTTGTCCAGAATCCAGCGAGGAACATGGGCCAAGCAGCAAAACAACCTCCCCGCCCCCCCCCCCCCCCCCCCCCAACACCGCCCCCCGATCGGACTGGAGCCATCCTCGGTCTCACACACTGCGATGCTAATCAATGCCGTGTGGAGGCCCTATCTGCATCCAAGCAGGCCTTGGACCTCAGACAAGCAGGCTTCACACTATGAGATAATGTAATGGGAGATAGGGGGTGGTAGTAAGGGTAAGCCCAAATGTACTGGGTTCAAAAGTACCTCAGCCTGACCTATAGGCATCCTTGACTCATGTTCTCCCGATCCAGCGTCTGAAAATAGCCAGTATCTGAACTCAATGAATCTGAATAACGCTATGTAACTTAGGTTAGGATAAAAGTTTCTGCTAAATGCCTAAATGAATGTGTCTTGGTTTGGATTGGCTGATGTAACCAGGATGTTCCCCAATGCATGAATTCAAGAGATAGTATTAGTGTATTTGACTGGCCTTGACTCTTGGCTAAGATAATGGATTATAATCATAATAATAATAATAAAAAGCTTCATTTATATAGTTCCAGAGAGGCTGCCACAAAGTGCTAGAGTGTTTGACATTCATATTATAATCCAACGCTATAAAACTTACAATTAAAATTGGGGATAATAAATTGTATGAGATACAAGATACAAAGCATGAAAAAGAAACATACAGCTATTTGTACAGATAAGGGGGCCATAATTAAAGAGTAAAAGCCTGTTTACACAGGTGAGAACAGCTTTCTAAAACCACCAACAGAAACAGCGGTTCTATTAGACAAAGGGAGATGTTTCCAGAAGGCCGGAGCTTATCGCGACCAACTTTTGTTATGTCCTCCATAAATGTGAACATTTTCATTTCTAATGCTTGCAGTTGCATTTACAGTCTTAAACAATGCAACATTGTTCAATGTCTAACGCTGAGCATTGCAAGTTGTGTCTACTCCGTTCTGTTTTCTCTTTTGCTCACTCTCCCACTCCCTTTCTCTGCAGTTTTATTTGTTTTCTCAGCTAAAATAACAATTAGAACCAGAACAGATATCAATGTAGACCACCACTTTAATTTAATACTGCATATCCCTTGAGCCAAATACGGGAAAAAAAGAAGATTGTTTATTTACACTCAAACAAAGGGACCTCCATGCTTAGACTGCACTCTGACTGTGGTTAGCTTAGCTTCCTGTTGCTTCGTTAGCAGAGGCTCAGAAACTTAGCGAGGACTAGGATAGGCCTAGGGATACCTAGCTAGTTTTAGAATTCTTAGCAATGGCTCGGTAACTGAGCTAGGACGCAAATATCCTTGCTTATAAAGAGAAAACGAGCGTCTCTGGTGTGAATGAACGTTTTTTCCACTTTGCAGTCATCAGCCAAACCCCGGGCAACAGCTTGATTTCAATCGATCTTGTGATGGAACGGCTTGTGAGAAAAGCTCTGGCACGACATGGAGCGAGTATACGAGCGTTCCCAACGTATCATCCAAAATGAAAGTGTCAACACTTCTCTTCGTATTTGTTTTACGTGACGGATTGACTCGCTGATTACTCAGTGTGTTGCTGTGACCTATAGAGGTTCTTTACAGTTCTACAACTACTCATAAGCTACTTTTATTTGATTATCCTTCGATTTTGAACACAAAATAACGTCGTCTCTTTATTCATTCACGCCCTCTATCAGTACTCTACACGTCGTCACTTTATAAGTGCACCTAGAAGAGACGAAGAGGCCTGTAGGCAGTCATATTATCAGTGATGATTTTCTAGCCCTCGGAATAATACATATTTCATTTTTATGATCCATGTGAAATTCCACTTAAGCATTTTCAGCACAGCTCTGCGTTGACGCCTCAGGACTGAACAGTACAGAGTACAACGAGGAGAGGTGAGTCGTGTGTACCAGGGTATACATGTGTGCATCTGTGTGCAATGTTATTGTGTGTGTGTGTGTGTGTGTGTGTGTGTGTGTGTGTGTGTGTGTGTGTGTGTGTGTGTGTGTGTGTGTGTGTGTGTGTGTGTGTGTGTGTGTGTGTGTGTGTGTGTGTGTGTGTGTGTGTGTGTGTGTGTGTGTGTGTGTGTGTGTGTGTGTATGGTGTCTACGTTGTGGCCAGTGGGTACCTCACGTGTGCTTGTGTGTGTGTTTGCACGGTATCTACGTTGTGTCCAGGGGGTACCTCACGTGTGGTGTGTGTGTGTGTGTGTTGCTGTGTATGTGTGTTGTGTCGTGTGGTGTGTGTGTGTGTGTGTGTGTGTGTGTGTGTGTGTGTGTGTGTGTGTGTGTCTGTGTGTGTGTCTGTGTGTGTATGCGTGCATAGCTGTGTAATGATTCGCTAGCGTTTACAGCATCCACCAGCAGAAGCTGCTGGTTCATTTACGGCGCACACTCTCATCACTCCAAGCATTCCGTGGCAGCCGTTAAAAACGACCCATGCTCTGATTCCATGGCGTACAGGTGGGCTCATTTAAACAGGTAGACGGGATTAAATGCCCCAGTGCTTTGGTATGTCTGTGAGCAGACATAAACACCAAAATAGCCCCGAAGTGGGACTTCCCCCTCTGGATCCTGGAACTATTTAAATAGACTTGTGCTGCATGTCGTTCTGTCATGGGAAAAAGCCAGTAACCGAACGGCAAGCGTTGAGCTGTTCTGTTCACCGAGGCAAAAAATGAATTAAAACGCACTCCAAAGTAACAGCACGTCTTAAACTTGTAAACCGTTACTGCCTTTGAAACCACACATTATACAAAAGAGTACAAACAATATATAAGTACCCATAAATCATATCTGATGATTATCTATATTACTTTGGCCAAACTTCGTTTTCCACATGAAAAGTGTTTCCACTGGGAGCGAGCCAGAAATGTATTCAACGAGCTCTTTAAGAGCAATGGCTTCTGGTGTGCAATATTTAAACACCTGTTTTTAATATTTCAGTTCATTCACAGCGTTTTAATTAAGTTATAAGGCTGAACATCTTTCAGCTGCCTCATAATTCATGAGATATTAGCTACTGCAGCAAAAACGGCTTTATATATTTAGATATTTGAATACTCATGTTATCCCTCGCTCATATATATAATATGATAGTTATTATATTATACCACATAAATCAGGCATCAAAACCGGGAAGAAAATTGTTTGAGTAGAGAAGACCGGTCATAACTAGGTGGTTCAGGCGCATGCTACCTGGGAGGTATTTCTAAAAGGTATTTGCTTTACATATTGCTTTACGTATTTTGCTCAATTCGTAGTTACTTCTAAGTATATTTCCATCTGATTGAAACTAAATCTGAGACCCATGAGGTATAACAACCCAATGATGCTTCTCGACTCCTGTCTCTTATGAGATCAGCATTGAGCCTCCAGCAGAAAACCCAACATTTTGAAAACTAAACTAACTAACTCAATTCTCTGTCAAGTCAAAGGTTACAGTTATAGTTCAGAGGTCCATGTATCAATCTTGTACAGTCGTGTACAGGTTAAACATGCGTTGCCTGTTGATGTAGGATCAGCCATGTTATTTGCTTGGCTTGAGCTAAAAGGTAAAAGGTGCATTCTGTAGAGATTAGTGGCAGAAATGGAGCATATTATTAAGTATGTATTAGTTTGTGTATAGATAGTACCATGAAAAAAACATTTAGTCTGGATTCAGTCGGTTGCAATCTGCAACCTCACCACTAGTTGCTACTTCATTTTACAAATTGGAATAAATTCTAATAAAAATAAAATAAATTCTAATAAAAAACAAACTCATCTTAAACCAAGAAGCTATTAACATTTGTGAACATTCAGCTATTAGAATAATCACTGTAAAAAATCTGTGGTGGATTCATTGAGGTGAATAATACAGAGCAGGTTTTTAGGCATTACATTTTAGTTTAGTTTGAAAAGTAGAAACAGATTCAAAGATGAGCTCTATATGTCTGAACAGATTTGTGGAAGAAGTAGTAAGCGCGCTAATTAGCAAGCTAACAAAACAAAATGTGGCTATGTATTCTTAATACCCGCCTAACAGGAATATGCATCACCATTAGTGGGAAGTAAGTCTATTCAGTAACCAAGTGAATGACTTGAGTCCATACATTGCAATAAACAAAGGTATCGGCAATACTCCTAAATGTTATCACTTTGTAGATGATTTGAGAAAATAACAATCAGCCAATCAGGATAAGATCGAGAATCTCCTGTCTAGTTACCTAGCAACTCAAACTTTTTTTTATTGTATTGGAATAAAATATTTAGGGCAGAGGAGCAGACTAATACTACTGTGAACAGGTCTACCCAGAGATTACCATCAACTCACGGACGGCTTTTGAGAACCTACCCACAAAATGTTTTATTGCATATCTAGATTAAAAACTCCCAAAACTCCCAATTAAATGTACATGTCTGATTAATAGAGAGAGATGAGGAAAGAGACAATAAATTACAATGTTACAGTATGAATGGAGTTTACACAAGTCTGACAACCATGTTTTAATCACTCCGGTGACGTATTTTAAAGCTGATGGCAGCTCCAAGCAGGGGAGGGGGTATAGTCTTACATTGTTTGACATTTTCTCCTGTCAGAAGAGATGTGGGGAGTTACCTGTGTACCGGACGCTCAACCAACACACACACACACACACACACACACGCACACGCACACGCACACACACACACACACACACACACACACACACACACACACACACACACGCACACACACACAGCACACACACACACACACACACACACACACACGCACGCACGCACGCACACACACACACACACACACACACACACACACACACACACACACACACACACACACACACACACACACACACACACACACACACACACACACACACCATGCAGGCGGCGAAACAAGCGGCCATTCTTTCTAACCAAGGAGCGTGGTGTCCACACGTGATCAGAGTGCAAGGAGAAGGCTTCAGACTGAAAGAATTCTGGCCAGCCACGTGCTTGGTATTCGAGTACGAGTTTACGCCCAGAGGTGTATTGTGACGTCTAAAGCTTCTGAACTTGTGTCATGTCTTTTGGAGATAACCACCCGCCCACCACCCGACACGTCCCGGCCAGAGAAGAAGAGTCCAAAAGTTAGGGAAGATAACTCACATGCACGTCTACGCATACACGACCTGTTATCCAACACTGACTTCATCACAACAACATTGATCCCTGAACTCTTTGAAGGATGTGTGTTATATCTTTTTTTTTTTTTTTTTTGGGTGGGGGGATACTCTCGCCTGTTCAGCATCACACAGGGTTTGTCTCCTGATGGTAATAAAAGAACACTTGATCCTTTATGATTAATTAAGATCCTTCTGCCGGAGCACGGGGCCATCGCCAACGTATGAGATAGTGAGTATTGCATTACATACATGGTGGTGTGCCATAGGCAGGGCAGCTGGATTGATTGCAAACACGGTTTTATGGCATCCTAATACTTTTTCCTTGGAGGCGTGGGGCGGTGGTGGGGGGGGGGAAGGGGGAGTTGGATTTTACGAGCTGTATGCTCACTCCCGGTAAAACATTGCTTTTTTTCAAGCTCGGGTTAAAATTAGACTTGCTCTTCTGACTTTTGGTCATAGAAGTAGTACATTGATAATGCTGTACTCTCATAATTTAGATTGGACACATAAAGATATATTTTGTGGTCGGTAGGTTCAGGATTTTCGGATCTAAATCGTACATAGCCTACCGGCAAACGCTGAAGCTTTTACTACCCCCGATGACTCCACTCAGAAAGAAATACCTATTTGTGTGTAAACATATTGTCAGAGCCAAGTTTTATTGCCCCAGATTACATTTTACAGTCCTGAAGGGCTTGGCCCTGTACAGCCCAATTGGTGAGGCATGGTGACCACCACCATGGTTAGGCTGGGCTCAGACCAATCCTGGTGTTGCAGAGATTAGTGTGGACCTCTGCTGGGAGGTGGAAGTGTTCTTCCTGCGGGCCTCTTTCGGTCTGATCGCTGGCCACATCAGCGCGACGTCAATCCCCCGTGTTGTTTTCACCACCCTCTGAATCCAGCCATAGAGGGTTGAATTTCTGGAAAGTAAACCTGTGCCTTATGCTAATCGATGACCTTACCCACTGTTTTATTAGATGCTTTGGATAAAAGCGACACATTGCATTTATTTTACATAAACCTGAATTTGGCGACATTCCCGAACAACTCTAAATCCCATAAAAGACAAAGAGAAGTGCCCTTCCAACCCCAGTTTATTGACTTAAAGTAATTGTATTTAGCTAAGGGCTAGGGCTAAAACAATGGGTAACCCTACATAAGCCTGGTAGGTTTAATTTATTAGAGTAATGATTAGGTTGTGGTTGACTCAGGTCAGGAATTAGGGCAGTTATGCCGGTGTTCACATAGGTTTATTAGCAATGGCAGCCTTTAACATATATGTGTCATTAGGCCTAGGTTACTTTCTGTCGTTGTCTTTGCTTTTCTCAGCACTGCATCAGTTTGTAATTAAATCCCTAAAAAGGCAATGCCTGGCTCAAACCTGAATTGTACCATGATGAAATTTCCTTATGAAAGTAGGAGGAAGAAACCCTTAATAGGAACAAATATAACCCGTCATCAGCTCTGAGTACAATAGGTGATGATCGGGGCCGGCATAAGCTAGCAGCCACAGCATGAGATGTTTATGATTTCAGTGAGAGGTTTCAACAGGCTTCTCTGCCTCTGGGAACACAAAGCACTTGTGTTACGGTGTAGGCCTACTTACACAGATTCATCTCCTTTTATTAAATACATATAATTTGGAAATGTCACAGCTTGGGGTACTCATTATACTCAACACCAAATAAATATCCCCGGGGAACAACATTGACAATGTCTTAGTCGACGCAAAATGCAACGACTTCCCCTTTGATGTAGCAAAAAAAGAAGGTTTATTAAAAGCAAATGGCGGGATGGGCTATCAGCTTTCTCCGGCTCTTTCCCGAATTTAAAATACACAAACCTAGTTTTGTGTCAGCACAACAAGGATATTCAGGAGAGGAGATCCAAAGTAAGTATGTGGAGAAAAAAAAGAGAAGAAGAATGGCACTATTGTCTTGTTGTGGCTTGTTGCAGAGTGCAGAATCTTGTTAACCTTTGGAATCTGGCAGGGAATCAGGTTGGCAGACGGACAAGGCCTGGCACCTGTCGTTATATGCCTGGATGAGGAGTGTGGACATCATTGTTTCTCTCTCACACACACACACACACACACACACACACACACACACACACACACACACACACACACACAACACACACACACACACACACACACACACACACACACACACACACACACACACCCACACCCACACACACACACACAGATTCACTCAACTCAATGCACTTGACACCTCAGTGATACGTGTGAAACATGATTTTTATGTTTCACCTGACCCGAGAGCTGGTTATGTAAAAGAAGATCAATGTGGTGTATTCAAAATACCCTGACATACTTAAAGCAGCTATATGTAACAAATGTACTTTACTAAATCATAAAATGACGATGATATGTCATCAGAGATAAAGGAAGCATGCCAAGTTGTAGGTAATGGCTTTGCAGACAAAATTGCTACAGCTTGTATGTTCTCTTTTGAAATTGTCTGTTCAAGTCCAATGCTGTTTTTTGTTTTCGGCCTTTGTGGTATGATTCACTATTCTCAGAGTACCCCTGTTTGCCAGATAAATATTTGGCACACAGAACCAGGGTGCCACAGTCATGAAAGCAAGCATACGAAGTGAAATTAAAAAGCCTTTTTCCCTTTTGAAAAAGCCATGCTAAAACATGCGTGAATCTTGGAGTCTCATTTCAAAGATGGACAGCTTAGATACCAGGAAGTTTTCAAGACAAATGCCACATGGGTTGGTTTAGAATTGACCAAAAATTGTTTGTGTCTCAAAGGGAAGGACTTGACGTCGCTTGTCATTGTCAAAATAGAGTTGTCGTGCTCGTCTCAAAATATAACGTTACGCTCTGCTCGCCTTTGCTTGTGTTATTTCAGTATCGTCAACCTCACAACCAGCTTGAGCCTCGAGTCTGGGGAGGAGGGCCGGGCGGGGACAGCTCTCCAACACTGGGAATTCAGACTGCAGTTACCATTTTAAACGCTCAGTGTGTGGGGGGGAGGGGGGGACATCTCAATATTTGGACATTGAAGTCGCATAAAAAAAATCGCATTGCGTAATATCCAATATATTTTATATGAGTTTAAAAATATCTCCAGCATAGGCACAGGAGCATAACGTAAAGTAGCAGATTATGTGAAGGCACCAGAGAATCCAACAGTGACACTCCCAAGATATCCTTCACCTGCAAGGGAATGCCGTTTATGTGGAAAAACACAAGCCTGTGTTCCATCATCAACTGTCGTACAGTGGATTCCACTAATTCCTTTTAAGTCAATGGAGCGGGATTTTATGGTCTGGTGAGCCGAGCCAACAGTGTCCCAGCCCCCCCGGGTGAGGTTGTTAACTATCTGCCAGGCATTCATATTCAAAGTCCATCATTTCACCACCGCCACCACCGACTGACCCGAGACAACCTTACAGCGTAACAATGCACTGGCCAACTCCCCGGACCCATCCTCCCGCCGTCAAAAAAATAAATACATGGACGCTTTCCAGACTTTTCCACCATTGTTCCGTTTGGATCCTCGCGCTTGTGTTACTTCCTCCTTGACGTGTTGCCAGCGCATCCCTTTTTACAAAAACCCTCCTAGCCTGGTCTTGGCCAGCGTCCCAACCCTTTAAATGCGCCCTTAAAATGGATCCTGGCAGCGTCTGGAGCACTGGCACGACCAAGAACCACCGCAGGTGTTCCACGGCCCGGCCTCACCTCCCCTGACCCCCTCAGATTGGGCAGCCACGAGCCCGTTCAAATGAGCCCCTTGGAGCAGGCGGAGGTGTGTTTGTCTCTGCATGCGTGTTTGTGTGGGAGGGGGAGGGGGAGAACTCAGTGTAAATTCCCTTACTTGTATCCTGCGTTCACTGCCCCCCCTCAACCTCATGGGACTCTCTTAAGGTCCTTTGACCTTGTCCAAGGATATATACGTCATATGGTCTCTTTCACCATATGAGACGTGGCACGTGTGGTCCTTTAGAACTCCAGGCTCACTTTAGACTTGGGCTTTTGAATCTATGTGTCCATTAATGCGTCATGTTTTTTTTTTTCTTTCATTACTTTTTTGTCAGGAAAAAAAAAATACTCTGTTGTAAAGCACTCTTGCTGTATAAAAGAAAACGGTACTTATTTACCTACTTTACTTGCTTACTCACTTGCACCCGGTGACCTGGCTGGCTGTCCACGCTGTGCCCGGCTGGGCGATGGGGGGGTTTGAGTGGGGAAGGCGTTGGGAGGTTGAAGGCAAAGCAGCGTGGCGTATTGGTCGTCACCAGCGCGGAAAAAACCAACATCCGTAAGGGCGGCCGGACCCAGCTGCAGTGACGAGCAGCAGGCTACAATGACCCAGCAGGATCCCCCCGACGGTGGGGGTGTCAGCGGTGGTGCACGGGCGGTGGAGGCCTTTGTTGCTGTTCTTTTTCCTAAAGAACCCCAAATGACCCGATGGAAAACATTGTGATAATTAATACAAACAAAATCATTAATTTCACAGCAAGGGGGGAGCACAATGTACCATTGTGCCTGTGATTGATGGTTTTTCTTCTTCATTGTCTTTTTCGTTTTTTTTTTCCCCCATGTCCTCAGAGACTTGTACATTGGGTGATTGTTTCAGGTGCCATTCTTGACAAAAAGACCAATCAGGCTGTAATAAAGCATTACAATTTCATAAATCAATGAGCCATAATCAAATGATCAAAAGTATATTTCTCTAAACCTCTATTGGAGAAGAAAATGTAATTTTATAATATACAGAATGAGAGAAATATAAAACTCAGATCAATATGATTTGTATTCCTGTGATTAAAAAAAACCTAACCCTAACCCTTTCTATGATAGAAAGGAAATGAAAATGTCTGTACAAATGTATTTTGTGTTAGTTGAATCAAGATAGAAAAGTATTAGAATAAATTGCATTTCATTTTCCAAGAATACATGCTCAAGACAAGGCAATCCTTTCTTCTCCATTTAACACATACGTGAGTGTAAATAGGGGATAACGAACACAAAGATGGAATCTGTAAAAAAAATGGACCTTGAGAGGTAAATACTAGGGCCAGAAAAGACAGGACTGACATAGTAAGCCTAGTTAAACCTTTGACTATGGATTAGGTGAACTGAAAGCAATGAGTGTGGATTAAGTAAGTGCACATTTATCAGAGGCATACACCTTGTACTTTTAGAATATTTCCAGACATATAAGAAGTGTGTAGCTACTGAATATCTAACTTGCCATTTGGTAATGAACCACTAAGAGCTTTCAGATCAAAATCAATTCTTAAAATTTGCTCAAACTATGCTCTGGGAGACACTGATGACGTGATGTCTGGCTTAATGGTATCCCCTCTAAGTCCTTTGAATTTGTGTCGGTGAGTGTGCACGTTCACCCAGACTTGTCACACAAATACAAAGTACATCTTCTAATGTATTATGGTTAATAATTGTTTGAATGAGACATTTCCCAAGACATTGTGTTCTTTGGTCTACCTGTGTTGACCCCCACGACCAACCCTCGAACAGCTACTTAATAGTTAAATATTTTCTGAAACTTTTTAACCATTACATCTATTACATAAACCATGCATTTGGAATGACCCAACGGTGTCAAACCAGATAAAGTCATGCGAAAACTTTCTGCAACGGGACTTTTACTGAACACCGGTTCCGAAAAGGTTGATAACAAAGGATCCATTCTCATCCATTCGCCGATCCAGAGATAGGTGTCAGGATGTGCTTGTAGCAAGAACATGGGGTTTGATAACTTACATCTCCTGCAAACCTATCTTAATCTATGTCTGAGACATTCTACCCCCACCCAGCCTTACCTTGTCACCATATTAAGTGCTTGGAGTCGCTTTAGAACAAATTGTCAAAATTACATTATTGTAATTGAGTTAAGAGGCCAGGTTGCATACCTTGCATGCTTTTGCGGCTCACTACTCGACACTCAAATGTATTACTGATAACTGCACTGACAGCATATTGTGTGCATGCATATAAACAAAAATGAGGTCAATTCTAGGAGAATGCCAGAGGGGATGTCTATTGAGCAAAATAAGGCGTTAAACAGACAGCCTTCCAGAAACAATTTAACTCTTACACAACAGTTAAGGCCCGCACCCGGTCATGGAAAGCTGAGTGGCTCCATGTCCGACGTGGCTCTCAAAATACCTTATATATGTTGCATAAAGGTTGAGCTGATACAGAGGTAACTGACTTGCTGATCAAATAACGTGTGTGCTTGTCATTTCTTTCAGATGTATTGTCACAGCGAACATGTTGACGTGATGTGATTTAATATTTCCACGTTTGCGATTTAACATCAATCAAGGCTGCCAACAACCCTGAGGAAATAGCTCAGGAAAAACGTGTCTGACGATGACCCACACAGCCTCCTGTGGTTAAATGCCCTTTGGAAAGGGAATTAAAATGAAAAAAATCCTATACGATTGGACTTTTGATTCTTTTTGAATCCCTTAACTGCTTCTGATAAATACACAACATTCGCAGAGTATGACAAGCTGTCTGGGGATTTCTAAGGTTTGTGTGTCTTGGCATGCTTGAAGAGCATTTTCCCCTTATTGGTGTATTCTATAACGTATTCATTTTCTAATGCTCAGCTCAAGTCGGGCTGCGATGGGGCCGAACATGTGTAAGGTCTTGAGGTGTGGTTGTTCGTGAAGGGCGATCACTAGTCACCTGGAGATTTAAGATCTGATGATCAGGAAGGAAGCCAAAACAAACGTTATTAAGGAAAGTCAACAGAGGGCTGAGATCAAGCTAGAGTTTGACACTTTGTTGGAAAACATTTAAGAAAATATGAGTAGTAAAGTACAAAAAAAACCTAAAAACTGAAATCTTGTGATGTTCAAGACGATTCAAGGGTAGCACACACACACACAACACACACACACACACACACACACACACACACACACACCACACACACACAACACACCACACACACACACACACACACACACACACGAAGTGAGGCAAACTATTTTGATAATTTTATATGATTGCTGTGGCTCTTACAAAGACCATTCACAAATAGGCTTGCTACATATCATATGCAGATCCAAGAACATTCCTTGGATCAGGGCTGGGGATGTCCAAGAGAGCCAACACGTCGCTTAATGGCACCCAATAGTAGATTGGAATAGGCTGTGTGATTGAATAGCATAACTCTGACCACAGGGAAAATCTGGGCTTCCCTAAACCAGATGTTTACTCGTCATAAATGGGGCTAAAGTTGGTCAGATAGCCTCACTTTGGAACACTGTACAAAGCGCACGTGATTCATGGTGTGCTCTTGATGCGGTTTTCTTCTTTCCATGACACACACACACACACACACACACACACACACACACACACACACACACACACACACACACACACACACACACACACACACACACACACACACATACACACACACACACACACAGCGTCAACTACGAAGTCAACAGCCTGCAGTATGTACACAGGATGTTATGTGCAATAATGGCCGGTTATTTAAGCGATCACATCCCTGGGGTAATCAGGTCAGAGAAACAAGGCGGCTCTGAAGTTTTGATTATGAATGTGTGTGTGTCACGATTGGTCTGTTAGTCATTTATGGCCCCAAGTGTGGTTGAATGTAGCAAGTGTGAACGTCTGAACACAATGTTAAATGTAACCTATTCTTAAGTGTAAATATGACTTCACTGTAGCCTTGCCCTAGCCTTTTTATATGGTTTGGTTTGTTGGTTAAGCTTGAATATGTAAAGTTTGAATAATCTATGTTCCTTGTCATTAATAAAGTAGCTAAAAATAATCATGTTTTTTAATTTGGTGATGGGTCAAGTGGAAAGGTATAGGAAACCCTTTCAAAATCAATATAAATCTGTATGATCCACATGATTCTCTATTAATCTTACACAACCCTTGCTCTTTCTCTTTCTAGTGACCCCTTGTTGACCTATAGGGCTTGTACATCAGAATGCAACATGGGATTTTTTGCTGCCAATAATCCACCATTTCGTGATTACTCAAAATTTGTAGTAATGTAAAATCATTAAGAGACGTGAATAGACCTTAACCTAGGCTAATCAAAACTTGTTTTTGGCCGTATCTCACATAAAAAATACCTTGGTAGTATAAAAAACAACAATGTCACCCCAGAATGATAAATAATCTCACGATAAATAACTAATCAATAGGTACCAATAACATAGCATTTTCTCGTTAGGGTAAGAAGAAATCTAAGTTGGTAACTAAATAAAGAAACTCTGCGCCCATGTATAGATAGCACATCTTGTGCTACATTTTGTCACCATATGTCATGGCTGCGATTTATGGCTGTGAATTATGTGATTAGTGGCAGTTGTTACGGAGCCACCTCATTAATTATATCATATAAGTTCCCAGTTCTACCCTGAGGGGTGTTCAGTCTGACAGCTACGCCAGGTTCAAGAAAGACACGTGCGATGGCCAATACAGGATGTTCAGAGTGTAAACATGAGACTTTAAAACCACACAATACATGGGATTTTCATGAATCAATACAGATAAGAAAACATGGGATAGTGACTAGAGCTATATTTGTGCTGTAATATGAACGGCGAGGATGGAAGTGATCCTTCAATATCATTCTGCCTCTCTCCCTTTGTCTGACTAAGACATTTCTTGCTAGAGCATATACTGTACTAGAGTAACAAAAGTGATGAATCAGCACTTAATGATGAATTAAAACCACATATGATCTTATGCATGACTCAAGTTACAGAGAGTAAAATACAATAACTTTTAACTTGTGGGGAATTCTGATATGACACATTCATCAGGAGAATTTTTGTGAAGCACCCAAATTATTTGAAAAAGCAATTTACCATAACCTTTTTAAATGGCCCTGTATGTTATCGGAAAGCTCCTTTTATGACAAGTATGACTCAAATATTTTATGGGATTAAGCCCTGTGAGGCCACTTAAATTCGGCTGCATTGCATGTCTTGGCCATCTATCAAATAGACGGATTAACTGTTTGAAGGCCAAAACCCAAAAATCTGTTATATCTCTCTATTTCATAGAGTATGTAGGTACAGCTGTATAGATTTATAGATAGATTTATAGATAGATGTATAAATAGATGTATAAATAGATGTATAAATAGATGTATAAATGTATAGATAGATGTATGAATGTATAGATATATGTATAGATGTATAGAGATATATGTATAAATTTATGATATTGATATGTAGATGGATAGATATGTAGCTGTTAAAATATATTTGTTTCTGGTTTTGCAGAAGAGTTTGTTACTAGTTATTATATCGATTTTTCTCAAGTGTCAGCTCTGTCTTTGATGGAGAATAATAGAACAATTTTGCATGGCCATGACTGATAGCCACACCAAACACTTTGCTGTCATGTGAAATCACACTGTATGCTAAACAAAACACGCCGCCTGGAGCCCATCCAAGGGCTTTTTAACAACCAAGACCCCTTTTGGTTCTGACGCGCAATGGAGCGGCCAGTCCAGGGGCCAAAGTTCTGAACTGACCTCCAAAGACCCCATTTGAGCCCTTCAAGAATACACTCTGGAACGCCGCTAGAAAGAGTATTCTTTAAGCAGTAATAATCAGGGCAAAGGCACTACAACGTTGAGGCAAAAGAAGAGTGTTGGGATCGAGAGTCAATAGATCACTGGGAAGAAAATGCTGGGGCAACAGACAAGAAGTACGAAAAGGAACTGGCCCAGAAGGAGGGAAACACACTGAGTCAATACAATAAGTGGCGGGCCGCCCCCCTGCCCCTCCCCCATCGTGCCCTCTGGTGCCCCTATTTTTTCGCCCCTGCCCTTCAAACACTCTGAGTCCGCCACTGCATGAGGTCATAAGGGACAGGGGTGAAAACCATTAACGCAACGTGGATCAATCACAGGCGGGAAACAGAGGGGCAGGCAGATATGAATCATGTCGATAATAATAATTATGTATATGTAAAATCATACGTTGATGAAAATCAATGATTACATTTACTTTCACACAAATACAGGATGATTCCAGATGAACATACTTCCCATATATCTCTTCATCCTATTGGCCTCTTGTATGTGTTGCATGATATCTCTGTGGGGGTGATAAGCCTCACCATGAATTGCCCCTCTGTTCAGACTTTTAATTGGTCTCAAACAGGGGCCAGGATAGTTTTGTTGTCAGGGTGTTCGACTCCCAGTCAGAAGGTAGCGGTTTGAACACTTGGCATTCTTGAGCAAAAGGCCTTGACTCCTACCTGCCTTTTCATGATCACATGTATAAGAATTCAGTGTGAGGATGGAATGGGGTAATTACTATTTACTATAACCCTACTGACTGAATAGTGAATAGTAAAACATCATCTTTTACAAGGAATCTGTAAGATAACCCATGTGACAAAAAGAGGGAACATGCAAACTGGAGACAGAAAACATTCCCCCCATGATGCAGCAGTGCACCAAGCTGACTAAGAGGCTGTGGTCTCAGGACGAAAACTCCCTAACATTCTCATACAAATGCCCTGCCATTCGTAACGGAATGTGGTAAGCGTTCTCGCATATGGGTTAACTTTGAACCACCTTATGGATTACGATCACGTGGACATTAGGCAATACCTCTTGCGTATGCGAACGCTTTGGTTTTGCCGTCATTCGTCCAACATTCAGAGTCATCGGTTGGGTCCGTTTCACGTGCTATGCAATAGGCCCAGCTGAACAGCCACAGTGGACTAATGACAGTGTGGCCGTTTACAAACTCACGTGATGACGATGATGAAGTATTTGAGAAATTTATAAGCATTAGCATCTGTCCCCCAGTGTGTCGGGTAATATCGGTCGGTCCAATGCTTTGTACCTCATAGCTATTATGGGATGCTACTCTATTCTCAGCAGCAATCTATCAATTAATTTGGCGCAAAAAACTGTTCTACCGGTGTAGAATGTATGATTCGGGTTAATGGCCGCAAATGCTGCAAACACACCGGAGAAATCATAAATAGTTAAATGTGTTCAAGTGAAATATTTTAAAGAAAATTATATTGGCTATGTATTGCGTGCGGGGGTTGAATGCAGCAAGAAGAGGCAATTGATTTCAGCCCCGCACACTCCCTAGGAGTGTGCGGGGCTGTCAGAGGGACTACATGGCCGTCAGAGGGACTACATGGCCGTCAGAGGGGCTACATGTTATTCGCTCCTGCCAAGGATCACAAACAGGCGGTCAAGGCTGCCCGCTTGGTCCACTATATTAAATGATAAAAAGAATGGCTCTCCTCAACACTGTTCCTACTTATTAGAGGTTTCACATTTGAAGGAAAAGCATGAGGTCTAAAACCGCAGAATGTTTCGCCGTGCGATGGAAGAAGAGCTTCTCGCAGTGTTTATCTTCCTGTCACCGGACGACGTGTGTTGCGTTGGTCCATAACCAGTACGGCCCACACTGCCTCCCCAACACTTGACCCCGCAAACTTAAAAAAATAACAAATGGGAGGATGTCAGTTGATTTGGTTGATTTTGATCTTGCCATGGACCACAAGAACCAAATGCTCTCATGCTTTCTCTCCCACCCTCTTGGTTTCCCTCTCCCTTTCAAATATAGATTTACATTCAAAATGAAAAATGTGGTCCAATCAAATTGAGAATTTTTTTTCCACAAATCTACGCCCCGAGAATAGAGATGAAAGTGATTGTAACCCAAAAATCAAAACGATGAATCAGTAAAAAAAAATTGATGAGGCAAAATGAAAAATATTTGACATGAGTCATGCGGCTCTAGTGATGTCAATAGAAACTCCTTGTTTTGCAAAGCACAATGTCAAACCCACAAGCTAACGCAGTGGGGGTGTGCTAACAACTTGGAGTTTGTGAGCCAAAGACAAAGCATGTAAACAATATGACAAGGTCCTGCACTTTCAAAGAAAGACTGTTGTTCCAGCGCAGACAGGTTCTTGGCCAGCTCACTTTGAATGACTGATTGGATACCAGTCAAAAGTCTTTGTTCTGGCTGTGCAATATTGGGCTGCGTCAATTTGTTAGAGGATTCCATTACATCGCGTACAATGGTGGTACGAAACACCGTCCAAGATTAACCAAGACATGAGGGGGTTGTGGGGTTGGAGGTTTTGTGTGTGTGTGTGTGTGTGTGTGTGTGTGTGTGTGTGTGTGTGTGTGTGTGTGTGTGTGTGTGTGTGTGTGTGTGTGTGTGTGTGTGTGTGTGTGTGTGTGTGTGTGTGTGTGTGTGTGTGTTTGTGCGCGCGTGTGTGTAGGGGGTTTGCTGAATAAATATTGCTGTTTTGGTTTTTGCCGTCAGATACAATCTTTACAGACCATAGGGAGGTCAGAGTCATGGTTGAACTACAAATGTGCAACACACTTTGTTCAGATAACCCACAACTCCATGGATCAGATACTGTTTAACCCTTTCATAGTAGTTCTGGCTCAGAAGCCGCTCATCCCTATCAAACAACATTTGACCAAAACACTGTGTAGTCTTTGTGGCACACGACCCATGACCCAGACACTTTTTAAACCTAGCACACAATCTAATTGACCAGAGACTGTTTACACAACAATACCGACTCTGTTCATTTCAAACCAATCACTAACCTACGACTCCTGGATCCCATTCACATGCTTTCCGTTTGTGTTTGACCCGGAACCAAAGCACTCCTTCCCAAACCGCCCTGAGCTTCCCCTTTAACCTTGGATTCACCTACTTCACCTGATGTTGATTCATCAGTTCGCGCCAAAGGTTGACGGCACGATCCTCGCTCACGGTGACTATAAAAGCACAGGCTCGGACCAGGAGCTCCCATCTGGCTTTCATTTCTCCGCGGCCTCAACTGGTGGAAGATGAGGCTCTGGGCCTCTCGTTGACGCCAAGAGCTGCCCTGAGAATATAAACACACAGTGTATTTGGTGTAATGGCCACCCGACCATCATGCACATAACACACACCTGAATCTGCATACACACGCGCAAACACACACGTACACACACGCGCAAACACAAGAACACAAATATGCACGCGCAAAGATGCATAGGCACATATATATACAGAGGCATGGACATCTACAGACAGAAATTGCACCACATATCACACTCTGCAGGCACACACAGGCAGAGACACACACACACACACACACACACAATCGAACATGTACACACATTCTGTTTGTTTAGGTTGGGCTAAGATGCAGGCCAATATCCGTTAGAAGCTTATAGACGGCAGAATAATGTTAAGCTCTATTTGGAGGAGTCTACTGTCTCTGTACTTTCAACACCTTCCCTTGAGCAGAAACACCTTTTGACTTCTGCAATCATCTCTTCTCTCAGTAACCTTGTTTAATTCCTCAGGACTCATGTACTTCATGGCTTTGGTACAAAAGGATAGATATATGGATATGCAGACAGACTGATAGCTAAACAGAGACAGAAGGACAAGCAAAAAAAATCAATTGATGTCAAAGGAAATGACTGATATATAGGGGTGGTGCTGTAAGAGGGAAGGAGTGAAAGAAAAATCACCCCACTCGAGGTTAACAGAGCATTAAGTCAACAGCATCTCCATGGAGAACAGGGTGGGGTCAGAGAACTACTTAATCGAATTCTGGCAGGGGTCTGGATAGAAATCCCATGGGATGTCTCCTGGAGAGACAGAGAGGCGGAGGGAGGGGGGATTCCTGGATGACATCAGCCAATCTCAATCGCATTAGGTCATCGATTTTATGGAGCAAACATAATCAATCACCTCCCATCGACTCGCTCCCGCTAATTTGTAGTCAAAGCAGCGACCAGGGTATTATACTAGCTGGGGTGTTTCCCACTCAGACCATAGGTACCGGCCTGTCCTCTAGGCATCATGGAGCAAGATGCCCGGAACCCTCCCTGTTACAGAATTCATGCATCAGGATTCCCTGTACTTTTCCTTTTAAAATACATACAAGGTTAGCAGTCATTGCTGATAAGATACTTTTTACCTTGGGTTTGCTGAAGCCAGCGCAGATTACCATTATGCTCTAAATTTGCTTTGAGTTGTCCATCGCAAAATTAGTTTGCTTGATTTGATATGTGAGTTACGTTAGCCACAAAGGACGGTCGCCGTGGCAACCGGTTAAAAAAAACCAAAAACATCCAGCGATTCAAATGGAGAGCTGTATATCATTCAGCTGATCAGAGAGATCTCTCCCATTCCTGTGAGGTAACGCGTAACCAAAACTCAAATGTGATCAAGGCCATTCCCACTTGAAAACACAGCAGAGAACAGTGGGGGCAGTCAGTAAGCCCAACCCCCCCCCCCCCCCACCCCCCACACGTCCAACACTATCATCAGCGGGGCCTCGGGATGGCGGCAGCGGCGGTGGTGGCGGCTTCACACATCCTAACATGACCGAAATTACCTTAAAAGTGAGAACAGCAAACATGTTCAAACACACAGGAGATAGCGGCAGCGGTGGCGAGCTGTGGAGATTATGAGTCAAAGGTTTACTTAAGTATGCGGGAATGATTGATGAGAAAGCTGTCACGTGTGGGGCCCCCTAAGATCACGGCCCCTGTGCATCAAGCGCCACGGCTCTGACACCACTCTCAGCACCCCCCGTCCCCCGTCCCCCACAAACTGCAGGGCACAGGAATTCATCCCGCCAATGCTATTAAAAGTTATTCCACCCCTGGTGAAAAAACATCACGAGGGGGAAATGTGGTGCATGTACACACATAAGGTTAAGCGTGCCACTATGGATATGGATAATGGCACATGCCATATGCACAGGGCTATTTTGGAAAACAAACACTATGCTTTACAATGATTCAAGCAATCTCACTTTATTAACATAGCGCAGCGCTTTCGTAACGAAATAATAAACTAAGTTTGTCTAGCAAGGGAAACCAAGAGAACAACAAAACAATTGGTTTAAAATAACGAATGACAGAGATAAATGTCCTTATTGTAAGGCGCTTTGGATTAAAACATCTGCTAAATGCCCTAAGTGTAAAATGTAAATGCAGATTCATTTGGGAGGTCATTTTAAACAGCAGATTTACACCACTGCACTAAAAAAGGTAATTTTACAATTTTACAGATGTTGGCAGAGGGTTTTAATATACCATATTCATGCATGTGTATAGATCAGGTTAAACAGAGTTCTCCTTCAGTGCAATTCCTAGTAAATTGCTGTTTTATGGTACAGGTTTGGTAGTCAAGCTCAACATTGCCAAGACACACACATATCTATCTCAACCCTGTTGAAATTATTGTCATAACCTTGGACAACAGGCAATGCTATTTTTCAAAGCATGAAGTAGGTTCCTTGTGGTGGCAATGTACGTGCAGTGACAATTCGCCAAATGTTCATAATTTATGCTTTTGTCTTTCAAGCTGAAATATTACCTAAAAAATAGTTAATATATCTTCATGGATGAAATATTATGTTTCCTCCCATTCCACATTCAATCACGTAAATCCATCATGTTCTATTCTTTTTCAAAATAGTTAATACTTCACACTCTGCCAGGAACTGGCAGCGAATAAACTCAAACAAAATCCATGAAAAATATACTTTTTAAATTATTTAGATATCTTGAATCTCAGCTTGTTCCTCATCACGTGTACTGAACAAACCCCTCTGTGTGTGTATGTGTGTCCCGTCTTCCACGCTGTTTGATCCTTGCCTGCAGAGCCCTCTGAACGGCCTTTTGTGTCGGCGCTCCATAAAGAAACCTGCCTCGCTGTGCCTCAACGCGCATTCCGCAAGCAGAGGGTGCTGCGACCGCCCGTCTCACGACCTACACCCAGCGGCCTGCTGCCAAAAGTAGCTCCGATAAGCACTGGCTGCTCATGCAAACGACCCACACCCCCACCCCCAACCCACCAGCCACCCCCACCCCCCCCCCCCCCCCCCCACTGATCCCACCGCACCCCAGCCCGCAACACAAAGGCACCAGGACTCGACCGTGTTGGCATGCCTCTGCCACATTATACCTGTGAGGGAGGGAGGTAGGGAGGGGGGACGATGGGGTGTCGGGTTGGGGGGTGTGTGTGGGTGTATCACTCTCCATCTCTGGCAGCGGCAGCCAGGGGGGGGGGGGGGGAGAATGCTGGGAGGACATGTCGATATGACCTCTGGTTACAGATGTAGCGGCGGCCGGCGGTATGCCGTTACCTTCCCGTGTCAGGGGAATGCTAATCTGCTCGTACGACTTCATCAGACGTGCGCGGAATGGCGAGGATGCCACATGCGCCTCCCACCCCCTCTCTATGAGCACGGGAATGTTTTCCCAGGTGTCGTTTTCCCATTCCTGCTGAACCAGCTTGTAGGGCAAAAGTGTCAGGGGTGGAGGGGTGGGGGAGGGGGTGAGGTGGTGGGGTGGTTGGAGTTTTTCTTGCTGAAATTCCTTTAGGACCAGCGTTGTATACGGGCTAGGTTCATCTTTGGTTCTTAACTGAAAATGAACATATACATTGAACAATGTGTACATTTGAAATATTTAATATATATATAACGATGGATAAAATAGATCTTTTTGAAAGACATTGAATGAGCTGTAGACAGGACCCACGTTGTGCGGTCAAGGCTGGCCCTTTATTCTAAACTCATAAGGCACAATTATCAAAACATTGAGGAACTGAGACGTAAATGTGAAAGATATATAAAGAAACTACCAAACAAAAGCATGAGTGGTCATTCATTCATTTGTTTAATTGTAGTCGTAGTGGCCAACTTTGTGCCGTATGATACATATTATGAATAATTAATTAAATTCTGTCTCATTATCTCGTTAGCATGGTTAGCGTGGTTATTAAGAATGAAAACAAAGCAATCTTCTTGGGAAAATGTACTTGATTTAACTGTTAACTGTAGGGCTGTGGGTCTACATTGAGGCTCAGCTATAACCGAGTGGGACCAAGAGTGGATGTGAAACCCAATGATGTCCTCCGCACAGAGATCACCTGACATAAAGGCTAGCAGGTTTAGCAGAGTGCACTCTGCTCCGCACTGTGGCCGACTTAGTTCATCTAGAAATAACATGCAGATGTTTTTTTTCCCCCACTGACTAATCGATTGTTCGAAGAATAGGTTGAATTCCAGTCTAACAAGGTTTTTTAATTAACTATCCATTTTATTTTAAAGACCTGCCCGACTAATGTTTTGCATGCCCATGTTGTAAGCTGTCTAGGGTCGGATAATGAAAGCAAAATAAATGTGTACTTTCTTTGTTGGGGGGATAGGATACAAAACTGTGAAATGGAAAGAAATATATATAGACGTGGAAGGAATGAATGCCGGAGGATCCGGGCCGTTTAATTTCATCTTTGGTTGCTTACGGCGCAGAACTTCACGCCTATGGCCCTATAAGATTCTGTCAGTTTCCACGGGTGTGCACCATCCAAATATCAAGCCTGCGATCCGAATGTTGGCAGCGAGTTTCACGCAGGCGGTGATAAGCCTATAAAGAGATTCACAGCGCTGACAAAGAGGCCAGGAAACCTCTCTTTTACCCATTGCTTTAACTTTCCTGGTCCCGAGCCTTGAGGCCTGGCTCCAATGTGTGACACGTACATGTGTTCTGGAAAAAGTTCAGCTTTTCAGCAAGATTGGGATCTTGCGGCCAAGACAAAGAGGTTTTTCCTTACAAAGGGAAAAGAGTTTTATCGGAGAGATTGCGTCCAATGGTGGTCCTTATTACTGGTTGTTCAGCCAAAATAAATGTTTTATTATAATGTAATATACTGCAATTATTAATCATTTCAAAAGGAAAGGGTGGTATGATATGCAGGTTAGACATGGTGCCATACACCCCCTGCAGTTGCAAACCTTTTCCATGCATTATCTCTCTTTGATTGAGTAGTAAGTATATTTGAAAATGTTTTAATTGTATCCGTTTATTACGAGGAACAGAACTGATGACACTGATATTAGTCATCTTTGTTGAAAATTCTGTTCCCCCTTTGTGTAATACATTGGTTTTTGCAACACCATATTTTTGTTCTACAGCCAACATGAACATGGCCAACTGCCTTATAAAACAGTTACCCCATCCCCGTGTCCCTGCGTCGTATCCCAATAGACCCAACACTAACAAAAATATGATAACACAAAACAATTTGATATTTGAGTATTTTCAAGAAGAAGTCCAAGCCATATTGCAGTGTGGCCATTTATTTGTTTTATGCTCATTTGTTTTGTTTTATGTACATTGCATATGGCCCAAAACTTGTTCCTGGATAAAAAAAAATGGCCTCACTTATGTGTTGTTTATATTTCTTGGATAGCCTGCAAGTTTACTTGGTGAAATATAAAGTAACTATTTGAAGAGACTTACACGTTCACCTGTTCAGAACAGAATCACTTTAGATTGACGACCCATGTGGCTAGCTCATTGGTTCACCACAAGTGCTTTAGTGTATAGATCTATCACAGACAGAGAGTTCGGCAGCAGTATTGCATTATAAATAGCCTTACTTACAAAGTCATGCAAGGCCCTGCTTCCATCCCTGTTGAATTCAGGGGGACACAGTCTTCACTATAAAGTCATGATAGAATCTTTCATCGGTTAAGACGGTTTTGTCCAAAAGGCTTGGTCCATTGAGGCATACATCGGTAGAACATAAAAGATTTACCTTTGACTTTGAAGAGTTCAGGGCCGGTTTGTGGACACGTAGAAAAGGCTGTCAAGGCAGTCAAGGGTGAAAGACAAAGATCTGAGGAGTGACGATTATGACTGATGGCTACCTTGCACCGTCAGCTGTCTAAAATACGACAAAGGGGGAAAACCTGTACAGCTCAAACCAGAGTGGTAAAAACCAAAAGAATGATTATTTGAGGATGCCCAAGTTAATCATAACACTATTATAATCATAACATTTTAATTGTTTGGCTTATAAAGGTGTACTTTCCGCAATGTCTATATATATATCCCCTTAATATTCAACCAATGATTCTGAAAATAGCATACTGTTTTTTAGTAAAACAATGGTTACTACTTCACCGAAACAACGTAAAATGCATCCGAGGAATAAAGCACTTTCTCTTTTTGAAACGCACCTGGTCTTGCTATGTCTCCTGGTGACATTTAATAGGCCCCTCTATGCTGACTCAGAGCCACCCCATACACAACAGGTGCACAGGCACACAAGAGGTGTTGAGGCCAAAGCATGTGTTTGTGTTTATTTGTATGAGCCCATGTACATTCATCATTCAACTGTCTGTTTGTTTCCAGAAAGCGCTCGTGCACATTTATCTATCTCGCTTGTTTGTTGTGTTGGTGTCTCTAGGAATGCACTTGAAACTCCTGCACCTCTTTAAGTCTGGAAGTGTGTGTCGGTCCTCGACCTTAAGGGTGGACTAGGCTCTTGTCTGGTTCCAATCAGCGGGTGTTTTAGCAACAGACTGAGGTAGATCGAGGGAGTTAAGGGGGACGACCCGGGCCACGGCCAACAGCAAATAGCTGCTCAGCTGTTCACGGTTGCTCGTGGAGGCCTTCCCTTTTTCCCGGTACTGGGAGTTCATCGGCGGGTCCCACAGTGAGACCCTGCAGCGAAGGTTACACATGTTTATGGTGGAACATGAGTCCTCGTCGCTATCGAGACCTTAAGTACCGTGTGCAGGAAAACACAGATCCCTCCGCATGAACTCCTGCCAGTGGCAGTGGAGCAAAGTCCCCCCCCCCCCCCGCCCCCCTCCATGACACGGGAGGATTCACATGTCATTTTACGAACGCAGTACTTATCACTTCTTCATTATCAATCGCCGTTCCAGGTAAAACAGCAAGTCTGTAGTTTTATCCATAAAGGACCTGTGAGCGGCTTTCAAACTAAGCTAATTGTAGAAAACAATTTCACTCCTCTGGCCACTTGATTTCATTACTTCAAAAAGGGCTAGCTAAATCAAATCTCAAACTATCTAGGGTGAGAGGTGAAACGGTTGATATTGAGCTCAATAATGAAGAACTTTAATAACTTTGATTTTTTAACAATCCAATAATGTCGCTTGCAGTGATACAAGCCGCAGCATCTGGAAAGAGTAATCAAAACGGAGGAAAACACATAAACCATGTCTGTTTCAAAGTGCCAACGAGCCGTGTAGCCAAGGGAGATTTGTATCCACTTAATAAGTCTATTACCCCCAAATAATTACAGATGGTTGTCCTGCCACGGAATCTATAAAAATATAAATGGATCCATTCAGTGCCCCACAGGGCCTGTGAATAAACAAATGTGTGAGTTTCTGATTATCAGCAGGTCAGGCCAGGCTGGTTCAAATCAATCCCATGAATTTGGTTACAATCGGACCCTCCACCGTCTCAAGAACCACACAGTGATACGTTACAATCAAGAGTCGGGAGCTGCTTCAGCAAACCGTAGAAAATAAATATCTACCTAGGTAGTTCTACGGGTGGCATTGGCACCGAGATGCATAAACGACCGAGTGTATCATGATGCAAACTAAACCATGTAATAAAAGGATAACGAGAAGACCACACATACAGCCGGAGGCTCAGGCAGAACCGACGGGAGACAGGGCCCTATTCATACACACCATGGGGAACGTGGAGAAGAACTGCAATATAAACCAGCCCTGGAGAGGAACCTCGACAAAGATTAAGTGGTCAAAGTCTTGCCATCGATGTGTCAATTCTATTCCAAAAAACATATTTTATACTGGCAAATATGAAATTGAAAATTATTGCCCTGATTGATCTGTGTCTTTATTGCGAGGTAAATTAAATACTTGGATATCAACTTAGAGTTTTAATACAATTCGAACCTGGAAAGGGGAAAAATGATTACGTTTTTGGGGGAAGCAATAAAATAATTTTTAATCAATAAAAACATTGTGTAACCGCATAATCCTTACAAAATGGTCCCGCTAAACATTGTAAAAACTAAGCAGGGAAAGTCACTGACAAGGAAACTGCCACATTACAAGGAGAAGGGGCTCTGAACTCCGCTAGTGCTACCACTATGCGCGGAGGTCCGAGGAGACAAACAGAATACTTGAGTGTATGTGTGAGTATATATGTGATGTATGTGTGTTTGGTGTGTGTGTGTGTGTGTGTGTGTGTGTGTGTGTGTGTGTGTGTGTGTGTGTGTGTGTGTGTGTGTGTGTGTGTGTGTGTGTGTGTGCGCGCGTGCGTGCCTTTGTTTGAATGTGTGAGTAAGAGGAAGAGAGGGAATATATGAGAGAAAGGTGAGAGACAAGCCTTAAATTGCCTTGCTTTAACTTTCTAGTCCCCACCTTTTCCCTACCTTCCTTCCGCTACGAATTTCCTCACCACCCACTCGCATACCTACCTTCCTTCCTCCCGTCGCACCTCCCACCGAAGCATCTCTCCCTTGCTCCCAGTTCCCCTTCTCCACCTCCTTAATGTTGATCTTGCTGGCGTTGGAGGCTTAAGACCCCAGATCCTTGTGAGGAAGCCCTGCTCCCCGCAGCCTTTTTCTCCTCCTCACACGCTCCCCACGTCTCCCTCCACAACCGCTCGCCTCCTTTCCCCAGCTTCATCCTCCTCGCCGTTCTCTACTCACCCCCCCTCTAGTCCCTACCCTTCCCCCATCTACTGTCTCCCCTGTGCTCATCTGCCCTCTCCTCTCCCCTGCTCTACTCTCAGCCATCTCCTCTTTCCGATCTCCCCTCCTCCCCTCCAATGCTCTCTGAGCCGTACTGTGTACCGTCTACCCCTGGACTCCCCTGCCTCTTCTCTACCCATCTCTCCTCTCCCCCCTCCTCCGCTAGCCTGTCTCCCTGTTCCCGACCCATTCTGCTCCTCTCTCCCCTCCTCTACCACTCTCTGTCGCCCTGTTCCCGACCCATTCTGCTCCTCTCCCCGACTCTTCATTCACCATGATGAGATAATGCCCGCATCGTGGCCCTGATGAACCCATGGGTATACTAGCCTCAACAGAAGGCCTGAAACCTCTTCTCACTCACTCACACACACACACACACACACACACACACACACACACACACACACACACACACACACACACACACACACACACACACACACACACACACACACACACACACACACACACACACACACACACACAAGTTACCCACACACACACCCCTCTTGTGTGATGAGTGCTGTGTCTGTACGAGGTGCCCTCATGTGATGATGATGAGGATAACGATGAAGATGACGATGAAAGTATACCCCTGTCTTGCTCAGATCAGATACTCCTTTTTATAAACCCACTGGTGGTGTCATGAGTCAGGAATGCTAAACACACCAGTAAGGTGTTTAATTATAGCAATACAAGACGTGAATACCTGGGCAGAGGAAGTGGGACAAGTGGTGTATCCTACCTGTGGGTAGGTGATTATGACTGATTCACGGATCGTCGCGGTTGACTGTTTTATTATCGCCTTAATGGGGTTGTACTAATTACACAAGTCATTAGTGGTACATCCAACCTGTTGGCACATGGAGGAAAGGCATTTTGGGATAATAAAATAATGAGCATTTATGGATCCCCCAATAAATGAGTGTGGCTGCATGTGGCTGAGAGGCATGTTTATGACTTGTTGAGGTGGAATAGGTTGCCTAGCAACCAGAAGGGGTTCCTGCTTTTGAAGGTTTCGGCCACTCCTTGGAGAAAGCGCAGAGGTGTTCCGGAGCTACACACCGCTACCTGTTAACCGCAAACAACCGCAGAGCGAGTTGTTGCCGTTGTACAACATTCAGCACAGTGCCTGGATGTGTGCGCGTGTGTGTGTGTGTGCTTGTGTTAAAAGTGTGTGTGTGTGTGTGTGTGTTGAAAGGTGTGTGTGTGTGCGTGGGCGAACACCAGGTGTTAACTGTGCACCACTTTGAGCGGCCTTCGAGACCACAGGGAGGAAAAAAAGGAGCTGTATAAATGAAATCCATTTACCCGAGTGGAGCTGCTTATAAATTGAGCACAACTTTACAAGGTTATTTAGTTGAGTTGTTTTTTTTGGGTTGTTCGAACCGAGATGCCATGCTGGCCCTGTTCAGCATCAACGACGGTTGAGCGCTACAGGGGCACCGCAATAAAATGAAAAAGCCCAAAAATAAAAACTGTCCAGGAATGGTCCACTACAAAACAAATGTAGATGTGCTGAAGAAAGTGCTTGTGAGAGCAACCATTATAGACTTGGAAAGAGAAAGAGAAAGAAAGGCTGCCACATCACCCCCCCCCCCCCCCTCTCTCTCTCTCTCTCTCTCTCTCTCTCTCTCTCTCTCTCTCTCTCTCTCTCTCTCTCTCTCTCTCTCTCTCTCTCTCTCTCTCTCTCTCCTCTCTCTCTCTCTCTCTCTCTCCCTCCCCCTCTCCCCTCCTCTCCTCTCTCTCTCTCTCTCTCTCCCTCTCTCTCTCCTCTCTCTCTCTCCTCTCTCTCTCTCTCTCTCTCTCTCTCTCTCTCTCTCTCTCTCTCTCTCTCTCTCTCTCTCTCTCTCTCTCTCTCTCTCTCTCTCTAATACCTCTTCAATACAGTAATCATTGGCTCTGGGTTTCAGTGCCGTCGAGTCACATTGCAACAGGACGCAGCCGCCAGCCCCTCAGACTTGTAACTTCACTGTCTCGCCATTTCAAAACACACACACACACACACACACACACACACACACACACACACACACACACACACACACACACACACACACACACACACACACACACACACACACACACACACACACCTATTGCGACAGACTGGCCACTTTGGCTGCACCCGACTTCCCACCCCCGCAGTCCCACCACACCAGACCACTCGCCCCGGAGCCCCATAAACGCTTGGTCATACACGTCGTTTCTGAATGGAGCGTGTGAGCTCGCTGCCTTCGGAGTCATGTGTGTTTTCTCTCTGCGGCTGCCTATAACATTTTGCCGAGTCCTTTGCTGTGGTTAATATGCTGTGGCTTTTTTTGTTTTTGCCCTCTCTCTCTCCCAAAAGGAATTAGCAAGCACTCCTTGCTTCTCGCCTATACAGCGCTGAGGTGACAGATGTCTGCGTTGGACTTATTTGTCGCGCTCAAATTGTTTTCTCAGTTATTTTAATAGCCGCAGTGTCTCCAAGTTGGTTGGCTCATAAGAAGCCCTATGCAAAGCGAGACATGGGTAAAACCGTCAAACCGTTTTGTCTGTCTGCGTTAACTAGGCAATGAATAAAAAACAAAAACACATCCACGATTTTGACTCCTGAAAAGGTTAAGCTTTCAACGTCAGATGTTCAGATCGGGCCTAAGGATTCTGAAAGCCTTGTGTCGTGGTTGCTGTGTTTATCGCTCATCCTCATGAGATAATATTGCTTACGTTTACAAATAAGAGGGAATGGGACAATTTTGGGACAGCTGGAAGCTTATGCAGCAGACAGAAAGAGAAAAGAGATGTAGAAGGTAGGAGAATGTAGCGCTTGGCAGAAGATGAAACCGGGGGTCACAAATCCATCCTCACACCCGCACTTTAGCTTCTAACGGTTTCATCAATGCGGCCGGGTGCGCCGGCTGCAGGGAACATTTTCCGATCCAACTTCTTCCAGTTTTTTGGTGCATCTGCTTCTACAGACATCGTTTAGACGCGTCTGCCCTTGAAATCAATATCACACTAAAAGTGTGCACATTGCAGCACACTAAGGGATCGGCAGCAGTTCATTTAAGGCCTCAAATCATTAGGCAGTGCGTTCGGAAAAACTTTTAAGATCTTTTGAACCCTTTGGACGCTTTTTTTTTTACGTAAAGGTTGGGTCCAATTAGTCTATCTTATGAGTCAGCTATCTCTCTTGAACCCACATGCAATTCAGGAAAGCCCAAGTAGGCTCCTGACCCTCAGGTTGGGAAACAATACTCCTGACCACTCTGCTATACCAGGCATGGGCATGTAGCAGAACAGAGGCAGAATGTAGCAGAACTCGCTAGCCTCCGCTTCTGTGTTAATCAATAAGAGAAACTCCACTGGCCTTTAACGCCAGGCAGAGTGCAACTCAGGTCTGTTTACGCCTGCGAAGACGCGTGGCTCTGTGTCCCCTTCCCTAATCACCATACATGTTGTGAAGTAATTATTTCCAGGCAGTGTGGGCGCCAACACAGACGAGGTGAGGTTAATTGTTGACGTTGAAACACATCCCGTTTTGTAGCCCAGTAGAACAGCGCCTTAAGAATGAACAGACAACACGAAAGCACTTCTGTATGAGTTGGCTTCCCATCGCGTTGTTCGTGCTTGTTCTGGTTTACCTCATACGGGGGCTAGGTGTTCCTCCCAGAACTCCCAGAACTACAAGCTCATGTTGATGCATGCCTGCGTCTGTGAGTGATCTAATGCATATTAGAGATGGCAGGTTTTTTTGAACTTCAGATAATGAGTCATCGCGGATAACGTCAACCCTCGACAACGTTTAACGGTTGCTACAGCGATCATTAGCCCGTCAAGTCGGATCGATTTAAATGTTGTCATGCGAGTAGGTGGTCTCCCATCGGGGACGTGTCAGGACGCAGAATGGTGATATTGGATCTCCATAAAAAAACACTACAGTTTAACGTATGCATCCATAAAGGGATAATGTTTCAATTTGTATATATACGCTGGAACACATTATCCACATGCATTTCAAACAATTTTACCAGTCAAGTGCTTTCCAAGTTTCTTTATAGATGGGGGTTGTGTCATGATCAGATGTGAATATCATGCGTCATAAGACAGAACAGCCACTGATTTCAAAGATGTATTATATTAATGACAACATATTAGCTTATATCATAGTATATTAGGCTAATTGCCTGTGCCAAGAGCAGTGCCGCACCTAGAGAGGGAAACCCTGATCATTCAAATTATTGTTTTCGAGTGTTTAAACCACGCAAAATGGATCCAACATAGGGCAATATTGGGCTGCATACATAAACCAAAATGAGATTTGACAATCAGTCAACGATATGTATTCAACCATGCAAAATGTTAGTCTAGGTCCCCTCGAGTTCAGAGGTTACCTATGCAGTTTTAGTGCCTCATTCAAGGAGGCAGGAAGGTTTGACAAATAGGTGTAAGGCAATGTTAGTTTATGCATTATTGCAGTTCTTAAACTACACTTTCCAGGAGTATAAATGTATTTATATATATATATATATATATATATATATATATATATATATATATATATATATATATATATATATATATATGGCATCTTACTATGGCAACTTTACCTGTGTGTATAATCTCTATTCCCAACTTAATTCTTATTGAAATTCAATAGTGCAAGTATCTACCTTCATGACGCAGGGAGAGCTTCGGTTACAGCAAACCACAGTTTTACAACGTTCATAGCTACATTTGAAACAGGACGCAAGCCGTGGCGGCAACCTGATAACGTGCATGACCAATCACGGAACACCGAGACGGCGTGATGTCCAAATAGCCCCCAGGTCAACGCGGCTTTGGAACATTCCTTCACAAGGACTGAAGACGTGGACGTCGACATGTATTCTTGCTGCCATGGTCCTTTAGCATCCCTGGGATATAATGTACACGTCGATATTCAAATGGACATAAACGTTGTTAGTTGTGAAGGGAAGTAGGACTATGACCTTAAGCCCAAGCCAACAACATTTCCATCACAAGCACACAAACACACACACACACACACACACACACACACACACACACACACACACACACACACACACACACACACACACACACACACACACACACACACACACACACACACACACTTCGGCAGAAAATGCTTTGTCACTTTAATCTCATCTCCCGACATAAAAATATTGTTCTAGACAGTTTAGGTTATGGCTGAGGGGGATTACTTCAGGCTGGCGTTGTGAAGCGAAAGGGGGGATGCGGGGGATGGGGGTGGTAGATGTACACCCCGGGGCAGGGTAATAGCCAGGTTGGCTCTCGGCTGTCATGTCATAGCTCTCTGTCAGAAGTGGTAGTGTTTGTTTTGGATACCGCCCCCCCCCCCCCCAACCCCGCCAGACCTCTCCAGCAGCCAGCTCCTCTTGACAATTAGTGACGTGGAAGATTTTTTTTTTTGGGGGGGGGGGGGTGGGTTTTTTTCTGTTCCAAATGCTCCGACAAGAAGAATGACACTTCTTTCATTTCATATGCTTTTGACGGAGTGCACAGTGATGGGGATGGCTCTGGGTCTGAGTAACAGAGTCCCATCTACGGTGTAAGCTAATCCATTTCGCTGCAAAAAAAAATCCCTCTCTCCCCAATACCACATCCATCATAACTCTGCACACACCCAATAAAACCAAAAAAAAAAAACACAAAAAAAGCTCAGCCCCGCTAATGTGCAGAGGCATGTGTCTGCAGACAATGGGAACACGACACCCGACCTGACGCACGGACGCTACGCTGGCACCGCGGGCCCTCACTGCTGCTGACGCGCGTACGCCGGCTCCCTCAACTCTAGGGAAGACTCGGGCAGAGGAGCTTGCCTTTTGACCATCAGGGAGGAGGAGAGGGTGGAAACCGTAAAATAAAATGGAATCCTAAAAAAAGAGAAAAAGGAGCGCAGCGCGCTGGCTTTTGTCCTGCCAGCGAGCCGCGCTCAATTTCTTCTTTTTTTAAGGGCAGTGCCCCTGAGGCACCCGGGGCTGACGGTGAGGAATGCAAAGGGGATGCCAGGGTGGTGGCGTTGGCCGCAGAGGTTTCCACCGCCAACACCACACACACACACACACACACACACACACACACACACACACACACACACACACACACACACACACACACACACACACACACACACACACACACACACACACACACACACACACACATAAAGAGACAGAGACAGAGAGTGAGAGAGAGAGTGAGAGACAAAGAGGAGCTGCCACATCACCCCTCTCTCTCTCCCTCCCATTCCTAGCGGCCATGAGGATAGAGGAGGGCTCCGGGGGTAGGTGGGACCTGCTTACCCTTCACACTGTTATATAATCGTATGATATATGCATTCATACATTATCAAAAGGTTGAATGGATAGGCTCGGACTGACGTTGGTTGGCTCTACACCAGTGGTTCCAAACCTTTTTTCTGTTCCCATATCTTTGTCTTGACATTTTTCCGACCCCAATTTCTCAAATTGCCCTGCATCTGCCAGGTTGTCAATTCCATGATAATATGGAATTTGTTGCTCCGCGATAATTGAAAGGTTTTGTTATAATGTGTCAGATGTTGGGATCCTACCTGCTGTCTAATCATCCACGTTGGCATCGATATACGGCTATAATTAAGTCTTGATTCTGTACTTTAGAGATTAAATGATTTGAAGTAGAGATTTATCTGTGTCGTGACTTGCACGTGGCTTGCTCTGTTTGATCTCCTTTCTAAAGAACACACAGTATCACAAATGCATAGCACACATATACACACATCACTTAGCACAGACCCATGTGTACAACTATAAGTACATATAGTAGTGGTGTTTTACAAGCACTGGGGAGCACTAAAGACATTTAGCTGGTGCCGAATGTCAATCTTCCCCTCCTTCCCCTCCCCTCAGACGTGACGTCATACTGCACTTCCAAACGCAGTAGAACATGAATCTCTACCCAGGTACTTGCTATATAATAACATCTCTTCGGGGATATTGCAGTTATACAGTATAGTTATATAGGTATATTCCTCGTCTATTTGCGCCTGCCAATGTGTATAGACAAACATTCAGAGAGAAGGAAGCAGTACCCGTCGTCCCCCCCACATATAACGTCTCTAACCACCGTCCAACTGCTTCCAACAATAAACCTTTCACAGATTATTTTTTTTTATTATTAATTATTGTTCTTTCTCCTCTTCGCCTCCCATCCTCGTAGAAAGTTTAGTTTGGCATACGAGGCGAGGTGGACCATCTGAACCCGGATTGGCCTGTGCCCTTTTTCAGGTCACTTCCTGTCCATATTGAGCGCTGACGTCAGTAGTGGGGCGGACCAAGTCGTCACAGGATGGGCTCGTCCGCCGGGCGTACACCAAAACACCTCATCTTCTGGGCAAGTGACCTTTCCCCAGTCGACCTTTCAGGGGTTATCAAAGTAGCGTGTAGCCGGTGAGGTCACGGCACGCAGCTGATGGCTGGAGTGATGATGGTTGAATGATGTCACGCCGGCCCCAGATCAACAGGGGACATGGGATCCAAAGGATTTGGACGGAAAGTGCAATTAAAGCGCAAAGTGTGGCGGGATTAAAAACGCAATGAAATCAATCAAATGCGATAATTTGGAGGGCCGGAGGCAGCACGGTAAACTGTAGAATTACGTAACCTATGAGAAATCTTTGATCCAACAGCGTGTTTACTGTGATCACTATGGCAACGGTTGCACCATGCATGGAACAAAATCTGTATGTCCGAGGCCAAGAGAAAGATTTGGGGTTAAGAAGCAGCACATTCCAGAATAAATACATTACCCATGAGGCTCATTACCCAGGAGGCTTGTTGGAAGACAGCATGGTCTCCCTCTCTCGCATAGCATTTCAAGAAGTGAGGTGTCCGTTCTAATATGTCCATAAACTGTTACCTTTAGTGTCCAATAAGTAATCTGGGGGTCCTGTATAGCTAAACTGGTAGAGCATGTCATTATTGAGTTTCACACTTGGGCCACCCACGCTAGGAATGTATACACACCTTACACTGTACGGTGAGGTGCTTTGATAGAAACTGCCACTGAAAGGCATTCATGATTTAGTGTTATTTACTTGGTATCAGACCTCGTGACAATCACTTGAAGATTTGCAGTGAGATCCTTCTACGCAGTGGAGTGCGTCTGCAGCAATGTCAGAGGAGACGCGGACTAGCTTTTTAATGTTACAGTCACTGTGCTGATCTCATCCTTTCCCTCCAACACTGTGGCTTTACCTTGCAATTTCACAGAACGTCACGTCACAACGCTAAACAGTATAATTACAAGGTAATTACTCGCATTACATCAAGACCACTGTGTAATTGAAGTAGAACCAGAATAAGGGCAACTAAATAAGCTTTCCAAACCTTATCACAACATTAGCACCCTAATTAGATTTACTGTAACCCAATCCTCTGCGCTGTTTTGTTTCCATTTACCACAATTGCACACAACTACTTTAAGTACACCCCAACCGCCATCCCCCTTCCCCCACCCCCTCTTCCAAACCGCAAACCCAACCCCCACCGAACCCTTGTGCATCTGCTCAGCTCCAAAACGCTGCACCTCAATTCACAAGGATACAATAACAAAAGTTATTCTTGCTAAATGTAAACATCCTGCACCACGCAATCAATTCCTGCTCCTGTGCTATGATGAAATTAGCTGGACATTTGCCTCCTGAGGTCTGCGTGGGACACAGTGAGCCTGCAAGAACAAAAGGCAAGTATCATCTTCACCATTATCACCATCATCATTCTAGGCTTCTTCACACTAGCAACACAATCACAGGGTTAAATGCTTCTCCTTCTACTTGGCCTGTTTAAAAAAATAAGAAATGGATAAATCGTGGACTTCCTCTGTAAACGTTTTTCGATGACTCATAAATTATAAACGTGATTTGTGATTTCAGGAATCCTCCGGCGCTCTGCAGACGTCATTAGCCAAACAGAGGAAAACGATGGGAGGAATTAAAACAGGAGAGACAAGACATGAGGAGAGGGAAGGAGCTGGAGTGGGGGCCCCAGGGCCCGAGGGTACCAGGGGGACCTCTGTGTTTGGCTCCTACACTGCTGGCTTCACAGATTGCACCTGAGTACACAGATTTACACACACTGCTCTGGCTATTGAGGCTGAAACTGGAATATCCAACGCACTGCCTCCTTACATCACTACAGCTGGGGCGGATATACGGAGAAACTGGGACACACACACACACACACACACACACACACACACACACACACACACACACACGCACACACACACACACACACACACACACACACACACACACACACACACACACCGCTTTGAGTAAAATCAAATAAATGAATATAATCACCATTTTGATGGGGTGTGCGTGTGTGTTGAACACGCACACACTATCAGGGCCCTTGGTTATAGATTTGCAAGGCTCCCCAACATTTTTGTGTTCTCTTTTTAGCTCTAATATAATATTTTGAGCCCAACCGACATCTGCTTTCCTACGTATCATAATGTGAACCCTCTTGGTAACAGACCCTAAGTGGTTAGGAGCAGTTCACTTGCATGGGGTTGAATCAGGAGGAAGTCTGTTCAAATATAGTGTGCATTGAAGGGACCATTCAAACCTTTTGCCAGCATACATCTATAGATCATAAGACTCCCTCTATGCATAGCAGGTGACCCTGATTGAGGTCAAGACCCTTAAGGAGGGTACACATCCGGGTTCCACACAATAACCATAAGAGGGCCTGAAACGTCCTGATGCTGGGGCTCTCGGAGACCCGGCATTCCCTTTGGCTCCAACCTCCATCAGATAGAGCCTGATGCCAGGGGCCCCGAGTCATGCCTTTCCAACAGGGGAACCAGCACCTGCTGCTTCTTATTTCGGTTGTCATCCAGCCCGGTGGACAGGGAGCCAAAGCCGGCCTGTTAGTTTGGTTTATTTTGGGATTGCCTCAGGACGGTCGACCTCTGAGCCATTGCTTACGTTTTTTTCCGGACGCCGGGTGGAGTGAAGCGCTCTTTTGTTGAGCGAGGCGGCGTCTGGTTGCCATCAGAGACACGTCGGTTGAAACTTGTGAAAATATTGCTTGAGTCCTCTAAAGGCAATGTTTTTATGGCAATTTGGTGGTTTTGACAAGGGGCTGTTAAAAAAGATGAACATCAAGAGGAAAGACACAAAACTGTACTTTGCAGCTGTCAGCACTAAAAGTTTTTGCCGCAAACGCCCACAATACCTATCAATAGGGGCGAGAAATGGACAAGGACTCTCCACCGTCATAGTGACAGGGTCTTTTTCACATTATTTCTTGGAACTTAAAAAAATAAATATATATATACACTGAAATAAGAATTATGGAAGGGGAGACCCATAGGAGTCTAGAACTGGTGTTTAAAAAGTTTCACCTGTTGGGAGGTTGAAATGCATCTGGTCCATTACGACGAGGGGTAATCTAAATGTGCTTTGACTCAGCGCATAAACAACACAGTGCTTATATTGCATCCTGCTTTACTGTCTCGTAAACTAGCCAATCAGCCTGGCGCTTTTCCGTAATCACATCGGGAAAGTCTATCGTCGTTTTGGCAGCACTTATGTAAACAGAAAATGATTGGACTGAGGGCCTCTAACCTCGACATCCTTGGTTCCCTGCAAAGATGCTTTACACCTGCAGAATGTCAAATGAGTTGCAGTTGGTTTAGCCGTTAGCCTCATGTGTTGCTTTGTTGTGAATACCCAATGAACGTTTGCCATTTTGGAGCGGATGTTAGTGGTATATGACACTTCACATTAACACCAACGATCAAGAAACATTATATATATCTTGTATATATCTTTCTAGATAGTTGAAGAATCCCTAACTGTACCATTTTGAACATATGTCCAACAGGTCTTAAGATTTTTCTTGTTTTATTCTAGAAAACACTGGAAGGAATTCAATAGGAAGCAAAGGATAATACTCAGGGGTGTGAAGTTATGGTTTAATAATAATCAAATTTCATAAACACACAAGATTATACTTAAATGTAACGCAATCAGCTCCGATCCGCAGCTGAGCAGAAAGAATGTGAGACAGACACGAGAGGATACAATTCCAGCTTTCTAGCCAAGATGGTGAAGAAATATGGTATTTATACACAGACATAAGTTAAACGACGCCACAAACGACCACATAGGTGTCTAATGTGTGAGCTTTAATTACATGTCACTATTGTTCCACGTCGAGCCAGACCTTGCACTTCCTGCTCATCTTAGCTTCAGCAGGATGTAAAGGAAGACGGGTGCCATATTTTTGTAACGTATAATTAAACAAAACCAAAAGATAAATCCCCAAGACGATTACAAGTACACGATACCACGCTATCCATCTATAGAATAATAATAGCACTGCAAATAAAAAGGCCAGTGTCACGTCTGTAACGACACTGTTTACCTAAAACCCTCCAAACGGGGAGGCCTTGGAGCAAACAAGGTCTCTGGTTCTAAAATAGGCGAACGAGACAATGGGACCTTGACGAGGGCCCAAGCTTTGCTTACCTGTTGCCATGGACACTGAGCAGGAAGCAGCCTCCAGTCTGCGGGATCGCTCCCAGTGCGACCATTCAGCCTAATTTTCTGTTGATAATTGGTTATCTTGTAAAAGCTAACTGTTAATCTGGTAGAACAATATTGGTCTCATTGTTGCCGGGGTCCCGCCGCCGTCTGCAGTGGACCAATGGCTTTTGCAGAAGCTTGAAGAATTGACTGATGAGAACACACTTCCTGTCTGTTTCAACATCAACCGGACAGCCCGTCCAAAAGCCACAAGGATGATTGGTTGGACTTTTCTCTTTTGGAAAAATCTAACAAGAGTGAGGGGGAAAACATATAACTGAGCTCTATGGGGATTACCTCAACACTTAATATTACCTTAACTTTTACATTTGTTGGAGGGTTGTATTATTATCATTATGACTGACTTCCCAAAAGGAATAAATGGTCACTGGTCTGAAAAGGGCTGTACATTGCATTCCATTTATCATTAATTTCTGCCTTCCATCATACAAAGGTTCAAATGAATGGAATTCGGACACGGCATTCCTATTTTCCGAATCTTTTTGACACCCATCCCTTAGGGTTTTCCTTCTGATCCAGCCTTCTAACTTTCCAATACTGTCAGGACCTATGTGTGTTTTCTTTTTCTTGTAAATATATATTTGGTTGTTGCACGGCTTTTCTTGCTAACTGAAGCCAACAGAGCGTCATTCCACTGCAGGTACAACACCAGGGTCATCCCAGATGTTCCTTGTTACTCAGTACAGTTTAAGGAGCTGACCTACTTTGCAGCATCTCCTTGCTAAAGTTGCCGGGATGCAGTTACACAGAGAACTTTAGCTGGGTATAATGCTTTAGGGATTATCGTAAGACTTTAACCCGAATCGAAGTAATGCAGCTGTAATCAGAAAAAGAGCTCTTATTGCCTTGAACCAAATGAAAGACAGTTTGAATAAAATGCAAGCGTTGGCTAAGAACACAGCTGAAAGTCCTTATAGAGATAGAGACTTAATCTTCGGACAGATGTAAAGAGTTTCTACAGCATTCCGGGTACGTCTTATTTGATGCAAAGCATTTGGTAGATACTGCTTCGCGAGCGTTTCTCCAGCCAATAAAAACAATCAACTGATAGATCTAACATAACACAGTTCAGCGGATTTAGCAGAACATTTTCTGTATTTCATCAACTGGAACTGCATACTATCAGTTAGGATAGGATACAATAAGCTTTAAAACTAGTTTAAAATATATATATGTATAAATAATACAACAACAATATCGAAATTAAACCAAAATAACAATTTAACCATTATTCAGAGGGTTCCCAAAAGACTGCGGAACGGGCTTGAGATTTTCACACACTTAAGCCCCCGGGGCGGCCTGGCCCTGTCACTCGCCATCTTGTCCGGGGTGTTGAGAGGCCCGTGCTTCTGGTTTCCAAAATAAGTCATCAACAGGACTCCCTCTGTGGGCTCAGACAATGTGGGGGCCGCTGGGAGCCTCCAGTTCTCACATTAAGGCCTGCAAACAGCTGAGGACAACCGCGACAGGCTCAGCCTCGGCCCGACTATAGCACTTTAAAAAGGGGAACGTCCGACCCTTAAAGCGCTTGAAAACCATGAACACCCCAACGGGCCAAGGCGAGTACAGTACATGTTGTTCCCGGAGAATACCCTCCCCTCCGCCCCCCCGCCCCAATGTCCCAATGTCCTCCCCTCCACCGCAACCTCAAACCCCTTTAGCCCAATCCATCACAAAGATGCCATGGCTACTACCCCATGCCCCCGTCCCGTTCTCATGGCGATGGAGTATTGGGTAAGATTGGGTTGCAACGCCAGCCAGTATCTCGCATGATGTCACTCGCATTATGCACAGCACTTGGCAACGAGTATTGGACCTGGGTCCGGGAGATGTTCGCTTAATATCTCAGAGGTATAACGCCATTTATTTATTTTCCCCTATCCTGCAGAGAACAAGAGAGTGTAGTATTCCTCTTCTGTGTAAATGTGGCTCTCATCTGCGAACGTTTCACAGCTTTTTTTTCGGGAACCAGTGGACAAATTGACCCGAGATTATGCATTCATTTGAGTTTTGCAGCAGTGGATCACATGCAGTTTTAATGGGAGCACTGGTGTGCCAGTCCAAACACACTGAGATATCATGATACATGAAATGAGCCAACAGGGGGATAATGACGTTTTGTGAAACCTAATTCTATCAGCTGCACCCGCCCTGGTCCAAATGACGACAGGAGTTCAACCCACACAAAAATCACATTCCCCACCCTGTGAGTGCTTTCCTATTGACCACCACATCTCTTTACGAAGACAAAACGAGTCAGAAATCATTATTTTTAACACTTTGGTCGCATTAAGAGGGCATTTTATTTTCAAGTGTGGTCTCAATACAATTGTATTGCATTTGGAGCCGGGCTTTCTGAATCACACAACCACGGTTGTGGAACAATCCAGCCGCCAAACGTCAGTTGTCATTAGAACAGAACCAAACAATGTGCGATCCTCATTAAAAAAAAAGGGAAAGGTCCAATACGTCTATGTGATGGCGGTTCAGCCAGATACTTAGGTTACCACCATAAGCACAGTTACGGAGGATGCCTCTTCATTCAAGCCTGGTATAGACTTGGTCCCTTGTGCCTCACTGATTACCAGACCCAAGAGAGAAGGGGAGAGGGAGTGGGACAGACGGAGAGAGGAGAGAATTTAGTTATAAAATTAAGAAAGGGTAGGGTAAGAAATATAAATACAGACAGATGTGGAAAAAGAAAGGCAGCATAGGGGAAGGTAAAAGAGAGGAAGAGAGTGAAAGGGGAAGAGGTGGATGGGAGAGGTGGTACTCTTCCCCTCCACCTCTTTTACTTTCTCTTCTTCCTCTTTCCTTTCCTGCATAAGGTGAAGGGAATTTTTGCTGTCTAGAATGAGAACATGTTCTTCGACCCTCTCTCTCTCTCTCTCTCTCTCTCTCTCTCTCTCTCTCTCTCTCTCTCTCTCTCTCTCTCTCTCTCTCTCTCTCTCTCTCTCTCTCTCTCTCTCTCTCTCTCTCTCTCTCTCTCTCTCTCTCTCTCTCTCTCCCTCTCTCTCCCCCCCCCCCCCCCTCCCCAATCACCGTCCGTGATGCGCACGCCCCGATGACAAGGGTGGGGAGGAGGGGTTCGAGGGGTGAAGCACTTCTCCTCACCTAATTTCAGGGCCTCGGGAATCACAAACACACACACTTTTCCAGATGGCTCCTCAATCACCCCGAGCCCCCCACCAATCCCCCCCCAAGCCCCTCAGCTAGCTTCCGCTGCCCAACCCCGACCCAGTGAGACCCATCTGGAGGAGCTACCAGCAGCCTCCGTCTGCTGCTGGAACCTGGGAACCCCATTCCAGCAGTCCCCCTCGCTCCGGGGCCAATTTGTGAGGTTTTTTTTTTTTTTTTTTTTTTTTTTTTTCCCGGAAATCCCTCTCCTGCCTTCCGCAAGCCCCCCTGCCTCCCCTGCCCCCCTTTGCCTCCCCACCCCCATTCCACCTTTACATACACACATTCAACCCCCGGCTCTCCTGTGCAGGATAATTGTTTTATGGTGAGGGAGGGGGGGTTGGGAGAAAGGGAGGTGTGTGTGTGTGTGTGTGTGTGTGTGTGTGTGTGTGTGTGTGTGTGTGTGTGTGTGTGTGTGTGTGTGTGTGTGTGTGTGTGTGTGTGTGTGTGTGTGTGTGTGTGTGCGTGCGTGCGTGCGTGCACGTGCATGCTCTCTGTTGGCCTAGGGTGTTGAAAGGGGAACGTGTGTCTGCGTGTCGTCTGCTGTGCCTGTCTTTTGGCATTTCTCTGAGTTGAGCCTATCTACCCGTCTGTCTGCAAGCGGGCCTATCTGTCTATCTCTGTACGAAGCGTGTTCAGTCTGCACATGGACACCATCTGTGTTCTCCTCTCAGAAACTCTCCCAGCGCTCAGAGTGTACATGTGTTTCACTTCATCACTCACCCGGGGAAATGGACACACAGACAGTCTGGACTGAAGGGATGAACACGCACATATCGGGGCACACAGCGGTGAACTCTGCTCTATTGCCGTGATTCAGACCTGGGTGATTTATACACAGACAGCAATCCAATCCATTCAGTTATTTTTGGGACGCTTGGCATTGTCACTGTTACAGTATTGTCCAACGTCATTCAAACTGGTGTGCGGGTCTGTCTGAGCTGTACCACAAATCAATTGGGCTTCCCTGTTGATTTTCTAGCTCAAGTCAGATTGAACCTTTTCTTGATGCACTTCTATACCTTATCCATTAGCTTCTACATTATGGTCTCTACGATGATCCCCTGCCCTTCATGTGAAAAGGGTTGAGATAAAACTGCGCCATGCCTCCACCATGGTTAGATATTACGCTGTCCACATACAATCTTTTCCCGCAATAAATGAGGGCGCTTTCACATCTGAGTAGTTTGATCTGTCCAAATGGAAACCGTGGAGCATGGCCTCTGATAGTACGGTTTGTTTGAAGTGGTGTGAACGCTGATTACAACTCTGGTGTGGGCCCAACAAATGGACCATGGTCTGATTTCAAATGGACGTCTCGGTCAGCCTCCAAGTGAAGTAGTAAGGTTTGGTTCGCTTTAGGTAAGTAAGTGAATGATACAGTAGTGATTGGACTCATCTCCAACAACGACGAGACAGCCTATCTAAATCAAATTAAGATGCTGACATCATGGTGCAATGACAACAGCCTTGAACTAAACATTGACAAAACCAAGGAATTGGTGGTTGACTTCCGAAGGGATAAGCAGAGGCTATATATATCACACAGCACTGAACATCCATGGTGCACTGGTGGAGACAGTGAGCCACTTTAAATATCTTGGAGTAGTCCTCTCTGAGGACCTTTCAGGGACATCACACATCTCCAACCTGGTGAAAAAAGCAAGACAGCGTCTGTACCATCTTAGAAAGCTGAACAAGTTCAGAATATCCAAAGAGCTGCAGAAAACCTTCTACTGTGCAACAATATAGTCTGTTATTTCTGGAAATATCAAAACCTGGTACGGAAATAGCAACTCTCAGGATAAGAAGGCCTTGCATAGAGTTATCAGGTGTGCAGAGAAAATCACAAACACTGCACACTAAAGGACTTTCATCACCCTGACCATAACATTTGTCAATGGTTGCCCTCTGGAAAGCGGCCTCGATCTCAAAAGGCCAGAAAAGAAAGACTGAGAAGAAGTTTTTCCCCCCCAAGCCATACGGACAATCCATATTTCCCCCCTCTTCATAAACTTTTTATTTTATTTATTTAATCCCCACCCCCCTTTTCTTTTCTTTTCTCTATCTTCTTACTTTTCTATTATTAAACTTTGCACAGCTGGGAGTTGCAGTCCCAATCCCCATTTCACTTCTTTTTGTTCCACAAATTACGCATGCGACAAATAAATTCTTGAATCTTGAATCTTGAATGCAGGAAAAAAAAACAGAACAATGTGTCAAGCCAGCACGGCTTTATAACTCTGTATGACATAAATCAACATAAAACGTACAGACATGCTTACATTAATGCAGATGAAAAGCCATGATTCGCAGTCAACGACAGTGCTGCTCAAAGTGTAAACATCGGTGTTAAATCCAGCGAATAGCAGCAACAGATTTACATCATTGTAGAGTTTGATACATTTTCATTTTTTGTTTAGTTTGTTCTTTTTTCATTGCCAGAGTGATTTGACATGTCATTCGTCTAACGACACACTTTTAATAAACACCATCACATCTGAACCAGGTGACAGCTAGCAATGTATTTGGCACTTCCCACTGGAGAGGCTTAACCGAAAACCCAGAACGGCTTAATGTTCACAGCATTACACGCTGGCCAACCTTTTCGACCAAATGACGATGCTGATAGGTCCCGGGTAATGTTTGGAGAAGTCCTCTATTAAATATCCCAGTGTGAACACAAACCAAACCAGGACAACATTTAACAAATGAGCCGCCGGTTCAAACCGAACTATTAACCAAACTACGGGTGTGAATGGTTTGTTCTTCTCTCACAGAGGGAACCCAAAAAAGGTCTGTGCTGCCTTATTCAATCTCTCATACATGCATGCATATACAGTATGTAGGTGCTCCTTGAGAGCTGTAAAGAGTAAGTAGAGATGATAGCCCTATTTTAACCACTCACAAAAAACAGCTGCATTTTGCATTCATTCGTTGGGAAGCTAGCTAAGTGTGGGCAACATTCTAGTCTTCAATCTAACATACAGCACTTGCAACGTATATTCAGACTTTGGTGTGATTGAATATAGACAAGATGGGCTATAAGAAAGATAAAATAAAAAACAATACAATCCTGTTTCCAATGGTCTTTTTTTCTTTTTGCTCTCCTACAAACTGTGTCTAAGAGTATTGCAGATCCCAATACGCGAGCGAGTGTAAAAGAAAACGGCTAATTGCGTGCGAGACCTGCTCTCTCACACACGTGTACTCCCTTTCTCACGCCCACACACATGCACGCCCTGGGCGCGCACACACACCAACACACACACCAACACACACACACACACACACACACACACACACACACACACACACACACACACACACACACACACACACACACACACACACACACACACACACACACACACACACACACACACACACACACACACACTTTGCATGCTTGGATATCTCTGCCAATTTATCGGGGCTTGTGGGGGCTCAGTGAGACCTCTCAGTTTCCAGCAGCTGAGAAGGACTTTCCAGTGTGATGGCATCGGTCTGCAGAGCAGGGAGCAGGGTCAGAGAAAGACTCCAAGAACCCTTGCCCACCCCCCCACCCCCTCCTTGCCAGCTGGGAGCACCCAGGGCCTCGTATACACGCACCCAGGTGTTGGTGGAAGATTTGAACCCCCCCCCCCCATCTTATCTAGCTTATGTTCACCCCCTCCACTCAACCGTCTCCTCTGCTCCTCTCCCTCTCCCCTCCCCGCCACCCCGCTCCTCCCTCACTGCTCTGGAGGCCAGAGGCCTGTGGTGCCCTTGACATCCACATGACTCAGGATACAAATACCATACATAAACAGTATCTATATGCACCCCTCATACGCGTGGATTTGCTGTGCTCCTAAGGTTGTTGCCATGACGGTTTATGAACGCAAGGGTTTGTGTATTCCCCTTATGTATGTAGACCACCAATGTATTAAATGAACCCTTTTTTTTTTACCACTGTGTGCCTTTAAACCACGGAGAAGAGTTGAATATCTTGCCTGTGTCTTTTTAACCATCCAGCTCTGTCCAATGTATGGACACAACGCATCCACGCACACTATCTGTACGCTCCCCATCTCACCTGGCACGCTACAACCATCAGTGTGTTTATCTCTCCCTACGCCTCCCTCGCTGTATACTATTTCGGTCCATTAAGTGTATGCCTCAGCTAGGGTTCACCTCTGCTCCAGTTCTTCTTCCAAGGTTCATTAAAACCAATGGTTCCCCCGGTTCCATTTCTTCCGGTACTTCTGTTTCTGGTTTTCCTGGTGCTGTGAGGAACGCTTGTTCGCTCACACTATGATTGGACAGGAAACAAATCAGATTTCCTCAGGACGAACAACAACTATGAGAAGCGACAGGAGCAGTCGAGAAAACAACATGCGTGAGAGGAAACGAGTTGGGGGGTGGGGGGCAGAGAGAGAGAGAGAGAGGGAGGGAGGGAGAGAGAGAGAGAGAGAGAGAGAGAGAGAGAGAGAGAGAGAGAGAGAGAGAGAGAGAGAGAGAGAGAGAGAGAGAGAGAGAGAGAGAGAGAGAGAGAGAGAGAGAGAGAGAGAGAGAGAGAGAGAGAGAGAGAGAGAGAGAGAGAGAGAGAGAGAGAGAGAGAGAGAGAGAGAGAGAGAGAGAGAGAGAGAGAGAGAGAGAGAGAGAGGTGAGGAAAAAGAAAGAAAGAAAGAAAGAAAGAAAGAAAGAAAGAAAGAAAGAAAGAAAGAAAGAAAGAAAGAAAGAAAGAAAGAAAGAAAGAAAGAGACCAGAGAAATACAACGGGAGAAGGGGAGAAAACAAGGGATAGAGAGGAAGAGAGGAATAAGAGTGGGAAGCAAAGAAGGGGGAGGGAGAGAAAGAGAGAGATAGTGGGGAAGATGGTGGGAGAGTGGGGGGGGGAAGCAGAGGAGAGGGGGGGGGGGG
>OLKM01000160.1:389048-424048 GCA_900291075.1 Melanogrammus aeglefinus
CCCCCCCAGTCGTCCTACCGTATTCAAGTGTCCTGTCACAGAGGGTTAGAGGAAATGTCTGTACCTCCGCTTGTGTGTGTGTGTGCCTGAGCGTGTGTGTGCATGTGTTTGTGTGCATGTGCGTGTGTGTGTGTGTGAGTGTGTGTAGGAGTGTGAGGAGGGGTGCTCTTGTTAGTGTGGGGAAGAAAGAAAGGAAGGTTGGGGATGAACTGCGTTCCAAAGCTTTCCGCTCACAGTGGAATCTCCCCAAAGTTAATTTGTTTACGGGATTAAGGTTAGGATTACTTATTTAATGTTCACAGTTGGTGGATTGGGAAACGGGTAAAACTCCCACTTCTATATTTTGATATTTCTATAAGGATGATATCTGTGGAATTCATGCCAACATGCTGTCCTTAATTTCAACTTTACTTACAGAAGCACACGATCAGCGATTCTTAATCTTACTTAAAATTACAACCAAAGAACGGTGACTATATGAATACAGCATACATACTGTATTCATATAGTCACAACAGCAACAGAAACAAAGACATAGAGAAGAGCATGACAGGAGATAGTGTTTCCATTAATGCACACCTCTTTCTTCCAAGAGGGATTTGCCACGTAGTCTCTCTCTCTCTCTCTCTCTCTCTCTCTCTCTCTCTCTCTCTCTCTCTCTCTCTCTCTCTCTCTCTCTCTCTCTCTCTCTCTCTCTCTCTCTCTCTCTCTCTCTCTCTCTCTCTCTCTCTCTCTCTCTCTCTCTCTCTCTCTCTCTCTCTCTCTCTCTCTCACAGTCTGTTTTTGCTATTAACTTTTAGGAGATGTTCACAGCTACCTGTTAGAGATGTTAATGAGAGAACCAGTGTCCAACTTCCCCAGTGTTACAAAGATCCCCTGTGCGCTAATGACAGAGTGACAGTGAATATGACTAATTACAATCTATTAATAAGATACTTGTCAAAGGGGGATAAAAATCTTAGGATTGCAAAATGTACATGTTTAGTATTAGAGGCTTTTGCCAAATTGAACTTAGATACATGTTATTAAGGAGCAGGTAGGGGTTTGGGAATCTTAATCAAGGAAGTCTAAAGACAACACATTGGGGATCTAACCTTCCTTTTGGTAATCTGTGTGAACTTCCACACTATCATTCCTCCCTGAGACCTGAATATAGCACAGAAAACGACCACCCACCCCCTCCAAACATCAACAACAACAAACTGAAAAGTCATATCTCAGAGTAAAGTAAACAAGTAAGTCATTATCTAGTGTCATTTTCTTTGGAGGCTTCAATTAACGAACACTCCATCCTTCGGAAAATTTCCGAAAAGCGTAATTTCCTCCGATGACACGTACTGGTGTGGAGGGGGGTGTGGGGGGAGTGGGGGGGGGGGGGGGGGTGTCCATTTGGTGACGAGCTTAGTCATTTAGCGAGTGGCCAGGAAAGCTGACAGTTTGAAACGTGGAGAAGGGGGTCTGACATGAACTGGCAGTTAGGTGCGGGGTGGGGGGGGGTGGGGGGGTGACGGCCTCTCGCTTTACACGGTCACCGATACGCTGTCACACCCCTGGGGACATTTTAGTGGGATTATTATATTTTTAACAGGCACACACGTTCGATACTTGGTAGTAAACCATGCCTATAATAAGGCCAGGCAGTCCTGTAATTACTTTTGAATCCTAATTACGCTTGGAGGAACTCGACTCCCCAGCCAGCGCGGTGTCACAGATTAGTTTATACTTTCCACTTCGGATTGATTTCGGAATATTCCTTATACGACATTTCTAAAGTGAACGGGGAAATACACAGACTAGCTCAGGCTTTATTTCCTACGGTGTGGCCATTTTTCAAGTCGTGACTTTCCCTTGGAGCGCGACCTTTTGAGATAAATTTTTAAAAGCTGCAGAAATAGGACTGAACATCTGGCGGTGAAACAGAAGAAATCCGGGCGCCGTTTCAAACTCTGCAGAAGACACGTTATTAGTACATGGCGATATTGTTAAATTGACAGCGAGGAGCCTGGAGAAAATAACACTATTTCGAGTGCATGCGGTCAGTGAGCTAGTTGGATTGCACGTATCGTATGCTGAAATCAAGCAACTGCAAAATTACAGTAGCCTAGGCCCACCGCAACCGACTGGAACTCCAGCAATTAATCAGCGGTTAACCTCACAGAAACGAGCACACATCTCTAATTTAACCTTCCCAGCATGCATGCATACAGACACATAAACAAACACGCATGAACAAACACACACACATGGACAAACACACACACGCACGCACGCACGCACGCACACACACACACACACACACACACACACACACACACACACACACACACACACACACACACACACACACACACACACACACACACACACACACACACACACACACACTCATAAAGCATCTGAATACTTTGCATGCAATGGACTTGTTCGGGTCCCTGTATCTCTGAGTTTCAGATGTTTTACCGTTGTTGCATTTAATATCTTGCACTTCTTGTACTGTAAAGCACTTTGTTGTGCAGTCTCCAACCAATACCATTACGCAAATGAAAGTCTGATGCATCGCTTACCAGGCCTTTCATAACTCCCGGAATCGGCCACCTTGTGCTGCAAAACCCCTTGTGCAAGCGCAAGTGCATTCTCCTGTCCTCCTACCTTCCCCGCACCCCCCCTCCTCCCAGCGGCTCTACTGTCTTATCCTCTGGCATCACGAGTGCTGTTTCGGGAGTGCTGTAAAAAAAGGCATCAGGGAGGTGCAAACCCCCCCCCCCCCCCCCCCGCTACTCTGGGCTCTAAACCATGATCTCACTGGTGCACCCGGATCACCGCCTCACCGCCGCGACACAAAGGTCTCCTCTCAGCACACCAGCACGTCCACGGACCGGCTGGTCGCACACACACACACACACACACACACACACACACACACACACACACACACACACACACACACACACACACACACACACACACACACACACACACACACACACACACACACACACACACCGCTCCGCTGTGTGCAAACACCACCTGCACGATGCGGCGGCGAGAGCATGAGTCAGGTGGAACGCCGGCCTTGTTTCTGGCTGTTGTCTATTTTGTTTTTGTTTTGGTTTTTTTTTTCCTTTAACCAGAAATGCAAATGAGCGTTAATCCCCCTTTGTTTGGGAAGCGGAAGTGCGCTCGCTATGAGACAGGAATTCCTGAAGCATGTGATTTTATTAGCGTTCATTCCGTTCGGGAAGGAAATGGTAATCTCTCTTTTGTTTCTGACTTGCGCATTCTTCTCCTGTGCCATTGACAGAGGAGAGCAGGGAGGGGGGGGGGGGGGCGAGAGAGAGAGAGAGAGAGAGAGAGAGAGAGAGAGAGGAGAGAGAGAGAGAGAGAGAGAGAGAGGAGAGAGAGAGAGAGAGAGAGAGAGAGAGAGAGAGAGAGAGAGAGAGAGAGAGAGAGAGAGCTAGATGTGGGGGGGTGCTCCTTCCACATCCTGGTCAAGGATTTGGTTCTTAGGGGATGATATCATCGAATGGGCTCTTGCTCTGTGCTCTTGTGGTGGTGTGGGGGGGGGGGGGGGTAGTGAGGGCTGTGGGGGTAAGTGGGGCTGTATTCTGGCAGCAAGAGCATGTTATCAAAACACAGTATCAGTCCAGTGCAGAGAAGCACGCTGTATTCTGGCAGCCACAGCATATTATCAAAACACAGTATCAGTCCAGTGCAGAGAAGCACCACCTGTCTCCAGACCCCAGACTCCACCCCACACCCCTCTCCCTCCTTTGAGTCTACGAACATCAGGCCAGCAGGTTGTAAATCTGGGGTATAACTAGAACCCCATATCCATAGCCGGCAGCCTTGTGTGAGGTAATGCGACCCTATTCCTGAGATAAGTCGGCCCCAGACACTGCCAGAGATACGCCACCGGCCTCTGGTTGCTTTGATAGGGTTCACCGCGATGCCGAGCTGCCGATTGCATTTCAAAGTGCGTCCATATGTCAAGTCGGTTTTATATGTATAAACCTTTATCAGAGTCCCCCCTGATTGTTGCCTTATAAGCAACAGATATTGATGATGGGTGGGTTTTTGATCTCAAAAATACCATTCCCAACCCTTTAAATGTCTAAATGCCTCAAGATCCTACATTTACAAACAGACTTCCTAAAGATATATCATTCTTTATTAATTTAGATGTTATGTATAGTCTGGTAGACCCGTTTCTAATGTAATGTAATGTGGTGTGATGTAACTCGTCTGGTAGACCCAAGCTTAAGTATTGTGCTGTAACTCTACAGTCTGATAGAACCCTTTCTAATGTAATGTGAATCCTAAAGTCTGGTAGACCCCTGGCTAATGTAAACATGTAATGTAATGTAATATAATATGACGCAATCCTACAGTCTGGTCGACCCCTGGCTAATGTAATGTGATGTAACTTACCAGTCTGGTAGAGCCCTTACTAATGTAATGTGATGTAACTACAGTCTTGTAGACCCCTGTATAATATGTTTTGATTTAACCCTACATTCTGCTAAACCCCAAGCAAATGTAATGTGGTGTGGCCTTACAGTCTGATATAACCCTGGCTAATGTTATGTAATGCAATCTGATGCAATCCTACAGTCTGGTACACCCCTAGCTCATGTAATGTGATGGAACCCTACAGTATGGTAGACCCCTGTCAAATGTAATGTAATGTAACCCTACAGACTGTTATACCCCTGTTTGTAGTGTGATGTGATGAAACTCTACAGTCTAGGACCTGCCTGCAGGCCGACATCTTCAGCCACCACGCAGAGACATCCGGTTGGCAGTCAAGTGCCAGCCTCCGTCGCCAGCGGCAACACCACCATCTAAGAGAAGGCCCTTTCCCCCCCACGGCTTCCTACTTCTCAAGCTTCTTCAGATCACACAAGAGGTTCTACGGAACACCTAGAACGTTTGTGATGCACCCCAGAGGGTTATACAAGTGAAGAATAACTTGACAGTTGAAATGAACCAAGAATGCTTCCCAGAGTTGGTTTGCCATTTGCCTAAAATTGGGAATTGAAAGTCTGCTTTAATTGTGAAATGCACTTTATACCATTCTGAACAAGAATGTGGCCAGTCGAAGCTCGAACACCATCAAACGTGCACCACACATTCATTGGCCTGATCACCTGATGAGAAGGAACTGTGCGACGGCATTATCCCCTTCTCTTTCCAAAAGGACGGCCCAGTTTAGCCTGAGCTAATTGAGATGAAGCATTGAGGCACCTTTCCTTAGCATTTAGAGAGTTGAACCAGCTCTCATCATGGGTGCCACTTTATCCCACAAACCAAAGGTCTCTTGAACTCCTGAGACCGTGCTCCTACACACATTGCCCCCCCTCCGCACGCACGCACGCACGCACGCACACACACACACACACACACACACACACACACACACACACACACACACACACACACACACACACACACACACACACACACACACACACACACACACACACACACACACACACACACACACACACACCCTCTATTCTATCATTTCCATACAGACGGCTCACACTGCTGTACCGAACACTCAGAACACTACATCACTTTAACATCCTTTGCACTAAGTGGATCAATTTTACTTGCGGAACAATGAGTCACTTTTAACTTATTGCGGTGCGATAACCATCCATCGACTGGGACCTTGATATCACCAGCAGATGTAATAATGACGAGTTGGAAGCAGGTGGACAGAAATGTTAGGATCCCTAAACCTTTTCAACCTACAAATCAAATAACTGTCAAAAAATAATAATGGTTAAAGCATAACGCATAATTTTTCTTCATGGTGAATGGTTGGATTCTAACAAGGCTGCGTTTGTTGTTAAATTCAGGAGGAACCGACCGTTGCTCAATCTGCTAACACACACAACGGCCACAATAACTAGCCACGTTCCCGAGCCGTGCAAACACATCGCATGACATAATTACAAAAAGTGGTTAAAAACAATTACCACTGACCCATTAACGTGTACGACACACCCTGTACAACTGCTGATTAGTTGGCAATTAGGGTTAGTACATGACTAATTATCCGATGAGTCATGTTCTCTGTGGTTGCATGCTCTGTTAATAACGCTAGGTAGTGCTTTGAGAATTGAACTACTTCTCATTGACTGTAAGCTCTTGCTAGCCTGTTGGTGAACAAATGCAGGTCAGAGGTCAGGAAATGTTATTACAAAATATATATAGTTATGAGTTATTATTTAATTAACTGTCTTCATTTACGCTTGGCCTTTAAAGAGCTGGATGGAATCCAAGCACTCGACGCCTAGAGATTCCAGCCCGGATAAAAGTTTTGAAATGAGTTAAAAGTGTAATTATGATACTCAGGTTCCCGTCCAAACAGACTTAACAAACTTTGGAATAAATCAGCACACGCTCAGACACACACACACACACACACACACACACACACACACACACGCACACGCACACGCACACGCACACGCACACACACACACACACACACACACACACACACAACTCTTCTGGAAACATGATACAGCCTTCTAACAGGAAGCGCATCACTATAGGGGCAACATGGCGAAGCGATAACCATCATGCCCACAAGGCAAGGCAAAACAAACAAGATCTCGACCACGCTGTTCGTGTTTATATAGAATTAGATCTAATCGTGCCGTTTGGAACGGTCATTGTATTATGTATTGTGTACACTACTGGCAGTGAAGAGTGATGTTACTATTTTAATAAAGACTGATATCACGATGAGATCAGTCCAACCGGCATAGAGACACACATTGGGTATTTTCTGCACAAGAAAGAGCCAAGTTTTGGGCATTGATGGATGACCTCGTTAAAACAGATCATTAAATCCTCACAGCTTCAGGAGATAATTGAATAACTGTGCAAGCTTTTTATGTGGCAGGGCATCACATCATGGAAAAATAAAATGGTGGGAGTTTATTGAAATCAAGGCGTACGAAAATATCGATTTACAAATTGATGTTGTTGGAATTACACCGTTTCTTGGCCATGTTTGTGCTTTTAAAAGTGTTGAACGTGTTTAATCAAAAGAGTGTAATGTAGGAAAGTTGTGAAATTAGCCCCAGAATAGGGGATACTCAAGTACATTCAACCTTTTAAAATAACTATCACAAGAAGGAAAACTTCAAATTAAGATATATATTTTTTTATTAAAATAAAGCCCCTGTGAAATATTAACATTCTGACGCTGAGGGACCTAGTATATTTCAACTTCCCATATCAAGACAACAGATATTCAGACACGGGCAGCAATCATACTTGTTTTATCAAATAAGGTATATCAGGGAAATAAGTGGATAATTAGTTTGCAGGGCGAATAGGATTCTTTCATTTTCAACAGGATGTATTAAATTAAGAGTAGGCCATTTCAAAAGCTACAGATTCCATCGGCATTCCCGCATTGTACTTCCCTTATTTTTCTTACCCCGATGGTTATAAGGTCCGAACAAAGAGACGGCAGAGTCGTTTGTGTTTGTATCTCGCTGTGTTTCTAATCAAATACCCTTTGTGTCCGGACGACATCACACAGAACCTGCAGGGAGCATATAGCATGCTGGCGCTGAATGATGTCATTGTTGACACTGTGGTCACTTATCTGATTCAATCAAGGGTATTATAGGATTCCATTAAGATTACGGTTAATGCACAGTAGTGGAGCACTAAAGCTTTGTTTCGATTACCGGCAGGTGACAGGGCGGGGGGGCAATGTCAACGTACCCATTCTAATGGCCATTTTTTCCTTTCCTCTTCCTTCTTAAAAGGGTAAGTAAACCACCTGTTTTAGCAGGAGAACCTTAACCCACATGATTAAAAAATATGTGAGTAAAAGAGCTGTGAAGTTTCCCATTGGGTTATAGGAGCAGGTGAGTGGGGCGTTGTCACACTCGCTGGAGCAAGGTCGTGCAGCCAATAGAAAACCACTGCTTTAGCAAAGGGCTTGTATATTCTTTAATTAATGGAAAGTTTCCCCAGTATTAACTTTATAAGTTGTATGCAATAATAAAGTTTTCATGTTTATTTACACTTTAAAAAGGCTTGGGGCAAGAGGGATCGGGCAGGAAGTTAACAAACCAGGAGGGGGAGGGGGGTGGATGGACTTCTGTTTCTCTTTTCAACTCCTAATGCTGATCATTTGTGACAATCCAAATTACTAAAATGTTTACTGTATTACAGCTAAGCCTTCAAAAACCTCAAAGAATTCCAAAACAGCTCAAGGAACAATTGTATTTTTATATTCAACTGAAACAAATTATTTTCAACAGCCAAGGCCAGCTTGTTGAAACATCAAATTTGCGTGTGGTCCTTATTTTATAACTACTTATTCAAGATGCTGCAGTGTGATTAATGTGAATAATCCTGGATTAATCTCTGTTATGGAAAACACATTGAAGCTGTTAATATCATCCAACGAGGGAGGGGGGTGTCATTTTAATCTATTCTGTGCCGGAGCAAATGACTAACAACTCAAGTCGGTTGTCAAATCAAAGCCTAACAAAATGCAGCTGATCGACTTCACTTCCTGGAGGAAGTTCATTAAAAAAAGATCAGCGTGATTACTTCATGCGTTTATGTGTCTGTGATGTGTGTGTGCATCTGTGTGGGCTGGGATCATGTGTGACAGGGTCACGTTGAAACAGCAGAATTAAGAATGTTTACTGCATGCGTTGGATCTGTGTTTTTGTGTACGTGTGTGTCTTCCTGACTGAATGCATGTGTTGCTGCATGCCTGTGTGTGAGGACGCATTACAGATACGCGGTTGGCAGTTCCAGCCGTGGACTCCGCGGCTAAACCGCGGATCGGGCGGATGACGAAAAATACTATTTTAATTAAATTTGGGTGGGTGGCGGTTAACCAATCAAATCAAGTACATTGTTAAATACACGCACACACACACACACACACACACCACGCACACGCACACCACACGCACACACATACACACATACACTCCCGAAAGGAAACAAAAAGTTTGAATTAAGTGATGATCCATCCTATGTCGCTTCTCGTTGCCGTGCCTTCCTTATAGGCGACTAAGCGAAGAACAAGTACAACTACAAGAACATTTTTCGGAAAACTTTGATTTGCAAGGCAAGCAGGCAAGGTTTGGGGTTGTTATTAAAAACGGTGAACATGCATTTTGCACTGTTGTGAGGTGGACTAGTACGTGCGTGTCTGTGTGTGCGTAAAGAGCAGGCAGTCCCTCCAAGACCGAGAAGATCATCAAGGTCACGGCCATGTCTACGTGGAGAATGCACACTCAGCGTTTCCCACCATGGTGTGTGTGTGTATGTGTGTGTGTGTGTGTGTGTGTGTGTGTGTGTGTGTGTGTGTGTGTGTGTGTGTGTGTGTGTGTGTGTGTGTGTGTGTGTGTGTGTGTGTGTGTGTGTGTGTGTGTGTGTGTGTGTGTGTGTGTGTGTGTGTGTGTGTGTGTGTGTGTGTGTTTGTTTGTGTGTGTGTGTGTGTCTAGCTTAAAAGATGCAGGTGGTGGCGGTGCAGGACTGAAGGAGGGGGGGGGGGCATTCATGACAAGTCCCACCAGGCCTTATCTGGCGTGTCATGGCTGTTTGAACCAAGTCGGCCATACCACTGGGCTCTTTTGTGCTGGATTTTCATGAGGGGCCGAAGTTTCCATAAACCTCTAGAGGGTTTTACAAAGCAAGGGGATTTTGGTGTGTGAATGTGGTGTGTGTGTGTGTGTGTGTGTGTGTGCGTGCGTGGATTTTTTTTTTGTATGTGTTTAGGTGTGCCTGTGTGAGTGTGTACATTGAGTGTGTGTGTGGGGAGGGGGGTTTGTTTAGGTATGTACGTGTGAGTGTGCGTCTGTGTGCATGTTCTCAGGTTTGAATGTTTGGTAAACTTATTAAACAAATGAGATAAACACACTTAATTTGTGTTGCAGTTCAGCTATTATCGATGAAAACTAGGTGTCAAGATGTGGCCTGTTGCTGTTTTTTTGTTGATTTGTTTTCTGTCCAAGATGGGACCAAAACCGCCCAAAATTACAATTAAATAAAGTGCAATATGGAGAACATTATTTTGCAAGTGTCCACCTAGATGTGTATGGATAGTTGCTACAGTCCACTATGTAGGCTGGCAGGTTAATATTGTGGTAAACTTGGGGCCCTTTAAGAATAACAGTCAGAACCGTTAGGGGTCAAGGCATGTCATTTATGTACATAAAACTCAACGAAGGGTTTAATGCAATTACAAATCTGATCTGTTGGTAAAGCAGCAATAAAAACCATCATAACTTTACTGACGAAGAGTTTTCGTTTTCACTTGCCCCCTCTGACGGTTAAAAACTGTTGGGCTGTAACTGTTTCTACGTATTATGAAAAAAAAAAAGACGTTAAATACGGTGCAACTCAATTCCAAAGTTCGTTAAACAGTCAGCTACGGAGTGGAGCTAAAAGCAGGCTTCTAATTTCACAGAAGGAAGGCTAATATTTCTAAAAAGTACATGTTTTACCAGTTAACAGCCTCTATCCCCCTTTGGCGGCCAATATTGTTTGATTATATATTCAGTCATTTCAAGTATGAATAAGTCATTTCATATTTTGTTATGTATCAATAAGGTAAGAGAAATATTTTTTATCCCGCACTCTCCAACACAAAGGAAATCCCGAAGGCTATGGGCCAAATTCTGATTTAAAGGACGACCAAAAGAAAACGTAAAAGACAAACGTGAAACAAAAGGCAAAAAGACAGCCACGAGGGAGTACCCTCCAATCAATCAACATTTCTCAATATCAACAGCGTCCTTCAGCAATGGATTGAACCTCAACCAACCACTCCGTTTCCACCGAACCCTGACCGCATGAACTGGTTGACTCCCAGTGTCAAGGCGCTATTGTTTCGTCTAACCCACCACATTTAATACGCACAGGGAAGCCCGATCAACATCCCGGATGACAGCACAAACTCCAGTCATGAAGAAAAGCCCGTGGGTGAAGGGAACGGAAACCAGACAGCCTCTCAGGCCGCTCCTTCCTCCTCGCGCTGTGTCACTCCCCTTGGCAAAACAAAGTGTACGTGTCTCCGCTAAACGATAATGAATCCAATAAGTGGGCTTTTTTTTTTTGTTGCTACTCTGTTTCCCAGAGAGAGTGTGGTAGATGGAAGTGACCTTGACTCCCTCGCTGCAAACTTCCAGTAACCCTGGTGACTTGTTATGAGCGATGAGATGTCTACGTGGGAAAGGGCCATGCATGGGAACCCTCCAAAGGCCCGGTGCGTTTGTGATCCAGAGTCAAATCCAAATCAGCGGCCGCTGAGCGGAGCGCAGCGAGGATAAGTCCAGGTGCCTCTGAAAACGACAGACGCAAACAGCTCCCACCGGGGAGCGTGATTGAACGATTCAACGTCACGTTGAATAAGCCTCTTTATGAAAATGCAGTCAAGAGAGTGCAAAAAGGGGGGATTCTGAATGCTCTGTGTTAATTCTTTGACCTTGGGATACGTGCTGATTAGCAATCATTTTACTCCCAGGACACAGCAATGCAACGGTTTGGATACACACACGTGCACATGGAAAGATTGCATTTAGGTCCAGCAAACAGGCGTGCACACACATACATAAAGAAATATCTGTTAAGACTTTACCCTATTTTATCTTAGCAAAGATAGTTCAAAAAAATTGTTGTTTTTTATTTACTCAATTGTAAATAAAATAACTTGTATCACCGTCATGCACAACATGGCCAGACTTTCAGGATGAACAAGGTGTGCTACACACAAGCTAAAACTTTACGATGCTCTATAACTTTATTAAAAATCCCTGTCAACCAGATACGTTACTGTTGCCCATTAGTGGCAAGATGGAAAACAGGTCCAAAAATAAATAGCATATGAATGATTATTTTGTTTAATTTGTATCCAAAAGTGACTGTTAATCCCTTAAACTCCAGGTTAAGTTTGAATTTAAATCAGGTCAACTTTTGTGCAATTGTTCAAAGAGTAGAAAGTACAAAGAACTTGTATTTACTCATTCATTACCAAGTATTCTATATTTGGGTGTGTTTGGTGAAATGCTCGGAAACATCCAAGGACTGTTTTGGTTCAGAAATACACCCACATGCGGCAGGGGCCAAGACATTGTTGTGGATCTCTGTCACTTCAGACACAATATTATGGAGACGGCATGCCTTCTGCAAGGTCACCTACCTAACCTATCTTTCAAAGGCCATTCCCATCCCCCAAATACATTCTATCTTGTTTTGTTTTGGTTTCTGTTGCCTTTTAAAGAAAACTGTCTTTCAATCTGTTTTCAGTCATGGTCTCGATTGGAAGAGGATGTTTGATTTGTCCTGTGAAAATAACTTGCTGATTGGTACAAAAACATTTCATGGTTATTGGACATTAAGCTAATAGTTTAATTAAAAACATGTGTCATCATGTGTGATTCATACATGTGTTCGGCGGCTTTACTAATATATATTCCATAGGTGGACAGCATGTTCTATAAAATGCCTTAAATTGCATTAAATATAAACAGGTCATGGTTATTTGCCTTGTTACTTGATATGTTCTTAATTGGACGGTAAATCAATAAAGCATAAATGTCTTTGACTACTTTCGTATTACATCATATAGCTGGACGTTATGTTTTATAATTTATTAAAATAGAGGTAATTAAGTAGTTCTTGGCCATATTGATACTCTTCAAGTTGCTTCGACTGTAATAGTTGTATATCCATAGCTTGACACAGCATGTCCTTGTAATTGATTAGGGTGGACTACCGAATCTGGCCTTGTTCTTCATTCTAGAACATTTTACAATCCTCTAGGTTGACCTAGCGTTGAAGGAGACCACAAGTACCACTGATATAGTATCTCCCACCTCCAAAGATTAAGTGGCAAGCAATAATGTGAATCTAATGACAAATGATCATGAAAGCGAGGAATGACAGGATTTACTGCTCACAAATTACGATTAACAGCTCTATGGGGAATCATCTTTTAAAATGCTCATTCCCTCCCAGAAAATGATAAATTGTGGACCATCTCAATTTTACTCTCAGCAGTGTTCTGTTGTTACCGGGGGGAAGATTGCGAAATAGGGGGAAGCACAAAATGCTAACGTTGAAACGTAAATAAACAAAGAAAGTTTATTTAAAAAACTGTTGACTTTCTTTACAGGAAAAGAAAACAAAAGAAAAAACAACCACAGCTTAAACATAGGGAATTTCCAACCCCACCTTAATCATCTCCTTTAACATGCAAATCACATTGCCCCCACACACATAAAGGGAGATTAATGCATCTACCACATCGCTATCTGATTCAACGGGTGTCACCTGATATATCGTCAAAGTGGGGGCACTGGTTTCCTGGTTTCTGCCAGGAAGAAGTGACTCAGCGGCCAGTGGAGAGAGCAGTGTTGGGGGAATTTGGCAATGTTTACTAAAGTTTCTCCTCCACATTTATCTCTGAATTGCATGACCAGAAAGTGCTGTGTTAACAATGAGCAGCCCAATCCATCACTAGGATTGCAGGATTGTTATATGGGTAAAATAAGAAAAGTGCATCTGTGTTTCACTTCCTACTCCTGGACGTTTGTGGGTGGATAGGAAAACTCTTTAGAAGTTTTTCTTTCAAAATGAAGACTGTTTGGAGTGGAATCTTTCAGAATTCACTGCAAGATCAAGACCTGGCACGCTCCTTGTTGTTGGGACTTTTGATCGATGACAAAAGGGCATGGTCTTCGTCAGAAGGGAAATTTTGAGTGGAATATTTCCTGGTGACACAGCAAGAACCAGGAGCCTGGGTGGTTTTCTGTTCCCTGATTTGTTTAGTGACATTCATTCCTAAGTAAATGCTTTTTTTAACCTCCTGCAGCACCATCCGACCAGTTCCACATTGCCACACCGTCAATTTAACAATCAAAACAAAAACCACAGAGGCATTGTTCAGGCTGAAGGAACGTGGGTAGTTTGTTTTTTTGCGTGTGGGCTGGTTTCGCTATTTCATTCCCCAACAGTTTACGCTTTACCACACTGACCCAGTCTTAGCGAGTGACTGCGTCAAGCGCAGAGTGAGTTCATTAGTCTTTTACAATGCAGCCCCCCAAAGAAAGGCAACACTCGGACGGTTCTTTCTAATGAGTCACTCACAGCCATGGCATTCGCCAGATGGTTTTGTCCGCCACCGATGCCACATTGCGGCGGCTATTAAAGTCAGACAATGGCTCCTTTTTTAGGTCACATCGCAGCAACAGTAAACCTACCCAGGCTCACCAAGGCGTTGTTTTGATACATACGCAATTGTGGGCCTTTTAAACAAAAGCTGACGGCAACAGATGATGTACGCGTCAGAACTTGTTCCCCTGACAACGCTGCCTCGAAGCCTGATTTTGGGGTCATGTGTTTGATGCCAGCGAGTTCATGCCCGAATGGCTGCATGTCCGAGATGGGCAGCCATTGATGAAGTTACATTTTGTCTTAACTAAAAAGGTCCACTGCTCCTCATCTGGTCAATTGGTATTCCTGGATGCACTCTAGCTACACTAAGAACTAGGGTTTGAGTCAAGGGTAATATTGTCATACTGTGGTCTGAAATGTGCCTTGCACACGTTGCATCGATGGGAGCCACTTTTATGTGTGACCTTTACAATCTTTCTAAGTAATGGAATTCTCACTCAAGAGATGTGAACAGGCTGTGACTCTCGTCCAACTCACTCGCATCTCAGTATTTATGCATGTGCATGGACTCGCTGCATGAGTTCAAACATGAGACTCACACCACCGACATCGTGCCAGGATTTCAGAAGCGATGGGAAAGAAATGGATCCCAACTCATTCATTGCCAGGGCCTCATTTTCTTCCATAAAAAACTGCCGTAATTTTGAAATGTGCGCTGATATTTGCAAAATCAGATTACAACAGAATAAACAAGAGCGGTGCTTTTGAGGAATCCAGGGAGAGAGGGAAGACTGACTCGGCAAACACACGTTGTGTTTCATGACGCCATCTCCCCGGGGATGTGATGTCAGAACAGCCGACTGGACTTCGAGGAAAGACAACAGGCCCCCCCGCCTCGCTTCAATGGGACGAACGCCTTTGCGCTCCTAAATCAATACAGAGAGCCGGTCCCATTCAGTTACCGTGATGAAGGCAAACATGGGCTTTTTCCAGGTTTTGGGCGGGAATGTGAGCACTGATGTTTTTCCAGTGGCTGTTCCATCCAGCGCTCGGCCCAGATTACTAACAGTGGTTCAGGGGGTGAGGGTGGGGATGTCCTCAGGGCAGGGTCACTCTGTTCTCATGATCTGTCTGTTCATCCATCAGTCAGTGTAGCAGTCAATTTTCTTTCTGGGTTTCGACCTGTGTGGCGTGCGTCTGTCTGTCTCTCTCCATGTATGTGTCTGCCTTTATATCTGTCATCAAGCTGTTTTTCCATTTGTGAGTCTATCTATTTATTGGCCTGTCTATCTATCTATTTGTCTATCTATTATATATCAATGCAAGATGGACTGACTCAATATCAATGGAATTATAGAAGTATCTAGAGAGTACTAGAATATCTTTATATGAGTCTAGCTATCTTTCAACATCTGCAAGTCTGTTAATCCGCCAATCTGTCTTCATGTCTCTTTATCCTCCCATGTCAAGTTACAATGTGCAATATCAGTGTTTGTCTGTCTCCATCTGTCTGTCTGTCTGTCTGTCTGTCCACATGCCTGTCTGTCTGTGTCTTTTTGTGATGCCCTGGGTCCAGTAACCATGTTTGCTGGCGTTCCCTGAGGGAAGAAGACACTCCTGACCTCCTGTGCGGTGTAACTTTTCTCTGAGACGGTAAGAACACACCTTTCTGGCGGTCTCTGGCCAGCAGGCCACGCCCATATTTCTTTGCCTTGCCCACAAACTGAAGCCACGCGCACGGAGCCCCACTGCCCTCAGTATGGAACAAACTCGTCACTGGGTTAGAATCCACATGTCAATAATAAAGTGTCTTTGCAACCCGATATCTCATTGTTTGAGTTTTCAGTTTAAAATCCTTTCTGTGCCAGAGCTTTTGCTTTCAGGCCACAATTTTTGTGGAATCATTGACCTTTTTATGGAAACATTGAACATTAGTTATTGAGAAACTAAAATGGTCGACATTATTATCCCCCCAAAAAAATTCAATCAAGTTTCAGAGTTCAAGCCACATTTGGGGATGCTGGAACTGGACACCTGGAAAGCCAAATTTCGGTGTATGATTTTCTTTAAGAGCTCATTCTTTGTACTTAATGTGTAACATTATATACAAATATCAACATTATATAAATACTAAATTCTACCATGTGCTTCATCCAAACTCTTCTTACTAGTAACAGCCAACAAGTAATAACAGCCCTGCAACTGTAGCGGGTGAACGTCTCCTCCTCACTACTCCGAGGCCTAGATCTATTCTTCTATTGAATCACGCCACAGCTGTTATCTCCACTCGGCTAATCCTGGGGCATTAAAGAGCGACGAGAGCACCCGTCCCTGTTAATCTGTCTATACCTGCCATAGTAACCACCAGAGAGCCCATTGAACAAACACAACCAAAAATAGACTCAAAAGGAAGGGGAACCTCCATCTTAGATTTCACAACGCATTGTGCCCGGGGCGTCCGAATACAGTGTGGATCATGTTCTGTCTATTTGTAGCAGAGATTGTGACACACAACACACTGCCTCAACACAAAAGGAGGGCTGGTTGCACTGGAGGCGTCTTTTGCACGACTTTGGACTGGGAAACCCGAGCCAGGGAGCGTCTGAACTGGTTAAAAGGCGTAAATGGAGAGCAGAAACTTGAGAAACGGGGAGTCGTTGAGGCTTGGTTATTTGCTTGCATGAGAGCTCATCTCCCCACCACTGGGGCGTGATTGCAACGCTACGCCGCAGTGTCACCGCTCGCTTTGTTGTCCCTGAAGGACGTGCTCAGAGAGCGGGAAATAAAAAACGTGAAACAAAATCAGAAGACACGGAAGGCGTCTTCAATGGAAAAAATAAAAAGCCAACGCACAGCAGGACTGACGGACGAGATGTTCACGCCCTCCCCCTTTCCACGCTCGATGACAGCAGAAAGAAAAGAAGAAGAGAAAGACAGGGCAGGCGCCAGGGAACAGTGGATAGCGGGATCTACGGACGCAACGTTTCACTCGTTCTCGGGCGTCATCGGCGAGCCGCGCTGGTTGCTATCAGATCCAGATTGCCATCGGTTCCCGACGAGGAGGTTTTTGCCTTTTCACGCCGTCCTATCGCCATGCCGACCGTGTCCGCACGCCGACCGTGTCGACCGTCCTCGATGACTGTCGGGCGGCTGGCTCCCCCATTCGCTCCACCAATCTTCACAGACCCCCCCACCCCCCCACACACACACCCTCGTTCCACTCTCACTACAAACCCGAGAAGATTTTTATCCCGAGCATGTTTTGGCTTGTGTTCTAGATGTATTTCTACTGGGACAAAGGCATTGTACGGCAGGACTGTACCGTACATTCCATACGTACTGTAACAGTGTTCATTTTTCTGTTCCGAGTAGTTCAAGATCCATCTTTCCATTCATTCATCTGTCTGTCCGTCCACTCGCTCTACCCATCATCTGTCTGTCTGTCAGCAGCCACCAGTTATTTCATGCCTCCATCCACTCACCCCCAACTTGATCCATCCAGCCGTTCTTCAGTCCACCGCCCGGTTTGTCTATGGTTCCAACTATTGGTCCACCCCCTTTCCATAATTGTTCATTTTATTCTCTAAGGTCATAGTGGGGCTAGAGTACATCCTGCTTCTCGTCTCTACGGGGGAGTATCCCCTGGAAGTAAGACGATTTTCCACTAATGAAATTAGGAAAACCTGAATAATCCAAAAGACAATTAGCAGAGAACATCATAAATATGACCTAATATGACAGCTGAGCATAACCAGAACACCACAGCGTTTGGTTGAAGTGTCCTTTTTTTCCCCGGGAGAGGCAATACACACACACACACACACACACACACACACACACACACACACACACACACACACACACACACACACACACACACACACACACACACACACACACACACACACACACACACAAACACACACACACACACACACTTAGGTATTTCTTAGTGTTTGTCAATCCAAGGGGGAAAACGATCACATGATCAATGAGGTAACCATAGCGATGTCACTGCCATGAAAACAAGGAATAATCAGAATAGCAGCAACATTTAACGTCACTGTACCGGACGATTCTTTTTTTTGTGATATTTTGCCCCAAAACACATTGAGGGTCCAAGAGGCTTGAGATGCCCATAGCAGAACACAGTGGGATATGCATATGGTTAGCAGGCATGCGATACTAGGATTACCTCATGCTGGCCTTCATACACAAATTCACATAGGCACGCTCGCAAACACAGTCAATGATGCCTCCATGGACCCACATACACATACACTGAAGTTGTGCAGTTGCTCCAGTTAAAATGTGGCATTTGTGAGCCATCAAAAGAAAAAAAGGAAATGTAAGGCAAATCTTTCGACCTACCGTTCAACTGAATGCCCCGGTTACCCCCAAACCTCAAGTTCTACTGCCTCGCCTTGACAAAGTAGATTGTATACCTCCAAGCAATCCACAACCCACAGAATTACAACTAAAGCATGAGACAATACAAATCATAAAGTTAAAAAAAAACCTGCACCAACTCGGACGAGGGAAAAAACTTGTTACAGTTGCCGAAAACTCAAAGTAACTGAATCCACAACCCACAAAAATTGCAACTGAGCAAGAGACAATAAGTGCACTTTCACATGCACACATTTTGTTCGTTGCTGGTACGGTTAGGAGGGCACTTGTAAACACAAGTGAGCTCTGGTGTAGGCCAAGTCAACCAGATTTTTACCAGTCCAACCCTATTGGATTAGATTGGTTACAGTTGCAATGAGAGGTCAATCTGACCTAAATACAAGAACTATTTGTTAAAATGAACAGAACACTGTATATATTTTATATTTATAGGCCTTCTGGCAGGTCGAGGCAAATTTTGCCGGGTGAGTCAAGCTGCTTAGTATTTATTTGAAAGCATTCTTCTACTACCTAATATTAAATGGTTTGATTCCCAAAGCAAAGTACAAAAGTGATTCAAAACATTGATATTATAGAAAAAACTTGGGTGAACTGACAGAAGGCCTAGACAATATAAAAAAGATATACTCAGAAACGGGATACAAATACATCCCATAATGTTTATTTTCACTAGATGTGATCACTCTATGTTTTGCATGACTTCTGGGCCGAAAAACACTCATAAAGCAGAAGAATAAAGTCCACAAACACAAAAACGTATTTAAACTCTAGACCGGTGCCTGCCAGGTAAAGGTAAACAGAACCTGGTCAGTATTCCAGCGATTTACTGCCTAAAAGTGGCAGCTCACAAGACGTAACACTTCACACCAATGAGAAAGACGGCTTGGGGCACGCCCCTCAGCAACATGAAATAAGGGATTTGGTCCGCTTACATTTGTGCAGTGTGAAACCCAACCAGACTAATTCAGAACAAACCAAAAGTATAAAATGTGATTCCAATTCGGACAAACCAAACGAACAAGCCTGTCAAAGGTCCCTTTAAATCACAAAGTGAAAAAAATAAATCACCCTGCATCTACCTGAGGACCAGGAAAATAAAAATAAAAGTCATCTGCGGGGTAAAGAAATATTGTCTACCTCGGCAATCCAGAATTCAAAGTATAACAACCGAGCGAGAGACAAGGAAAAACAATGAAAAAAAAGTAAAGCAAAAAAAAAAGAAAAAAACCTGCGTCCACAAAACTTTTACAGTTTGTGACCGTCTTTTATGGTACAGCTGGTGGGGGGTGGGGGGACAGGGGACGGGGGGGGGACGGTAGGGTTCTGGGCTGCTTTTGTTTTCCCTGTGTGAGGCGAGGGAGAAGGCAGAGAGGAGCCTCTATTGCATGTCAGCACTTTTCCTTACGGTGACTCATCAGGTCCTGCCACGGCTTGCCCTGCCTGCTGCAGGAGTGCCTGGGGTGCCTCTGTCCTGTCACGAGAGGCTTACAAAGGAGGAGGCCTCGCTCACCCCACTACGCTCTACCAAGCAGGGAGGCTGCACCGCGCACGGGAGGAGAGAGAAGGGGAGGAGGAGAGAAGCCTACTGCAGTGTTTCCAGGGGGGGGGGGGGGGGAATGAAAAATGTACCTCATTAGAAAAAGAAAATCGATGTTGGCCTACTCTTGAAAATGATACATCAATAGCCCTCGGGTGATTACAACGCTCGCGGAGCACATGAATTATGAATCAGTATAACTGGAGCCTGAGTGTGATCATTTGCAGCAGGAAATTGTAAATATACCACATATGCATGGTGTGTACATATCCTACACACATACACGTGAGCAGGCACACGCACACACACACACATTGACACATGCACGTAACATAAACCCTCAAATATATACAAATACATTGAACATCATATGAGAGAGCATTGAAGATACCAAAATGTGCTAATAGAGTAACTAATCTGCTTACTAATTAAATACCTCAATTTGTACTTTGAATACTGCCAGGATCTTTAGCTCGGTGTTCGACTCCCTGGGTCTGCCCCAGTCCGCACTACCAGATGTTCTACAGGTTGCCGGGCTCTGAAAGGGGCCTATTGTTGGGGGCTCAGGTCTGAGCAAGTGTCCAGGAGGAGGTCAAGGGTTGGGTTAAGCAAAAGGCACCGGGGGTTACACAAGTCCTGACCCTTCAAATGAGTGCAAGGCGATCCCCGTGCAGGGTTCAACAGGCACATGTTGAAAGCATGCCGAAATGTTGACGGAGACCCTTGAGCAACCCCCTATCCAGCCCCACCATCAACCCCACCACCAATCCAGAAACACTCCACCAATCACCCCTAACCAGCCGGCCCGCTACCAACCCCCAAGCCCATGACCTGTGGCGACACACATACTCTTGGGATACAAATAACCCCTCACCCCAGCACTCCTTCACCCCGAGGCCTCTGGGTAATTAAGCGAGCCAATCAAGCCGGCCGGGAGCCTTGGCCCTGGCCTAGCCCATGGGGATTGGAGATCTTAAGAAACTTAATTTCAACCAACACAGTTTTTTTTTTTAAAGAAGGCATCGTGGTTTGGTTAAATTATAAACAACATTTCAACAAGAATAAAGCAAGTGGTTTTTTTTTGGTCAAACTGTAGTTACAGGCCATATTTCTCTGCCTCATAAAAAGAATAGAAAAACATTCAGCCCTCTTTATTTTCTTTTATCTTGGCCCTCACCTCAGGTCAGCAGTAGGGTGGATAAAGAGATTTATTATACATAAAATATAGGCTTCAATCCCCATGTTTCATTGCTCTAATTTGATTTATTTCTACGCTGGCTGCTTGCAGTCGATACAGATCGCAACCATTGTTTTTAAATAAATATAAAATTGTATATCCCAAGTATGATGTTTCATGAATCAGTGGTTCTGGCCGAGGGTAAGGGTTAGGGTTAGCCCAGGGTGAGGGTTCCATGAGGGTTGCTTGACTCCCTACCTCATAATCTTCCATTAGAGCCATCTCCTTGGCCTACGCCCTATTAAAATTGAGCTGATGTTTGGATTAGCAAACTGGCTCCCCTTGGTCATAATTCACGAAGTTGCTCATTTGAGTGCTCAAACCTTCCATTATCAGATGGATGTTTTGGGGTGGACTAGTGCTTTTCAGACCACTAATTATTGACTTGCTATGGTAACTTATCACAAGCACTTTGGTGGTAAAATCAAGTCGAGTGACAAATCTATTGCATGGGCTTGGAGGGAGGGCAGATGTAATAAAGAGGAGACTGCAGAACTACCTCAAACCACAATGACAGGTTCTTTTGTGTGTTTTTATTCATCTCTACAACATAAGTCCTTGCTGACCTGGATGGAGCCAGGTTACTTACTTGCTTGACTGCAGTCCTTCAGCAATAAAATATTGGATGATTACAAATCGTGTGTCTGTTTGTCAGTATGTCTGTCTGTCTGTTTGTATGTAGTTATATAAGTCGTTCAATAGTAGCAATATTACTTTCAAGCTAAATATGTAGAAATCTAAGTCGTATTTTCATCATATTTTTCGCTAAACGGACTGCATAGTTGTTTTCTAACGAATGGCCACTGAAAGTGATTATTGCCTCCCATTCACCCATTCATACAACGATGGCAGACATGCTATGTAAGGCATCAGCCAGCTTGTCGGGGGCAGTTAGGATAAGGGGTCTTTTTCAGGGACGCCTCGACACAGGTATCAAACCAGCAAACCTCCGGTGGCCAGACCGCCCGCTCGACCTTCGGAGCCACTGCTTACCAAACACACTGCACTGTATTCACGTGCACATACTGTACATTCAAACCAAGTATACTCTTCATCTTCCCAAATTATTACCTAAACTATTATGAAGCTGGAATGCCAAAACATATTGGATACTATTCTCTGTTTCAATTTAAGATGATATATTTTCCTAGAATCAATATCTAGCTGTCCCTTGTCTGAATCCCTGTGTAAATACATTTCCTAGATCCAATTACACCTATGACCAAGACCTTCAGACATACAATAACTGTCTCACTTAACTAGGTCTCTGATCTCTCCTTCTTCTAAAGGTGCTACGGACAATAATGTCAGAATCAACTCAAAACTAGTTATTCAATTTCTTACTGAATCACTGTTGCACTGTTTTTGCAACAGTGATTCATGGAAATATGAATGAATGTTATTTTAATGTGGATAATCAATGAAGAATGTAAGCAGAAATGATTGCAGTTCCTTTGGTTTTGGGCCTGAACAACATTGCTGTATTATTTGTTTTTGTGTACCATTCTCTGTGGGGACTTGACGGAAGACTAATATAAATACACCCAAAGCAGCAACTGCAATGTTTCTCAATATGGTTAACATTGTATAATATAACGTTTGGTAATAATGATGATTTAACACGAAACTTGTGTCTGTGTTGCCTTCATGTAAATTACCTTGGGCTGTGTATCCGTTTAATGACAAATAGACTGATATGCTCTGTATTCAGGCATATCTTTGTTGGATTGCACAAGACAACAAACTCTCCAGAAAGCAATGTTGACACGATGTGCATGGCCGGTTTGGCGCCGAAGCCAGCATACTTTAAACTGTTTTTTAACTGGTGGTTCTCAAGAGTTCACCGAATCATCCTCCTTATTTCCTCAGAATATAACTGTAGTATGTGTAACGTTTGTTGTCATGGTTTCCATCGCTTGGGTTTCAGTTGGGTCTAGCTCGCCTCAATGCTTTTCGTCTGGGATAGGATACTGACATTGACTTTTACAATTATGATTTAGCGTTTCACCGTTGCACAATATATATTTAGTGCGACCAATAAGATCCTGTGAAACAATAATAACAGTAAAAAAAACGTGACCCAATTTTGCAAAGACAACAAACCACTTCCATATACAACGTTCCAGCATTCTGAAGGTTGCTTTATTATATATATACTGTCGCGTTCCAATGCCAGAGGCTTCCTTGAAAGCTGGGTTTGAAAATGAATACCTTAATGTTTTGGTTCAGACCCACCGAATAATTGACTATGTAATTACATACTCTGCAAAAGCCTCTACGTCCATTCAGGCCCATTTGGGATTCTGTGTAGCAATGCAGACACGACCGAAGCCTTGACCAAATCAAAATTCAAACCCAGCTCTTTAATCAAAAAAACTGGACAACTCACATCCAGAGGCAAACTTTAATGTTTGCAGTTAGCTAAATACCTTCAGACCGACATTTGGGGTGTAATTTGTGATTTTCACTTAGGCCAAATGTTTCTTTTTTTGGTACTTTGGTTTTTTGAGCCACAGCCAAACGGGGAATCCACCTTAACATTCCCAACATAATGTGGCTCACAGCGACAGCTGGCCACAGCTTTCTGCTAGAACTTCTCTTCAGCGGGCAGCAAAGTCACCATTGTGCTTTACAACAATGTAGTCGTTGTACGAGTTTCTCAGTATATGTTCATGTCATAGTGTGGGTGGTCAGATAGGTGTCAGATAAGCTTTGGTTGGAGAATGTAATGACTGGGGGGGGGGGGGGGGTGGAATGACGTCATATGTCATTTCAGACGTTACAGACAACTTGGTTGTCTGAAAGTTGGTGGAGATGGTGAGAGAGGCTGTGGTAGTGGAGATGGTGTAATAGTAGTGGTGCTTTGGATGAGGGTAGTGGTATAGATGTGGAGAGGTAGTTGGTGGCGTGATGGCGATAATGAGGTTGATGTTGATAGTGACGTTGGTCTGGCTTTAGTCATGTTAGTAAGGGGGTGGATGAAATTGTGGTGGGGGATGGTGTTGGTGTTAGTCATGGTGGCTGAGGTAGTGGTAATGACAGTGTGGGTGGTCTAGGGTGGTCTCTGGTTCTGATAGCAGTAATGTAGGTGGTTGTGGTGCTGCTTTGTCAGCTGCTTAAGCTGCTGCGTGAGTGTGAAATGAATGAATTTACATTTACATTTAGGGCATTTTGCAGACGCTTTTATCCAAAGCGACTTACAATAATTGAATCGAAGCTTGTCTCTAAAATGACCAACAGATGGCAACAAAATGTAAACCCTAAAATCGAAGGAAAAGACAACGCAAGAAGGCCACAAAACACAAACATTTTTTCTGCAATGTGGTTCCAAAAGACTGTCACCCACACCTATTTCTGTATTGCTCTCCAGCACCTCATTCTAGTGGACACATCCCAGGTCATTAACTTCCTCACCAAATTAAATAAAATCATCAATCTTTTCCAGCACTCTTTTGGTCACTCCTCCACCCTTCTTCTATTCCTTTCTTTTGCACTGTGGCACACATGAGTGCACACACACACACACACACACACACACACACACACACACACACACACACACACACACACACACACACACACACACACACACACACACACACACACACACACACACACACACACACACACAAACACACACACACACACATACTTAGCTAGGGCATGTGATATCCTTGCTAGTCGGGTACAGGGATCTGGTAACCTATACAGCCCTTTCCAGCCAGCCTGAGAGAATCCGTCTTGTTTCAGCCAACGTGGTGTTCATATCCAAAAGGTTGGCCTGGTACCCGTGATATTCGAGTATCAAAGCCCTGACTTTGGCTTTATACTGTACCAAGTTCCTCTACTGTACAATCTCACAACCAATACAGAGCTGTGCGATGGGAGGGCCTTGTTTGATATTTAATGTAAAAAGGGCAAACTGTCGATGATATGATTTGGTAGGAGTTCTCTTCTGTAAAATTGTATTTTTAGCACCCTCTAGCCTCCCTAGGTGAGCACAGATCAAATGCACAAGGGAAACTTAATCAGTCCCAAACTATATAGAAATGAATAAACAAACTTACATTATTTTATTCCTTATATGTAATGCGTTATTTTAGCCGAGTGAATGCTATATATAAATCAAGGTCTAAATATGGCATCTGGCAAAGCTATTTTTGGCCTATGAACATGTTTGAACCTTACTCTCATGTGAGCAGCAAGCATTATGAATTCATTCATCATGAAATAGTTCTGACCCTTAGAGTCAATGGTAAGTTGACCCATTCCCCCAGTGTTTTCATTGAGAGCACAGACAAAATGGCTGACTTGATTGTTTGAGACTGTTTGCGCAAAACTAGAAAAGCACTCAATTTGAAAGTTCAAATATTTGTCAGCTTGGTTGTTGCAGGAACCCGTTGCTCCAAGACACTGTCAAACATTCAGGTTGGCCTTTGGCATGCAACAATGAATGGAGTGTCAGAAACTACGTAGGAGGTAGGAAATAAAGGGGATTTGTACAGTATATTTGAGTGGATTAAGATGAGACTTTCTTGAACGTTAAACAAGGGAAAACCGTCAGGAGGGGTAACTATAAATACATCACCATGGCTAGCTGCTTGATGCTTAGGGTTTGGCTATGAATCAGTTTCACTCAGATTAATCTTCCCACAGTGATCCCACGCACATACGTACGTATACACCCTGATGCAAGTCCCTTTTTCACTTGGTTTATCCTTTCACTTTATTAGCCTCTTTTCTACTCCTTTCTTGTGATCTTTCTCCCCTTCCTATCTCTTTCTCCCCTTCTGTTTTCTTTTATACTTTGAAAAGGAAGTGTTTCGGAAAGATATTTGGAAACTTCTGGAAACTCAAAGTGATTGAGCCAACTGTGTAGTATTTCATATTTAATGACCACTTTATCTCAATCTCTGCTGTTTCCATCACAGAGCTACTCAAACGGGAAGATCTTGAAATCTCCCATTTACTGTTGCCCACCACCATAGCAACCACTATTAATAAAGCAAATAAGAAAATGGAGGGGATCGGAGCCTACCTAAACTTGTAATATATAGCTTGTGTACAACACTTTTGAAAACTAACTTACAAAAATCGTATATTCGAGGGTATACGTATCTTATCTTAAAGGTGCAGCATGTCAGATTTAGTGCCTTCAAGTGGTGAGGCTGCAGAATGCAACCAACAGGACAGCCCCCCTGCCCTAAATTCCTGTCCTGTCCGATCCCCCCTCCTGCTTTGGTACGACAAGTGCAGCATGTGAACAAAGAGCTTATTTTGAGGAAAGGGGAGGAGAGGAGTTTGACGCATAATTTTTTTTGTTTGACGGCGGTTTTGATGGTTGTTAGATTACGTTTGGGTGACAGATGATCACCGCCGGTCGGACGATTATTAAAAATAAATTTGCACAGCCCTAGATAGAGATTGATATGAATAAAAACACTTCGTCTCCATAGCCGAATGTCTGTTCAAGACTACAGAAAACATGAAGGGCTGGAGATTTCAGCAACGAACGGGAGCCCATGTCATATGCCTCTGTAAAGTTAGTTAACAATACGTCTCACAAAATTAAATCATGCAAGAAAGATCAGTCAACGAGGGAAGTTTGACCTAGCTGTGGATCTGCATCGCAATCTGTTCCACTATATTATCTTTTCTATTTTGTAATTGCTATTGCCAATTTAGATTAGCATCTAAACAGTATTATTTTTTTTACTTCAGAGATTGGTTGCCAGGGCTGGGTTTAAAATGTATTTGGGTAAGGAAAACATAAAAAAAAAAGATATAATATGTACGATTAAAACATATAGAAATAACTAGACCTATGTTATATACAGTGGGGCAAAAAAGTAGTTAGCCGGCAGCCACCAATTGTGCAAGTTCTCCCACTTAAAAAGATGAGAGAGGCCTGTAATTTTCATCATAGGTAAACCTCAGCTATGAGAGACAAAATGAAAAAAAAAACATTGTCACATTGTGTGATTTTTAAAGAATTTATTTGCAAATTATGGTGGAAAATAAGTATTTGGTCAATAACAAAAGGTCATCTCAATACTTTGTTACATGCCCTTTGTTGGCAATGGCAGAGGTCAAATGTTTTCTGTAAGTCTTTACAAGGTTTTCACACACTGCTGCTGGTATTTTGGCCCATTCCTCCATGCAGATCTCCTCTAGAGCAGTGATGTTTTTGGGCCTTCGCTGGGCAACATGGACTTTCAACTCCCTCCAAAGATTTTCTATGGGGTTGAGATCTGGAGACTGACTAGGCCACTCCAGGACCTTGAAATGCTTCTTATGAGGCCACTCCTTCGTTGCCCGGGCGGTGTGTTTTTGGGTCATTGTCATGCTGAAAGACCCAGCCACGTTTCATCTTCAGTGCCCTTGCTGGGGGAAGGAGGTTTTCACTCAAAATCTCACGATACATGGCCCCATTCATTCTTTCCGTCACACGGATCAGACGTCCTGGTCCCTTGGCAGAAAAACAGCCCCAAAGCATGATGTTTCCACCCCCATGCTTCACTGTAGGTATGGTGTTCTTTGGATGCAAGTCAGCATTCTTTCTCCTCCAAACACGACGAGTTGAGTTTTCACCAAAAAGTTATATTTTGGTTTCATCTGACCATATGACCATAAGACTTGTGATCATTTTGACCCCACAGGGTGAGATCTTGCGTGGAGCTCAAGATCGAGGGAGATTAGCAGTGGTCTTGCATGTCTTCCATTTCCTAATAATTGCTCCCACAGTTGATTGCTTCACACCAAGCTGCTTACCTATTGCAGATTCAGACTTCCCAGCAGGTCTACAATTGTGTTTCTGGTGTCCTTTGACAGCTCTTCGGTCTTGGCCATAGTGGAGTTTGGAGTTGTGACTGTTTTGAGGTTGTGGATAGGTGTATTTTATACTGATACTGAGTTCAAACAGGTGCCATTAATACAGGTAACGAGTGGAGGTCAGAGGAGCCTCTTAAAGAAGAAGTTATAGGTCTGTGACAGCCAGAAATCTTGCTGGTTTGTAAGTGACCAAATGCTTATTTTCCACCATAATTTGCAAATAAATTCTTAAAAAATCAGGCAATGTGATTTTATGGATTTTGTTTTTCATTTTGTCTCTCATAGCTGAGGTTTACCTATGATGAAAATTACAGGCCTCTCTCGTCTTTTTAAGTGGGAGAACTTGCACAATTGGTGGCTGACTAAATACTTAGTAGTAATATTCTTCAATTATTCAATGTACAATGGCAAGTGGCTCATACCATTCACCAGGCTAATGCTAATGGTAACGTTATAACATAACAGCATTCATGTTTTTTTAATGATTGTTTTGACCATGGATAACCTTGTTGGCATACAATTGTGGAAAGTACAAAACTTTAACTCCCACAAGAAAATGGATCAGGATATCGCAGAATACTGTTTTAGACCTTTATTTAAATATTAAGAAAGAAATACAAGATCCAAGCTGGTCTGCAGAACCACTGCATGGTTGACGGCTGGTTTAGGTAGCCTCACCTGGCCAAAGCTCACTGATAGATATCCTAGATGGCAAATTGGAGCAGGAGCACTGCAAGAGTTACCTAGTGGGAATTTGGCAACAGACCTTGCTAAAAACTGCTTTTCCAGCTTAGCGACTCGCTTCCGATTGTCTTGCTCTGTTATTTCTCGAATAAGCTCTAAGCCAGGGTTATCAAATAATGGTCATACATTGCTTCAACATTGACTCACAACTGTTTTTTTCATTATACTCATGGTCTTAAAGCACAAGCTACCGCATCCTTTACCCTTGGTGACAGAAACCCTTGCTATGAGTCACGTTAGATAGATTTTCCTCATTAACGGTGAAGACCACTCCCCAAAAGACTACAGATCTCAGACTACTTACTACCTAATCAAACTACATATTTGTTATTGATGCAATGGGCTCTTTGCACAGCTCCACTACTTCCTGAACTTAATGCTGCTCCTTTATTTCCTGTCTTACATTATTGGATAAACTGATTAATCCAGTGCCGTGTTCCAATACCCGTACTGTCCGTACTTACTAGCCAAAATTTGAGTACACAGTACGTTCCAATTCAGATCCGGTGAAAAGAAGTACACTTCAAGGACCCTGATGTCGTACTCAAAACAGGCTAATCGTGAAGTGTGGATCGAAGGACACTCTCCGTACTCAACGGCAGCCATCTTAGCTACGTAGCGGAAGAGGCGGAGCCAGGCTGAGCGCTCAACTCGAAAAAATAATGGATACCGAAGTGACAGCGCCTGCAGCTGCGGCTGTCGCAATCGTCATTTCCGGTAAGTGCACCACAGAGTACTCGATTTGGAACAGCACTCACATCTGAAAAAATAGTGTACTCAAGTGAGTACGGATAGTGCAGAAAGTGTACTTCCTTTAAGTATACTCATGGAAGTACGGGTATTGGAACACGGCACAGGTGTGTCTGACCATTGTGACTACTCAGACACACCTGGATTAATCAGTTTGTCCAGTAATGTAAGACAGGAAATAAAGGAGCAGCACTAAGTCCAGGAAGTAGTGGAGTTGTGCATAGAGCCCATTGAGAACCCTTAGCAGACAGAAAATACAAACAATACCTTTAAAGCGGTAATTCTCAACTATATGTTACTTTTTAGAAGAGGATACAGAATCTCAATTGGTGGGTCATATATGACTTATATGGGCCAGATTGTTGCAGTTTATTTTTTGTTCACTGTTTAATACTTCATGAGGCAAAGTTAATTACTGCAATATTGGTAAATAAAAACAACATTTGGGTCGTCACTTGACTAATAAACACTTGTGAGTCCCAATGCTTACCCAGTTGAGAAACACAGCTATAAAGCATCTTAACTAACAATTTTGTTTCGGGTTATCTGTCACACTCTTATTTCTGCATGACTCAAGTCTAATTCATGAGAGTAAACAAACACCCGGGCCCCTGCCGTCGCCCCCGCAACGATAGACACAACAACACCTATCTGCACGCCTTCACTTATGGAAATGTTTGTGTGTCTTTGAGTGTTTGTGTAATTTTGGTTCTCTTGGTTTGGTTTTTGTGTCCATCTCACGGAAGTTCAGTAATCTTTACTACTTTTATAGATGCTACAAAAAAAAGACTCTACACTAAGAGAATTTTGAAGATTAGAGCATATGAACAGCATTGATACAGTATGCAAGTCACCGACTTGTGTTGGTTAGTTCACAGGTAAGGTATAGTTTGAGGGAGCTTAGGGATAAACAGGGTGGGCCTACCATGAAAGGAATGGTTTCAAAACCAAAATGAGAAGAAGAGTTGAACTTTAACGTGCAAACAAATATGAAACCACATTTTAACAGCCAAAAACAATTCTCACGAAAAAACACAAAGGAATTGTAACGTAAACAATTAGTTTAAGCTCAAACAATCTTTGTTTGCCATCACTGACCTTTTAAGACACAAATGGTGTTTCTGTTTCTTCAACATAATTGGGTAGCGCAAGATCAGGATAATTCGCTGTGGTTCACTGAAGCTCACGGATCTGGGACATCGCTCAGGAACCGCTGAACTGTTTCATCAGGCTCAAGCCAAGTTTACCAAAAGCCTAAACCAAGATGAGGAACTTGACCTGTATCAACAAAACATAAGGTTATTTGTTGGAAGTATAACAACTTCCACAATATACATCAATATATGGAGAAAGACATATTTAAACTAAACACGAGCAATGAGCGCTTTAGTTTGATCTTCACGAAATTATGGAATTTCCTAGCTTGACTTGGTAACACAACATGCACTGTTTACACATGGCCTTGAAAGCGTCATAATGTTTTATAACAAACTACCTTACGAGAAACAAAAGTTAAACAAAGTACAAACGTTATACAGAAAATTCAAGCCATAAACAGTATAAACAATTAAATATTATGAAACCTCAGTGACATTCAAATAGGATTAATCACTTACCATAATTGAAACAATCCTTTAATGAGCAACACATACAGCCTCACACCACGGCAAGCTAAGCTAATGGCCTTAACGTAGCAGAGCAGCTAAAAAGTCAATCGGAGAGCTCCTCCACTTCCAATGCGTGCATTTATCCTACTAAAATGTGACCACTTATTAAATGAATAAAATAAAATACGCAATAAAGCGGGATATGTTTGGCAGGACTCCCGTGCTGGCTGACGACCACACGAATGGAAGGCGGTGCTTAATGTAATAATTGAATCTCATTGGATAAGACTGTACACTGATACCGATGCATCCTGTTCGGGTTCCCGCTTCGTAATGCGCTTCACTTGGTTTGGTTTTTGTGTCCAAAATAAAGTATATTGTTTACAATGAGGAATTAAGCCGTTGAAAGAAATGACTTTCACCCAAACAAAATCGAATGACCGTCAAAACCGCAGATAACCAGAGTTAACTGGATGTTTGATTGAAAAGCACATGTGTTTATTAAATAGATGAGGTTACCATTACTTTTGCGTTTGTGCCGCATGGCCTTATGGGATATCCTATGCGGACCAAGGAATCATCTCGCCAACCTTCATGTTTATCTAGGGTAGGCATCCTGGTTAGAATGTTTAATGCTTCCAACTGAAGTGTGCCAAATGGGTCATATGCATCCATAAAATTGCCTTTCCTGTATTACCTGTTTAGAAAGTATGATTGAAATGGAGACACAGCCTGATAAGTGTTTGCATCATTACAATAATGAGGAGAAAAAATAATAGACGTTTTGTTACTGGGTTACAACAAGACACATACAAAACGTGACGACTATCCACCCTCAACGCATTAGATTAGGAATTGTGTAAACCAGACGAGGGCCATGATGACTAGTAATATGATTTATATTCAATCTAAGCATATGAAACCTAATTCTTTGGAATCAGGTAAAAGTATTGGCTAACAGGCTTCACCGTTGGATCAAATTTAGTTTGTTGCAACAGAAACGACAATATCAACCTTGGCAAAAAAAATTCAATGGACTTCTGCCAAACGCGATGCAGCCTTCAAAGAAATGTGATGCAGCAGAACTTCACAAACACATAGGCTTACACACACAGACACACAAACACACGCGTGCATACTGTACATACACATGCATACTGTAGGTACATGCATACCCACACATACCCTCACATACTGTACAAACACACACATATTTAACATACACATACATATGTGCAAGCACACAAACACACACACACACACACACACACACAGACGTGCGCGTGTGCAGACACACACAACAAATAGTTACACACACAAATAAAACATAGACATAGTAACAATATACACATGTATGCATACAATAGACACATAAAACACACACATGTTGTGTGTGTGTGTGTGTTGTGTGTTGTAATGTTGAAGAAATATTGTATTTATGAAAATATTTGATTCGTGTTGAAGCAATCGATGGTTGATGAGGATGCATTAGTTTGTCATAAGAACAGCGTTCAGTGTCGGGGGCCAGGAACAGGATCTTGTCAGTGTTAACAGCGCCTTCTACTGGTCAACGATGGTACTGTGTGAGATAAATCACTGCAGTGGAATCGATGTCTTGTGGGGCAGAGGAAAAGGTTAAAATGTATGATCAATGGTTGGAGGGGGGAGGTGAATTGTGGAATTAAGGAAAGTTTTGATGGATTAAAAAATCAAAATGATTCTCTTTGAACGTTTTGCGGCCACTATCCGTTTTTTTTGGGCCGGCGGACTTGAACGGGTTGCGATGAAACAGGCCGACAGCATCTGTGTCCAGAAACCTCATCCTTCGTGAAACATTTGGGCACTTGCATACGGGGAGAAAACACACGCTGGAACAATTACGCCCTGATCTGGACTATTGGACTATTGCCGTGGCGTGAACAACCGGGCTTTGAACAACATTCTCCCTCACTCTAGCCTGTCGCTCCCCCCACCCCACCCCCCCCCCCACCCCCCCCCACCCCCCCCCACCCCCCACCCCCCCAACACACACACACACGCACACGCACACGCACACGAACACAGACACCCACACACACGCACTGAGCGCTGTTCACATAGACGTGTGCCTATATATGATTCTGTCCTCATAGAATGGGGTCCAAAAGTCAACAGGTGCAGGCTTTAATCCAAACCCCATTCCATTCGACAGGCATCATCAACGACCAATAATCCAAGTGAAAACCATTGGAAAATATGGTTACGAGTAGGCCTACACAAGTCAAACAGGACAACATTGCAAAACGCATCCTTCCTTAATCCCGTTCCACGCCTTGCAGTAAAACCGGCGTGTGTGCATTTATTTGGAGGGACGTGGTTTAATGGCGCATAACAAATTCAGAGTCTCCAAGATTTAGGACGAAGAAGCCGAAGAGTGATAAACCGACGTGTGTTACCAATCATCCAACAGCGATGATATGTGGTGTAACGCCCGATCGATATCCTGATACACTTTTCTCCTAAACAAGATGAACGTTTTGAATTCCTTCAGCGTGTGTGTGGGGGGCTACGAAACAACGGGATGGGCTTTACCCGGGGACGCAGCGGAGAGAGCTTCTAAAACAATGTGATTGTCCACAGCAAAAAAAAAGCATGCAGCAACTTTTTTGGAAGCGGCACGTTTAATCTGCATGTAGGTCCTATCTGGTTTGTTGCCCTCATGCACACATTGGCGTCCGGTCCGACGGCGTGAAGGATCGATCTTGGTGCTGCTTGCTGCACGGAGTGGAGATCGATGTGGCTGCTGAAGAAAAGGGCTGGCCCCCTGCCGAGGCGTGGAACAAGTGCGCCTCCCTTCCCCTCTGTTGCGCGTATTCATAGTTAGGGGCTCGGGCTCGGCTGTTTTTAAAAAGGCAAGGCAGTGCTCGAGTGGATCAGTGCAGCTCAGGAAAGTTCTCGGGTGGAGAGAGTATCGGAATCCGTTTGGGGAAAGAAAAGGTGCTCGGGCAGAAGTTGAGTGTTTATTTTTTTGCCGTGTATGTGTTACTGTGAGAGACTCGTGTGTATACCGCTGCAGGAGAAGGCAGATCTTGGGCAGAGAAAAGCGCGCCGCTTGAACTGGTTCTGTGTGTGATAGATGTTGCATGCTGCAGTGCAGGCTGTCAGTGTTCACCCCTCTCAGCAGACAAGAGCGCACTCGTTTGGATGAAGACTCTCGGGCTTTAGCTTAAAAAATAATTGGATTATCAGATTCGGACCGCGTTTGTGTGTTCGTTAGAATAAAGCCTCTATATATATTTATAGTATTTTTTCTTTTTGTATTTGCGAAAAATTTGCACATTTTTCTCCACCCACACCGCAAACATGTTTTTGAGTTTTTGCCTTTTGGTGACATTCGTCCTGGGGCTGTCCGGCTGCTTAGGCTCCTACGTGCCGTGCGAGCCCTGCGACGACAAGGCGATGTCCATGTGCCCCCCGGTGCCGTTGGGGTGCCAGCTGGTCAAGGAGCCCGGCTGTGGCTGCTGCCTCACGTGCGCCCTGTCGGAGGGGCAGGCGTGCGGGGTTTACACCGGGACCTGCACCCAGGGCTTGCGCTGTCTGCCGCGGAGCGGAGAGGAGAAGCCCCTACACGCCCTCCTTCACGGCAGAGGCGTGTGCACCAACGAAAAAGGATACAAACCGGTTCATCCTCCCATAGGTAAGATGCCTCCGCCGCGGCCGTCTGCTC
>OLKM01000160.1:426548-441548 GCA_900291075.1 Melanogrammus aeglefinus
GGTTGGGGTTTGGTGGAGGGTGTGGGGAAGAGGAGTAGCCGAGGGGTGCGGGGAGAGTTCTGGACCTTGTGAGTGATTGGTGGGTAGATGGGAAGTCTTTGCCAAGAGATATGACTTCAAGGCAACAGGCGCTTCTCTGGGGCCTGCTCCGTGAAAGAACCGTATGTTTGAACAGATTGCTATTTGCCAAGAAACAAAAAGATGATTAGGAATCGGCTCCTAAATCCAGGGAACTTTAATCGTACGCTGGCAGGCGCGCCAGGCCCTTTCATTTCACATGCGGCAGGAAACCTGGCAGCCTTCTTTGTCAAACCTGTTGAAACCCTGCATTGGCTTTGCAGCGGTAGTGTTGCTGTTAGGGTTTCTCTATTTTCTTATTCATGTAAGGCAATTTGTTCTGTTGGCAAACACTTGGAAATGTTTGAGTTCATTCAGTTCTGGTGAAAAGTAAATTATTGTTTGGTTTTTTGTTCATCAGAGTGAAGGATGGCAATGAATCACATACAATGGTGAAATTTGAACTTCAGCTGTGTAAACCCTTTGCTTTTATTGCAAATAATCGAATGGCTCTTTCTATCTTCCTACTTAAAATGAAGAGCATCCATCATTCTCTGGTCAATGCGTTGCATGCACAAAATATGACTGCAGGACACACCCTGGGCCACAGCTGCTTGTATCGCTTGACACTTTCACAATGAACTTGCACACAACAAAGATATTTTCATTTCAATTCCATCGCTAGCACATTGTAGCTCTGTGTGTGAGAGAAAGCCTAGAGACCAGAGCCAAGCGCGAACCACCAGAGATCCATTTCAGTTGCCATGACGATATGCCAGATCTGTCGTATCGAAATACCATGCAAGGACTTCCAAGAGTCAATCCACCGCCTTCCCAGGCCTGTGTTACCTAAGAACGGCCTGAGAAAACCTGTTTGACTTGATACATGGAAGGAATCAAGCTTGGGGGTTTCTTTTCTTTACATCTGCTTCCGAGGTGCCAGTCTTTCAATGGTAGAGGGGAAGATTTCTCTGGCACGCTTGTCTGATTTCATCCTATAAAGTTTTACAGCAGTCTTGGTGCGGCATGCCGCTCACAGACACCTGGCTTGCTAACACGAACAGCTGTGAGGTGCATCAGCTTACACAGTAGTCTTTCTCTGTCAAAAGCCTCTGACAACTATGGATGCCCACATGGCGCTCTCTAAAAGGGCATGGAGATTTGGCACAACTCAAACAGGTTTGAAAACCTAGAAAGGCAGAACAGTGGATTACTGTGTAGAGCCTGTGGGGAAAAAGACACAAAGGACACACATACCTTCAGGGTAGATATTGTCATTTTAGCATTGTCCATGGCACACAATCCTTCAATTTAAGATTTCTTTTATTGACCTGGTTAGCATACACACTGTGCTCCATTCAGAACATTTGAGATGTAATCCAGTTCATTTACAACATGCTTGCCCTTTCCCTGTTCCCTAGTTGGATTGGCGCATTTTCAGTGCACAACCACTACAATCTGTGGATTGTATTAACTTGGCCTTCAGCCTTCGCTCATGGCATGGCAGTTTTGTCAGAAACTCTGCATGAAACTCTGGCATCCAATGGCAACCCCCTGCCTCATGCCTCTAAATTAGGATAGTCCCCTGGCCAACAACTCCTGGCCCCACCTCCGACCTTGGGACAGGAATTCAAAGGTCAAGATAAATGCCACAATAAAAAAAAGTTGATTGAGTGGGCTACTGCAAAACCAAACATAGTGTTAACCCGAAAACAGTGTATATGTTGGCTTGTCCCTCCATCCCCCCCCCCCCTCCAGGGATCTTTCTTTATAGGTCTCTGGGAGGCTCTCTGCTCACGGAACGTGAGCTCAGGAATCCTAACTTCCAGCCAATATAGCTGCTGGTGCCATGAGAGAGCCAGAACATTGTCACACCCAGCAATTGTGTTGTGGTGCCGTGACCCGAAAACAGGTTGCGCCTGTCCATGTGGCTTATTGAGGAGCCAAGCTCAAGATGTGGGTTGAGACCTCAGAGCGAAATTAGCAGCACAGCCTAACTTGACCATCTGTACAACACTGACACTGTATGTTTTCTGATGTAACTGGTTTAGTTTTAAACTACAGTTTACCTCTGGAGGCTGTTCAAAGAAATATATTCACCTTTTGCACACTTCATTCTCCCCCTTCATCCATTAAAATCTAAATTCTAATACTTGGATTGTTCTTGGGGTTATTTATAACATGCATTCAGAGAAACAGGAAGTCATTTGATTGCGATGAACATATGTACGCACAATACCGTGGGGAAAAGTTGTTTCCTGGAAGTCCAGGATGCTGAAAAAATGTGCTTGGCAGAACGCATACTCTTGCATCTAACCTGCGGAAACAGAATTAGTTCTGTTGTGCTGAAGCAAAGGAAAATCATATTCACGTCTTGTTAAGCATATCAGTAGTTAGGAATGGTGTTACGGTATTAATATATTTGATTTTGATGGTAAATCGTTTAACAAATTTGGACCAAAATTAATAAAAAATCTTTACTTTATATTATATATAACTCGCATTTTTCATAACTCATTTGCTGGCTTGTCAGCTGCAGTGTTTCTGCTCCAGAAAGCCAGGGGTTATCGGGCCATGGGTATGCTTTGAAATATTAAAGCCTCTACAAGGAGTTTTGGAGAAGTGGGTAGAATTTCCCGCAGTAAAGGGCCAGATCGACAGATTCAGCTTTTTGGTGCTGGAAGCTACTGCTGCTCGGTCCCTGTGTGCAATTGTTTAGAAAAGCCTTTCGAAATCAATCTTTCACACGATTTTCCTCCTCCTGTCTGCACTGTAACATGTCGCCAAAAATTCGAACCTTACTAGAAGTATTGGGAATATCGTCCATCAATGCTCAAACATGTTTCTGTCATGAACAATGATCTGCCATGGTTACATTGGTTAAAAGCTGCACTGATTCATGCATGGTATCATACATACTAACCGAAGAAGGGAGGATTGGAGATGTGGACCTTTAAATGGCGAAATCCTAGTGGTGCTAAACGTTTTTACTTCTGTTGACCTCTAAATGGCAGTTGTCTTTTCATTGAGACGACCAGGCATTTATTTTTTAATTTGACCAAAGATCACGTAAATGATGTATTGAAAGAAAAGAAGGCACAAATGACAGATAAAGTTGGTCAGTACCTTTACTTTTCGGAATAAGATGGCAAGGTTATTCTTAGCTAAGGAAAAATGCTTCTCTCGAATGTTTAATCGGACCTCATACTCATGAGAGAATCCTCTTGAAGGCAGTTTAGAACTTTTTTTTATACTCTGGGCTCCATGACGATCCTTGGTAATATTGATGAAGCAATAATTGAGCACAGATGTTAATTTTTAAACAGCGTATCAGGTGCACCTCTTTTGGCTCCCCCACTCCTCTTGTTCTAATGAAATCTTCATTAGTTGAGGAAGAGAGAGAGACCGAAAGAGAGAGAAAGGGTGAGGCTGCAGGTGAAAGACAGAACAAGAGAGAGGAGAGAGAGTGAGACCGAGGGGGAGGCAAAGAGAGAGAGTACAAGAGAGAGAGCAAGAGACAGTGAGATAGAGGGGGAAACAGAGTGGGAGTCATAGAGAGGAAGAGAGAGAGAGAGAGAGAGAGAGAGAGAGAGAGAGAGAGAGAGAGAGAGAGAGAGAGAGAGAGAGAGAGAGAGAGAGAGAGAGAGAGAGAGAGAGAGAGAGAGAGAGAGAGAGAGAGAGAGAGACAGAGAGAGAGAGACAGAGAGAGAGAGAGAGAGACACAGAAAGAGCGAGCAATATTGCGTTGGGCTCAGCTGAAAGGAGAGGTTGCACGTGACCAGGCAGTGTTGGCCGGTGTCCAGAGTCTTGGCTGTGTTTCAGTAGTTAAACACAGACCCTCTAAGCTTGCTTTACAAGCTGGGGACCCAGAGCACGGAAAAATTGAGATTTTTTTTTCTTTCTTTGTGGCTGAAGGGCCCACTTCAGAAAAGATGAATTCAACTGATTTAGTGAGAATGAGAGAGAGTGAGAGAAAGCGAGAGAGAGAAAGCGAGAGAGAGAGAGAGAGAGAGAGAGAGAGAGAGAGAGAGAGAGAGAGAGAGAGAGAGAGAGAGAGAGAGAGAGAGAGAGAGAGAGAGAGAGAGAGAGAGAGAGAGAGAGAGAGAGAGAGAGAGAGAGAGAGAGAGAGAGACTGTTGTCCTTTACAATGGATACACTCTGCACTGGACAACAAGGGCAGAGTTGGGTCTCTATCAATAGTAGTCCTCAGGTAACGTGCCCCCTAAAAACATAACATAACATTACTCATATAACGTTACATATTAATATTCTTCACGCCGAACTGCAAGTGAGTCACGCATTCATTGATATTTTCAGTTTGTATTAAATTCCTTCTAGAGCTGATCTATTGAACCTGCGGAATAAAAAAATGAATAGACAGTTTTTCTTCACCATGGCAACAAGCATCATGTATGGATGAGCGCTTGAGTGGCGTATTTATTTATAAAAGTTTATGGCCTTGCAGTCTGAGCAGGCAGACACGCGGACATATCCAAACACAAACCGTGGCGCTGCCAAGTCATGAGTCCCGAGATTAGTTTCAAAGAGGCAGCACTGCAGCTCAGAAGCCAAAGACCCGATTCTGGTAATCACCTCCCACCCCCACCACCACCTCCCACCCCCCACCACCACCCACCACTAACCACCACCACCCTACACCCACCTCCCCCACTCTCCCATATGCCCTAGACACCCATGCTGTGTCAGGCTATTTTAATTCCTTGGGAGTAGCTATGTCCTTGTTCAATCCTCCATTGCTTTATTTCCCTCCGTTGTCTTGTCTTTCACCGAAGAGTGAGAGGACAAATCTGTCCGCTTCAAATAATTCAAATAATAAAAACATAGTTACCCCAGTCCCTGATTCCTCGTTTTACGACGCAGTTTATTTGCTTTATGTTTATCGGTTATATAATGCTGCCCATCCTAGACAAAAGTTTCTGTCCACATTGACGGCAGGCCTGTCTCTGTCCCAGCCCCCCAACCCCCAGCCCAGGCGCATCTCTGCAGGTTTCCTTGTCAGATAAATATAACCAGGGTCATCCGCTGGCACACACTGCCGCTGCTGCCGGTTAAGGCCCTGGCAAAGGCCCCGGCAACACCCCTGAAGTTATGCTACTATTAAGCCGATGGGCAGGGGCGGAGCCAGCGTAGTGGGGGGCGGGGCGCTTCTTTCGGTGGCCTCAAGGAACCTCTGGCTTTGGCTTTGGGGGGTGGGCAAGGGGGCTGGGGGAGGTGTAGGCTTAAGAGGCTGAGCCCGCCAAAGATAGAAGGAGGAGGGTAAGGGGCTAGCTTAGGGATAAGGGACCTCAACCAACCCTCTAATATCCTACTGGTACAACGCTTGTTATCCCTGGGACCCAAGTGCCACCTGGGGGAAGCTAGGTTGCTACACGTTGAAAAAATGCATTCGGTGAAATAAATACAATTAAGAAAATCCACACTGTAAACTTAAGATACATTTCCGTGACTTTCTGCAATGGAAAATGTGCTCGAATTCATTGCCAAAGTTATTTTGTTAGCTTGCGACGCTAGTGGGACGTTGATTCACTTCGTCAGATGCCTCAATGCTTCATGTACTTGGGCCGCTGTGCTACAGACAGCAACTGAGTTTCCAGGCAAGCCTTTGGCAGTCGGGACATATCTGATGGTATTTCAGAAAAGGTCTCACGACGAGCACACAGATGTGCAGCCTGGCGCCTGCTTTTGCCAACTCACTTTGTATTCCAGCCACAATCTGAACTAGCTAACCAAGCTATGACCAAAAGAAAAGCCGACTGTGTTTAACTTTCAATTAAATTGAAGTGGTAGAGAAACCATGGAGATGAAAACCAGGTGAAGACTTAGTACTCTAGTAGGCTGACGTAGCAAATGACCCAAGCTGTATTTATGTGGTTTGTACGAATTCCATAAAGAGATTCTTGGATGTAAGGAAGTCTGCATTTAGAGTTGAAGTTCATCAGCTGTTGATCTTTGGTTTCACCCTCCTCCTTCATAAACAAATGGGAAAGCAACATTTGGCGGCCAGAAAGCCTGGGAATCTGGTCATGCATTTCTGAAGCATTTAAACAACAAGCTATAGAACATGGTAATGGGAATGGCACGGTAAACATGCCGTGCGACGAGGAAGGAGTGCCGAATACATCCAGAGGAATGGGAATCTACTTGAGGCACGATTTATGTGCGCTTTGTGGGGTGGAATATTATCGACTTAAAGACTATAGACTAACACTAGACACTTTTATTCAAAGCTTACTACGAGGACACTAGGGGTTTTGCATCTTTCTCAGGGATGCCACGAGGTAGACTGCAGACATAGGAGTTTGAACCCAGAACCATTTGGCGAGGCGTCAAAAATCAAACCAATACAATATCCTGCCTGATTATGATAATTAGTTTCATGCTGTATGATAACCCACATCGTGGCACGTCAATCAAACCATACAGTGTGAGCTTAGAAATCGAATTGTTCGGCCAGCCAATCAAAATGTTGCAGTGTGAGTGATCACTTCCATCGTACAGCGTCTGCCTGGCTGGCCACTATGAACCAAATTTGAACAACAATTACAACAATGCGGTTATTTTTGATATCTTTGTTGACGTACAGATCGGGAGTCGCGGGAGCATGATGACGCAATGTCGCCCGATATGGCGGAGGACCTGCAACCGGCCAAGGTGCCCATCCTGCCCAAGGACATCCTGAACAGCAAGAAGGCCCACGCCGTGCGCAAGGAGCAGAAGAGGAAGCAGGGCAAGCAGCGGTCACTGGGCCCCCCCATGGACTACTCCCCGCTCCCTATCGACAAGCATGAGCCCGAGTTTGTACGTATTCCTTACAACTGCAGAGCCATAATACTGCTGCTTGTGTGACAATTCTCTTGTGTCAATCCACCCTTGTTTTCCCAGTTTCTAAATCGGTCGAACCTACAATGCATGATTGGTGCTTGACAATGCAATTTGCCGAAAGTTATTGTGATGGTTTCGTTTAACCCTAAACAGTCTAGAACAAGTTTAATGGCTGTGGTTTCAGTCGCAAATACTTTGACAACAAAGTGAGGCACTTATTAAGGATCAAAGCTAAAGCAACATCCCAACGCATCAGCCATGGACGTCAACATAACAGCAATGGTCCGGTGATAGTTGTTATTGGGTTATTTTAGAGTGGTTGTTCCAAAGCTTTAGAATTGAGCGAAACATTGACTATTCTTCTTGATCCTCATTGGTTTGTACTTCTCTTTAAAGGGTCCCTGCAGGAGAAAGTTAGATGGCATCATTCAAGGAATGAAGGACACTTCTCGCGTGATGGCTCTGTCTCTGTACCTCCCAAACTGTGACAGAAAAGGATTCTTCAAGCGCAAACAGGTTGACAGTTTTTGCCACTTATAAAGAGAAATAGAAATAAAAACTTTATTGGTAAAATGCCATCACACATAATATATGTATGCTACATAATATATGTGCATGCTTATGATAAGGTGGGGAATTGTGATGTTTTGAAAGATAGATATTCTGACTTTGTAATATTTATTATTAGCGGGACTAAAGCACCACATCAAGATATACTCTCCCATGATATTTAACTGAATTCGGAATAAGATACGTATCCTAATCCGATCCAGCATCATTTTTAAATCTCTACCGTGTTGTTGTTCTCTGCAGTGCAAGCCGTCTCGCGGCCGTAAACGGGGGATCTGCTGGTGCGTGGACAAGTATGGCGTGCAGCTGCCTGGCACAGACTACAGTGGTGGGGACATCCAGTGTAAGGATCTGGAAAGCAGCAGTAACAACAACAACAATGAGTGAATGAGAATAAAGAACAATACCAACCACGGGGGAAGAACTCTATTACCCACAATCCCCCCCACCTGATCCCCCCTCCCCTCCACCCTTACCTGTGCACCACCTGACCTTGGGCCCACACCTTCCTCTCTTGCTCCTCCTCCTCCTCCTCCATCACCATCGTCTTCATCACACCGGTTGACTCCGCCCTCCTGTCGCTTTGAGATTTCTTTTTTGGGGGGGTTGTCGAAAGGAAGAAATAAAAGGAAAAAGAATCCAAACGAATGAATGGGGACACTTATATTTTTCTTTATTTCTTTCTTTACTTTTGTAGGCTCTTTTTGATGTCCAAGCACTCATCTTCGAACAAGGGTATCCCCACTACCACCCCACACCCCCCCCCCCCCCCACACACCCTGCAAGAACAGACCCCCTAGACTTCTGCTCAAAGTGGGGGGCTCATCTATGTGCTGCCGTTCCCCCTCCCCAGCTACATATATATCAGAATATATACACATCAATGATATATTTTTGTAGATGCTGGGATTACAATTCAAATTTTTGTATGATATGAAATTAATGCAAAACTATTGTGGAGGGGGAAAAAACTGCAATTAAGGCATCTTGAATCTAATTGGTTGATTGGTGACGTTATTTGGTTTAAGTGGCTTCGTTCTTTTCCAAAAGAAAATAAGAAAATGAATATCTATGATGAGGTGTGGATCGGCTGTAACAGTCGATTCGGTCGGGGTATTTTGTTTGTCACAGCACTTATGAATAGGGGAACCTGCTTAGATGTATGTGTAACTTCAGAAAACTGTGTGTTGAGTGAGTGTTGGTGTTTCCGTGAGTATGTTTCTTTATGTATGATCTTGTATAGATGTGCGATGCAGCGAGCCTATAACAAAGAATGTCCTTTCTCTCTATATTTTTTCCTTTGTAAGTCACAAAAGCTATAACTAGTGCTTGAAGTGGTTACTGAGCTGGGAATTATTTACTGGCCTTTGACAAGTATGTCGCGGGGACAGACAGAGTGTGAGAAAGAGAGAGAGAGAGCGTTTGACAGCACAATGGTGGACAGGTAACTTCAGATGAACCTATATAAGTGGCTCGTTGACAATGTAGCTAGCCTGAAATGCCAACTGTGCCTATTTGAACAGACACTGCCATGCAGGGCAACACAGACTTTGACAGAGAGTCCTGACTCTACTGGGGAAAATAAAAGATTGACTTTTACATTTTCTCTTTTCAGTAGCTTAAAGTGGCCTGACTCGCACACAAGACAAAGATCATGGAAAATGTTCTGCCCTTGAGCCCTGAACGAACACTCAATCTGTTAAACTAAATAACTATGCCTCGCTTAAGCTAACTCGAGTGCACATTCAGGCTTGTGTTCACCAGGAAGGCCAGTGGATCCTCTGCTCCTATTGGGTGAAGCACAGTTTTGTACGGTATCGTTTGTGCTGTTACCTTTGCCTTCAGTGAAGTAACGACCACCCACTTTTGAGCCATGAGTGGTGTACTGCTATTACAGTGTAATCGTGGTGTATAACATTACATTTAAATATAGTTATTGAATGTTTTATTTTTTGTTTTTGTTTTATTTTTTTTGCCTTTAGAAACCAACGACAATGTTTTGGTGCTTGAAAGAGAAAAAGCATTGTTTCAGCATTGTGTAGAAAAAAAAAGATTGAATCATTGAGAGGATGAGGATGACAAAGCACGTACGCCAGTCCTGTGCTAATATGAATGCAAAGCGGTTAAAAGAGGCTAGCTAGCCTTGAGAGACACTAGCCCGATGTATGCATGCCGCTCTGGGGAAATCTTTGTCATTGCGTTTTCGAAAACTTTAAACAATTACAAGTTACAACCGTTGCAATTTGGGGGAAACAGTCAACACTTTTCCAACAACACAAGGGTAGCTAGCTAGGTCGGTTAGGGTGTAATTTTCTATCTTTGAGATCAGGTTCTAGTGCCTTCCACCATGAGATGATGTTAGAAAACCGTGGCAAGAAAGTGACAGTTTTTGTTATTTTTCGTGTGGCCTCTTCGTTTTACAACAAAAGATTTTAAGTCTACTCCTGAAACAGTTAAAGAACAATGAATGTGGTCGGTCTTTTAAATGTTGTTGTTTTGCTGTCATTTATTTTTCAAATGTGTCACAAAATCTGGTATTATTCCTCCCCCATTCCCCAGCTAAACCCCGGGACATTTCTGGACAAGAGTGATTTGTGGGGGGAAAGAGCTGCGTAGCAACTAGCCGGTTCGAACCTCTCTCTCTTCTCTTTCTTTCTTCTATTAATAAGCTAATGGATGGATGTTTGTTTCAAGTGACTGCCAACGTACGCGACTGCCAGAACAGGGGAAGGCCAAAGGATGTTTAGAATACAGGGATGGCTTATCAAAGGAGGGCGTGAGTCTTTCTCCCAGGTGCATAATCACTTTCCAGTTTTATTGTTGTTTTAGTTTTTTTTTTAAAGATTTTTAGAGAGGAGCTTTGCTGAATCACAGTGAGAACATGCGAGAGGGAAACAGCAAGTGCGTTTAAAAAATGGCTTTACAGTAGTGAAGGTATACCCGATACTTGCATCCCCCCGACCCCCCCCCCCCCCTCCTCCTCTAAGTCCCAGGCCTTGCTTTTAAAAAGAAGCAGCTTGCACTTATTACAAATATTCAGTCTGGGATACTGACACAAAATGGGGTCCTTAACGATCAGGTGTCATGAAGTTAAGAGGGAAAAAAATGGGGGGGAAAAACAAAAAAAAAACGAACAAGCAACAGAACATCACAGGGAACCAACAATACATGTGTTATCTTGTTTTATCTTTCAAAAGGGGAGGATGCTTGAGGTCGTTCTGCTTTTCTTTTTGTTTTGTCGACAGGGGCTTTTGTGGCCCATGCCTTGGACTTCACCTGGAATTACATCTTCTAGTTGGTGGGTGGGGGGTTTGGGAGGGGGGGATTGTCTAGAATGATTGACATCCCAGTGTAGCGATGACACAGTGGCTCTTCTGACAGTTCGAAGAACCTGAGGTGGTCAGGGACGAAGGCATGGGGGGGGGGGGGGGGGGGGCACTAGTTGGAATCTGGGTTGTGTGGGTGGGTGTGTGTGTGTGTGTTTGGGGGGAGGGCCACTTCCTACCCTCCCTAATACAGGGGCTCACCAATTGCATGACGGTAGACACAGTTTAGCTAGACAGTTAACAGGAGCTCTTTGGAATCTGAGGATGTCTGCAGCAACCAGTGGGGGATGACAGGAGTATTAGAGTTCTTTATGTCGAGGTTCAGTGACCAATCACAAGTTTCAGATTGATTTATTAAGAAGATTACACCTTTTGCAATCAGAGGAAAATACCGATCGTACAAAACTGAACATGCATGTCTGGTAATTTGTACTTTTTGGTGTTTTGGTGCTAGGTTTAGTTTATTGGGGTAAGAAAAAAACGAAACGTCAAACTGTTTGCGACGAGTACATTCCTCAGATTCTTAATCTTCTAATATGGTTCAAACTCATAATCAGACTTCATTCTACAGTAGTACTACAGTAACGACAGCTCTTTTACATGACTCTTTACTACAGTTATAACAACAGGTTTTTGTTTTGGTTTGTTTGTTACTCTGGTAGACAATACAATTGGTCACTAGGATACGGGGTTAAGATGGATGGAGAAATCACCCTGGCAGGATATAAAGGTGGATATGAACACGGTCAGCATTTGGAACTGCATAAAATGAATTAAATGAAAAAAAAGGAAAAATACAAAAAATCTCAAATTATTAAAGTGAATATCACTGTGTAATATTTATTCAACTTGTAATTTATGTACTCGTTTAACCTTTGTCTCTTTTTTTGTTATGACAAAGCATTTATTTAAATAAAGTTATGTATTCATTTAAGCACTTGACTGTTTGTTTTCCATTGATTTGCATTAACTATGACTAAAGAAGTGAGTTAGGGTTAGGGTTAGGGGTTTTTTAAAGCGTTTTTTCCAAAATGTCCAACCATCTCATCTGACAAACTGTTCATAAGACATAATCAGATTTTAATTCCAAAATAACTTTTTCTTACCATTTTACTTTACTTTAAAATGAAAGATTATTTTCCAATATGTTAAATGAGCAAGTAGAGGTGTTTAGAGGGTATCATGCTCAAAGACCCCTACAGGATCTACAGGGGACAAACACACCATATTCTTGTTGGGAAACAAACCTAACCTCTCATTATATACATCTCATTATATACAGTTCCACTGACAAACCCAGTTAGTAAGACCCTTTGTAAACAAGACCTGCCTTAATTTTTGGGCTGAATCACAGTGGCTTTAAACATCAACGACACCAATTTGCTGATGAGGCACCCAGACATTAAAAAGAGACAGGAAGTACACATCAGGCCGCACAGGAAGTGACTTCATAAAGCCTTGCCTAAGGTGGTAGTCACCTGGTTTTCAACACGGTACCCAAAAAAGATTGCAGAGGAACCAGGAAGTCATGCAGTGTGAGTTTGAAGTTCAAAGTGTAATTAATTCCGTTGGAAGCATGAATCAAATGAGTGAGTGGAGGTCTGCTGTAAGGGGGCCCTTTTATGACCGCTTAATGGTGGCATTGCCTGAAAAACACATTATTCACTCCCTTCATCTCTCTCTCTCTGACTATCCCCCCGCTCTCTAACCTCATCCCCCTCCCTCTCTCTGTCTATTAATCCCTTCTCTCCCTCCCTCTGTCTGAATATCAACCATTTCTCTCCCTTCATCTCCCTCCCTCTCTCTGTCTATTACCCCTTTCACCCTAGTCTCTCTGTGTGTCTCTCAACTGTTTCTCTCCATCCCTCTCTCTTTCTGATACTCCTCTCCCTCCCTCCCTCTCAGAATATCACCCTTTTCTCTCCCTCACACTCTCTGATTATCATCCCTCCATCTCCCTCCCTCTCTCTGACTATCCCCCTTTCTCTCCCTTCATCTCCCTCCCTCCCTCTGAATATTACCCCTTTCTCTCCCTTCATCTCCCTCCCTCTGAATATTACCCCTTTCTCTCCCTTCATCTCCCTCCCTCCCTCCCTCTCTCTGAATATTACCCCTTTCTCTCCCTTTATATCCCTCCCTCTCTCTGAATAATACACCTTTCTCTCCCTTCATTACTGTCTCTTTTTTTTCTATTACCCCTTTCTATCCCTTCATCTGCCTCCCTCTCTGAACATCACCCCTTTCTCTCCCTTCGTCTATCACTCTCTGTCACCCATTCTCTCCCTTCATCTCTAACTCTTGTCTCTCTGTCTTTCTCTACCTCTGTCCCTGTAGTTCTTTCTCTTGCACTCTCTCCCTTCCTCTTCCCTTACACTCTATTGATCGTTGTCATCCCCTTTTCTCCCTTCATCTCTCCCACACCCTCCCTACCTGTCTCTCTCTCTCATGTTCTCTCTTTCTTTCTCTTGCCCTCTCACTATATCTCTCTCAGTTACCAAATCTATCCCCCTCTCTGTCAGGAAATACGGGGTGGGTCAATAAAACATGTCAGAATGAGAAAGAAGTGTCTGCTCACATGCATTTGGTTATGTTTGTATGTGGGTTGAGGTGTGTGAAAGTGTGCTTGAGATTATGTGTGTGTGTCTATGTGTGCGCGCGCGCGCGCGCGTGTGTGTGTGTGTGTGTGTGTGTGTGTGTGTGTGTGTGTGTGTGTGTGTGTGTGTGTGTGTGTGTGTGACACTGTGTTACTGTGTTTAGTAACTGCACACATGCATGAGTTTCTGTTTGAGTCTATATGTGCTTGTGTGTTCTATATGTCAATGGAGAACACCACCCCCCCCCCCCCTCCCGCTCCCCCTACATCCTAGAATGGAACTATGCTTATACTCAGAGAGGGGCCGGACTTCACAGGAGTGAGGTCTGCCCTCAGATCTCCCAGAAACAACGTCTGGCCATCTTTATCCCCTGGTGCATTGCGGGAAGTGACAGAACAGGGCTTTTTTTGTTGTGTGTGTAAGCGGGGAGGGGGGGGGGGGGGTTGCACACAGCATCTGTCCCCTGGGAGCTGGGGAGTTTGAGCAGGTCCAGATGGAGGTGATTGACACAGCCATGAAAGGCTTTAGGACAACCAGTCCCCCCCCCCGGACTCCCTGAACTACACAATGATCAAGGCTGCCTTAAAAGAAGGAGACTGGGGTACTTCGATGTGTTTGTGTATGATAGTGTGTGTGTGTGTGTGTGTGTGTGTGTGTGTGTGTGTGTGTGTGTGTGTGTGTGTGTGTGTGTGTGTGTGTGTGTGTGTGTGTGTGTGTGTGTGTGTGTGTGTGTGTGTGTGTGTGTGTGTGTGTGTGTGTGTGAAATGTCAAATCATAATTCAGACTCATTCATTACTTGCTGTGTTAATAGTTGTGTGTATGGGTGTGTATTTGTGAGTGTGTCGGGGTGGGGATGGAGGTGGCGGGGTGGCATATTTGCAGTTTTAAGTATGTATTTGTGCATTACCTGTGTTTTAGTGTGTTTGTGTGTGTGTGTGCCTGTTTGAATGCACGTATTCATCCGTGTGTGTGTGTGTGTGCATGTTTGAATGGACATTTGTATCCGTGTATGTGTGAGCACATGCACAAATTTGTGTGTCGTGAGAGTGAGGTTTGAGACTCGCGGGGCACAGGGGAACATGTGTACGAGATTTGATTTGTGAGGCAGTGAACATGACTATTACGATTTGCCTTCAAAGAAACTGACAACTGCACTTAGGACTTCAAAGCCCTCATGCCCCCTTTTCCCCTTTTATTACATAATTAGGGCGACAACGCTGCATGGCTACGTCTAATCTCAACACGCAGCGCACTTCAAGAACCAGACCCCACCCCTCGGTTTGCTCCATGACAGTCCGGTGTGTGCACGTGTGTGTGTGCGTGTGTGTATGTGCGTTTGCGTGTGCTTGTGTGTGTTGAGCATTACTAAGAACACGTTTAAAGCTCAGCCTCTGATACTACGGTTTTGGTTTGAGGGTGAGGTGGGAGGAGGTCCATCTCGATGACCGCCCGCAACCCGGTTTCATACCATCTTGGTTGCGATACCTTCAAGTGGGGGGGCCCGTGCGCCTCGAGCACCTCAAATGGCATACAGATGTTTACTGCATAATAGGGAGCCCGGCTAATAACTGCTTTGTGTTCTCGGTTACGCTATCTCTTAGAAGACTAAC
>OLKM01000160.1:446548-450157 GCA_900291075.1 Melanogrammus aeglefinus
TGAATATAGGCCAATTCCAATGTGCAGCAATAATAAATGAATGAAGGAATGAATAGGTTATAAAGCATTGTTACTACATTAATACAATTTCAATGCCTCAAGTACCATTGCAATAGTACAAATCATTGTCCTCACTTGAGCACAAAATAACACTTTGTAAATAGTTTGTAAGTCATCAATTAGTTTTATAAATTAACATAGAAACTGTCTTAACGATTTACAACTGATTATGAAAAACATACTTCTGAGAAGGAATGCATGAACAATGCTTTATAAATGACGAATTACTTTGTTGTTAATGCTTTAAAGTTGTACAGTTATTCTAAAGTGCTTCAAACTAAACTTTAGAATCGGTTAAGAACACTAATCCACCCACATAGAAATCAACAGAGAACACTATTACATCCGCAGCCAAAACAAACAACTGAGTTACAATTCAGTGGAAAAAAAACACTCAACCCAAAACATGGGCAACATGAAACAAGAAAAAAAAATGAAAACATGAAGGTGCCACACATTCCACATTGTGGGATGTGTGGCCCCCAAAATAGGGTGTCACAGATTCAACATTTAGATAGCTAATGTGGCCGGATTACACATTGCACCTATATAGAAACTGTATTGTATTCTCTCTGGCTGACAGGCCGACAGGCTTGGGTCCATGTAGGGGTGACCAATTAGGGAAGCAGCTGAACAAACAGGAGCCCTGATAGCCCGAACGCTGCAATACACACGCTGGAATAAAAGGGGCAACATGGAGCATAGCACCTGGCATTGACTGCTAATAACCGTAGCATAGCACCAAGCATCCCCGCTATGACCCCTTCACCTGCTGACAATGGAGATGTGTAGCGTAGCGGCCAGCATCCATGCTAGGATCCATATTCAACTGTTAATTACAGCAACGTCTGGCATAGCAGTTAGCATCCACAATACCACCCATAGACACCTGCTAATAACAGCAACCTGGAGCGTAGCGGCTAGCATCCACACTACCATTTCCACACAGCCTATTAACTTGCGAAAGAGCCCAAAGACAGCGTATCAGAAATATCTGAAATGCTGAATAAAAACAGCAAGTATTTATGCACTCACTTTTGTGTAAAGTACATACACATTGTGGCAACCCGGCCCAGGCCAATTAAGCAGACGGAGAACACCTGTGGAACAGGTGGAGAAGCAGGGCTTAAATAGCCTGCTTCTCCACTCATTCGGGGCTCTCCCAGCCATGGTGATCCTGCACAGAGAGACCGGTCCTCGTGGGTGACGGGATTCCACCCACGAAGGAGAGGACCGTTGATTCCTCTCAGGTTTTTTGTTATTTGTATTTTGAGAGACTTTATGTTGGCTTTGGATTAAACATGCCTTTTTAGCTGTTTTCTCCTCAAATTGGTGACCTGTTTATGAGGAGGTGGTTCGCTCACCGTTCCGGGTCACCACAACATGTACACACACACACACACACACACACACACACACACACACACACACACACACACACACACACACACACACACACACACACACACACACACACACACACACACACACACACACACACGCACATGCACACACAAATGGCAGATCAACCATTTTGGGTGCGTCGGATAATTTAAGCACAATAGGAAGTTGGACAAATAAAACAACAATGTTGATGTTAAATGTATGTTTTAACATACGTTTCCTATTTCAACATATTTTTCAACACGGATAATTTCACACTACCTTTGTTCGGTATCTCATATGTGTGAAGGGGGCCGGAAAGGAATGTGTCACCTGGTTTTTATCCTTTTACCTGCTTTATAAAACACAGAATATCTGCCTTCATCAAGATGTTACATGTGATCGCCATCATTATAAAGCCATCTCCAAATTGATTTTGATTCCCCCCCCCCCAAAACACACACACACACACACACATAAATCCTTGCCACATCCTAAAAAGCCATGTTGACACTGTGGATGAGGCCCTAGCGCATAGCGGTGGCTGTGGGCATGGGGCCGGGGTCCTCCTGGAGGAGGTTGCAGTTGGGGTCCCCTCTGACCCGGGGCGTGGCCGGCAGCTGAGTCCCGGTCATGGGGTCCACGCACCAACACTCCCCCCGCTGGCCATGGGTGGACATGTTGCACTGGGGAAGACCACCACACCACCATGAGACCACCACACCACCATGATCACAAGGCCACCAATAAAAACACATCGTGACACGTGACGACAGAGACGTTGACCAATGAAAACAAATCAACAAAGGAAAACCGATGATGGCACATTGTTACAAACAATAACAAAAATAGACGACAAACAAGACAATGACAATGAAAACAAAACAACAAGCAGCAAACAAGAGAAATTGATACACATTTGAGGCACAAACACACTCTCACACACACACATACACATACACACAAACACACACGCACACATGCACACACACACACACACACACACACACACACACACACACACACACACACACACACACACACACACACACACACACACACACACACACACACACACACACATATACACATATACACACTAGAGCTTAGATCGGGCCCAGAAAATCAAGCCTGACCCGGCCCAAGCCCGTGCACGTTCTGTCCGAGCCCGGCCCGACCCGACACATTAACTGTAATTATGAGCCCGAGCCCGATGTCAACCCGATATATTTTTTAATACATATGTAACTTAGTACACATTTGTTACTAGGCATACTCTGCTAAATAGGCCTATATATGTAAGGGATAATGTATAGAACGGCGGTCATTATCGGGAAAATAAGCCCCTACAGGGCGAACAGTACACCGACGCGCAGCGAAGGTGTAATTGCTTCGGGGGCTTATTTTCGATAATGACCGGCGACGTTCTATACATTATCCCGCTTATTATACGGCTACTTGCCAAAACGAAAAAAAAACTTCACATGCTGTGTCTTTCTACAATTTATTCGTTACCAGCATTCGTAGTGTTGATCAGCAGAGAAATAATTTGTCCGCAAAGACGGTGACGTCGCTTAGCAACGGAAGACGCTGTGGTTGACAAGTCACCGGACTACTACCCATGCAAGTGAACGGAGCGTTCCACGGCATTGAGAAGACCCGTGTAATAATATTTCTGTTTTTGACATTGATTTCTCCTCCGATTAGGCCAATAAACCAAGGATAAAAAAATAAATAATAATCGTCTATCAAAGGCCCGGCGCGACCCGGCCCGAGGATAGTGGTGGGAAATATCGGCCCGACCCGGCCCGTCGGGTTGGGTCGGGCTCGGGCTCGGGCAAAGAATATAAACTCTAACACACACACACACACACACACACACACACACACACACACACACACACACACACACACACACACACACACACACACACACACACACACACACAACCCTACCCACACATACACACACAAACACACACACACCCCCAAGTAGCTACACTGGACACAGACAGATAATACAAAAAGGAGGGGGTGAATATTCGGGGGTTAGTTGGGGGCATGGACAATGGAATAACAGGGATTGTGGTGTGTGGTGTTGATGTGTGTGTTGTTGGTGTAGTGTGGGTGTTGTGGTGTTGTGGTGGGTTGTGTGTGTGTGGTGTG
>OLKM01000160.1:458362-470862 GCA_900291075.1 Melanogrammus aeglefinus
AGCACTTGTGAACGCAGTTGAATTGTATTGAATTTGTTGTCAGTCAAATTTACTTATATTGGCTTCTTCGGTTTTCTATTTGTGGTTGAATGCCCTGATGGTAAGTTGCTTTGGACAAAGCATCGCTTAATAATCGTATTCTGTGATGGTCAAGATAAGGAGTGAGACTGACTTGTGAGACTGATGTGAATTATGTGTGATTAATGGTTTGTGTGTGTGTTGGTGTTGGTGTGTGAGTGGAATAAATGAATAAAACACACCTCACACCTTATTACTTACAGAAGCGTAACTCTGCCCTGTTATGCTTGCAGATTTTAACAAAAGATTTGCCTTTATCCCACACGTTTGCATATAGTACTTTTATTTTTTAATTGAAATTAAACATTAAGCGGTCGTTTTAATCAATGGGAAATGGAGTGTGTACATGAATATGTGCATATAAATGTGTGTGTGTGTGTGCGTATGGGTCTGTGGGTATGTGGATGCATGTGTGTGCATGTGTCCACATATAAAAGCAAATTTGCATGTGAGTGAATGGTTGCCCAGTGGAGGGCACTACTGTAAAGCACAAGAATGGCCAGCCAGGACACAGCTGACCTATCTGTTACATCACCATGGTTACCCTCCAAAGAAAAGGGAGGCCAATCTGCTTTATTACATTGGTTTACGTGTCACAAGTATGACTTTTTTCTTCTAACCTTTTATCTGGTATTTGTATTTCTGCATCGATGCACCACAGCAACTCCTTACGAAAACTTGGAAAACGTACTTGGCAATAAAACTCGTTCTGATTATGATAAAGATGCTGTTCAAGCCGGCAAAGTTGGATTTATATTCACTCATTCATGAATTCATTAATTTTTTTGCTGACAGTAAACAAATTTGATTAAGGAGCAGGTAGACGTGAGTGCATACTGGATCAAAGATTCTGACCGGTAGGCTGTGGATGTGGGGGATCGAACCCAGAACCTTTCAGCTGGCAGTCAAACTGTTTCTCCAATCATTTATTGGTCCATCCATACATTCAAACATAAATTTCATGATTAATGAATGAATCCATCCATTTATTCATGCGTCCATTTCTCTCTTCATTCATCCACCTTTTATCTCAAATGACAATTTCTTCATTCAATCTATCATTCAGCCATCCATTTATCCATCCCTCCATTTCTCCATTAATCCATTCATCCATCCATTAATATAAGCATCAATTTCTTAATTCATTCATCCGTCCATTTCTCCGTTCATTCACCACTCCCACCCTCCCTTGGGTCCTCTGAGTGGATGTGTGTGGTGCAAGCGACCCGACCCAACAGTCTGCGGGACAGGGGTTCTCTGCCCCTGCAGAGCAAGCCCCGAGGCAGAACCCCACAGATTAACAGAGCGGAGTCGGCTCACTGGAGGTTTCGCTCCCTGACGAAGAAGGAGCCAAAAGCTGGAGTGAATGCAGGGTACTTTGGACGTGTGTTTAATCAAGACGCTGACCTGGGACAAGAGTGGGGGTCTGGAGTCGTCCGGCTGGGTGTTCTTCATCCTGGAATCGAGGTCATTCTTGTGCTTAATCACAGCTGACACTTTGGTCCTGCTCCAGAGGTCAATGGCCGGCGGACGCACCGGCGAACCCTCGGTGCCGTGCACCTCTGGAGGGTGACACAAACACACACACACGCACACACGCACACACACACACACACACACCCAAAGAGTAACACAATGTTGGCGGAATATTGATTACAAAAGTACATAATAGGGTCTACTTCATCTTTGGGGGTCTTTAAAGTTCCTGTCTTATCGTCACATGCTGTGTCCAGTTCACCCAATGCTCTGGATCTACAATCATTTGGAATACATGGAGGGCTGTGGAGTCAATGTGTGTGTTAAGGTACGGCCACACCAAAAGCGTTACCCGCGTATCACGCGTATAAAATCGGCAATTTTTCCATAGGGAACCATTGGTTTACGCGCGTATGAGACGCGTACACGCGTTACACGCGTATAAGCAACATTTTACTCGCGTTAGGCGCGTATGAGGCGCGTATATATACGCGCGTATATATACGCGCGTATATATACGCGCGTATATATACGCGCGTATATATGTACGAGGAGTTCAAAAAATTTAACTTTTTACGTCTACGCGCGTCGGCGCCGCGCAATTAGCAATCGAGCGTTGAGCTTGACCCGACGTCGACTGGCAGAGAGACGGAGAGGACAGATACAGCGCAATGGAGGACCAAAACCCTCATCATTGCAGTGTGCAGCCGTCCTGTCGCTGTACAACACCACGGGATTTGTGTGTACCGGGACAGGAACAAGAAAAGAGAGGGCGTGGGTCGACGTGGCCGAGGAAAACTGGCTGTCCTGGTAAGATCAGTGATGTTTCAGCAAAAGAAAAAAGATGGCGCGGGGCGGGGGGGGGGGGAGTTTTGGGCGGTCTCATCTACGCGCGTTACGCGCGTATCTGACCATTTTTGACACAAAATGGTCAAGCAACATTTTAGCTGCGTTACGCGCGTACATGGTATGCGAGGTACGCGCTTGGTGTGTTCGCGGCATTAGGGAGAAACCCATTTAAAGAAACATGAGAAGACAAAAATAATAATAGTAATAATAGTAACAGCTGTTGTGATTTGATGTGCTTCAGGTATTATGATGAGTCAATATGGTCCTCTCCAGACACACCCACACACACACACAAACACACACACACACACACACACACACACACACACACACACAACACACGCACACACACACACACACACACACACACCACACACACATGCACACACACACACACACACACACACACACACCACACACACACACACACACACACACACACACACACACACACACACACACACACACACACACACACACACATTACAGATTAGAGTGTCACACACACAATCACTAATACGGGCAGACACACATACACGTGTGCAAGCACACACACATGCACACACAAGCCCACCCGCCCACCGTACACGCAGACGCAGACACAGCCCAACACACACAGCCCGAAGCAGGTACTCTAGTCCAAAAAAAATCTGTACGATCAGAAAGAACCCTGACTCAGCATGAACAAGCAGCTCTGGGAAATAAATCTGCTCCTATTCCAAGAAACAGCAGTCAGGTTAAGTACTTTACAACATTCACCACTTAATGCGTACCTCTCTTCTGAGCGCACAGAAGATCAAATGAATCACATAATATACCAACCATCAAGCTCAGAACTAACCTCTTAAACGATTCAAAATGACTACGCCGCAGTCCTTTTGATAGCAATCTACCAAAACCACCGTAAAGATCCCCTTCATAAATGGACTCCAACGACAGTTAAAAAACGCTTACATGTGAGCTAGAAATAGGCATGTCATCGCCATTACGTCCGTCACCGTACATGGGGCAATAAAGGTTAAACTGGAATGTTAATGTGGAATTAAAAATGTAAGCATTGTTTATTCAAAGGCAGTGTGTGATGTTGTGTTTGCAGAGCACCACACTATAGGTGCTATAGGAACGAGCTAAATGTTCTTTTCCAGAGAAGAAAAAAAACAAAAATGGTAGCTCTCCTCGCCAACAGCTGTCATATCAATAAAGTGTTGTTGATTTTGTCTTGGGCTCCATAGAAACGACCTGTCTGAAGCCATTGGAGCATTGGCACTCTCCGGCTCCCATAACACACACAGTGAGTAATGTCTTTCCAAGGTTGCTTGGCATTAACGCATCTGCATCGTCATCATATACACTGAGCACAGAGAGAGAGAGAGAGAGAGAGAGAGAGAGAGAGAGAGAGAGAGAGAGAGAGAGAGAGAGAGAGAGAGAGAGAGAGAGAGAGAGAGAGAGTGCAGAGAGAGTGCAGAGAGAGAGAGAGTGCAGAGAGAGAGAGTGCAGAGAGAGTGCAGAGAGAGTGCAGAGAGAGAAAGGGACAGAGAGAGAGAGACAGAAATGAGAGACGGGGAAGAGGATGAGAGAGCGAGAACAAGAGGATGAGAGAAGGAGTGAGATAGAATGAAAGAGATAGAAAGAGAGAGAGAAAACAAGGGTGCAAGAGAGAAGAGAGAGAGTGAATGAGAGTGATATAAGTAGAGAGAGAGAGAGAGAACGAGGGGGTAAAAGAGCAGAGAGAGTGAATGAGAGAGAGACAATGAGAAAGAGGGAGAGAGAGAGACAGTGAGAGAGACTGAGAGAGAGAGAGAGAGAGAGAGAGAGAGAGAGAGAGAGAGAGAGAGGAGAGAGAGAGAGAGAGAGAGAGAGAGAGAGAGAGAGAGAGAGAGAGAGAGAGAGAGAGAAAGAGAGGGAGAGAGAGGGAGAGAGAACAAGGGGGTAAGAGTGCAGAGAGAGTGAATGAGAGAGAGGGCGCCTTGTTGGATTTGAACCCTTGTTCACGTGAAATGGGTGAAACCACTTCAAACGCTGCATGGCTGGCAGATGGACCATTAAAAAAAGAGGCGGTTTTGTCTAGCCAGAGATCCATCCCCCCCACCAACCCCCAACACCCCCCAGCCCGTCCAAGCCCCTCATCCCCCATCCCCTACCCAAACCTCTTTACCGTCAGGCGAGCTCTTTAAACTCTTGAACCCGCTGCGTTCCTGGGAGAGGCTGGGCTCCACGGCGTTGTGTAGCCAAACTAAGCGGGTGGTTGTTGTCTGAAGGGGGAAGGGCTGCGGCGTTACCCGTTGGCCCGGGCACTACATCAGCCACGGGATGGCGGCAGAGCGGGGGGGGGGGGGGGGGACGTGTGTTGAAAACAAAGCAGCGCTCCAAGGCGTCGTCATAACACAGTGCTCGCTAATCACCACCGCCGCTTGCGTTTGCAACCTCTTTCTTGGTTCCGAGCACTGGGAACATCAGCACGCTCTTCCTAGGCTTCCAAAGAGGAATGTTTTGGCCAAACTAGATCAATTCTGTAATACCACAGAAGAGAAACGGTAAAAGCGCTACCACCAACGACAACAGCTCTGCTGAAACAATATAACGGTATCCTACTTGTAGCTGAAGAACACCGTTACACCATAGATAGAACGGACCATGCTATGGTGTGCAGTAATAATGGATAAGTAATAAATAAGAGATAGAGAGCCAACAGAGCCTGTATCATGTGAGCGGTTTGCTAGCAGGGCTAGCTAAGGGAGGAGCGGTAGTCTCATTCTGGCTGGGTTCCCCGTCTTCACCCTGAGGGGCCTACTGCCGGCATACAGGCCCCCACATGCACCCTCCCAGCCAGGTGATAGCTCAAACACACACACGCGCGCACGCACGCACGCACACACTCACGCACGCACGCACGGACGCACGCACGCACGCACACACACACACACACACACAAGCAGACACACACACAGACAGAGCTAAGAGACAGACAAACACTGGCATACACAGGCAGACAGCAGACAGACATGACAGATAGACAGATGCTGTCAAATGCAGCGTCAGCTCATAAGACCAACAGAAAGACAGACCATGGTCTTTCATAACCATATGTGCAATGTATACGTTCAATCGTAAAAACAATGAGGATTGATTAGTATTGTAATTACAAATGTTCACGTGTATAAGTAGAGAATGGGGTTCTGCTAGTAGCCAGAACATAGGTAAATGCAAGGGCTACCAATCTCAACCAGCAACCGGTGCTACAGTGACCAGAACAGTCTACTCAAGATCACACAAACCCAGACAACAGATATCCACCACAACAGAGAAAGACAGGGACTAGGGTGACCTAATGCCACCCAAATAATGGACATCTATGGAAGTAGATGTCTATGGAAGATACTTCAGTAGAAGTATCTTGCATCACACACACCAAAGGTCCATATTCCAGTTATGATTTAAATGTTTTGGCTAGTTAGGTATTCACAGAGAATCTGTGGATACCTTTTGTGATTGTCAGGATTCTTATTATTCTGGATTGTTAATCTCTATAGCTCTATAGATCCTCGATTGCACAAAAGTTTTCAAGTTTATCCACAACATTTGTATTCCCAGGAAGTCTGCCTTTTTTCGTTGAAACAAAAAACTTTGCTAAAGCTTAGATAAATATTTGGACCAAACTCTGGGTCATTTTGACTGTTGGTTGATTCTGAGAAGACTTTAAAGTTTTCTCAAAATGTCACTGCACAGCAAAATCTATCCTGACAGACATCATGGGTCCAAATGTCAAAAAAAAATCAACATGAGAAATAAGGCATGTGCACCAAGTTTCAGTAATTTTCTGTAATCAGGAAGGTATTCCGAGGATTTAACTCCGGATATTATAGCGCCACCTATGGGAATTTCGGCACTAATGGACCTGCTTACCAGGGATACAATGTGTGCAAATCAGGGGCTGAGCAATCAGGATTAACAATCCGGAATAACAAGAATCCTGACAATAGCGGTAGGTATCCACAGATACTCTGTGAATACCTAATAATGACCCCTTGGCAGAGAGGAGTTAGTGTGTCACATAGCATCTAAACAATAATATATCAAAGATTACAATGGGAGTTGGAAGCCACGGTGGAAGAGACACATACTTGGATCTCTCTCTGATTAGATGATTGGTCGAGCAGTGAAGCCCAGCACGTTCTTAACAACATCAATACAATATAAAACAAGAAGTCTTGATCAAGGTGACTTCCAATGTGAACCAACAGCTTTCAGGATACACGCGTTGCAAACTCTATAGCTGTAACGATCCGGGTTCAGGAAGGGGACAGAGGACGTTTCTGTGTCTTTGGCAGCAAAAGGCAGCAGTGTGTCAACATCCATTCAGAAGAAATCAATCGTGACCCTTTGTCCCGCTAACTCTTTGTGAGCACAACATTTCCATTCTCCGCAGTATTCACCTTCGATTTAATAAAATATGTTTTTTTGGGGGGGAGGATGTTGGTGACTAAAACAAAAACAACTCTTCTGTGTTGGACTGTTCCTGACAGCATATTAAGATGATCCTCCTTGACATCAAAATTGTGAATGCATAAGTGTATTATATTTCTGTGTTTGTCTAAAGCGCATGACTCATATGCATGGATCAGAGTTATGAAGGTGGAAAAAATGCAATAAGTGTACAATTGTGCAAATGCATCAGTGTGGTGTCATCGGTTATAATCCATGATCTGTTGACTTTTGTGCAATAACACACTGCTGAACTTTGAATGGCAGAATGCAGCTCAAAGTACAGTACAGCACAAGACAATACTGCACACTGGCTCTCATGGCATGAACTGTGTCATCCAATGTATTGGAATCTATTTCCCATACTTAGTATGCTACTACCACCACATCTTCTAGCAGGCTACAACTGCTGCTTGTACTACTAGTTTTACAACCACTATTGGTATCCATATTAACAGTCCTGTACTTTCTCCCTTAACATCCTCATTTCCCCACTGGGATTAATGAAGCCCTATTTTAGTACTCTTAACTTATCATATTACCTCAATACTACTTTACTGCTACTGCTACTATTCATATTACTATACTATTCTATTAAATTACAATACACGACACCATTAAAACACAAATTAACAGAAAAATTATATAAGGCATTCCAGCAATCATAGAACTCATACTAATTATAATAATACAAACAACAGAAATAATAACACAAACTCCAATAGCAACACATCAAATCTGAACAACATTCTAGCCCCAATGTTAACCCCGACCACCGCCTCCCGCCACGTCCACTCACCGTTGGCGTCTGGGGGGGGCCCCGCCGGCGCCGCCTCCTCCCCCTCCTGCCGCGGCCCGCAGCGGCCCAGGCCCTGGATAAGCTGCTGCAGGGGTAGCTCGGCCCCCGCCGTGGGGTAGCAGCGCTGGCCCGTGCAGCAGCGCGGCGTGTACACCCCGCACGGCTCCCCCGGCAGGCGGGCGCACACGGGGCAGCAGCCGCAGCCGGGCTCCCGCACGATCTCCATGCACACCGCCATCACCTTGGGGCAGGCAGCCAGCCGCTCGGCCGTGCAGCTCGGGCAGCGGAACACCAGGTCCCCCAGCAGGGAGCCGGGCAGGGCCAGCCACGCCAGCAGCAGGCCCCCCCGGGTGAGGGAGAAGCAGGCAACCATCCTCGCCTCCACAGACTGGAAAGCTTTAGCCTTTAGGAATAAAGTTGTGGTTAGGGGGGGGGGGGGGGGGGGGGGGGGGGGGGGATTATTATTATTTTTTTAGAGGGACTAGCCGACTGACAGACTGACTGACTCCCCCACTGTCCCTGGGAAGATAAGGCTGGTGAACCTGAATGTTGTTGCACCCGTGCCGGTCAGCTACTCAGCTGCTCTGGGCGGGCAAACAGGTGGAGGTACAGGAGCCCTCTGCGCCGTGGCCGGGCTGCAGGGTCCTAGTGCCTGCCCGTGCCAGACGACTTTGTGTGAGTCATTTAACTAGCTTCACAAGGGTTATCATATAAACAGGAGGATTCGGTGCTTTCCCATGTATGTGTGTGTGTGGGGTAGGGGGTGGGTGAATATTTGTGTTGCGTGTGTGTGTGTGTTTGTGTTGTGTGTGTGTTGGGTGTGTGTGCGGTTGTGGTTGTGTATGTATGTGTGTGTGTGTGTGTGTGTGTGTGTGTGTGTGTGTGGTGTGTGTGTGTGTGTGTGTGTGTGTGTGTGTTGTGTGTGTGTGTGTGTGTGTGTGTGTGTGTGTGTGTGTGTGTGTGTGTGTGTGTGTGTGTGTGTGTGTGTGTGTGTGTGTGTGGAAAAGGGGTTAATGCATCGTCAATGATCTGTTATTTGGCAGCGTTTAGGGATCTGAATGACCTAACGGTGTAATATTGAAGTGGAAATATGTGTTCCCAAAGCAGGATTGAACAGAAGAGAGAGAAGAGAGCAGGAGAGGGAGTTGAAAGAGAGAGAGAATAGAGAGACAAAGAGAGAAAAATGAACATAATGAGAGAGAGAGAGAGAGAGAGAGAGAGAGAGAGAGAGAGAGAGAGAGAGAGAGAGAGAGAGAGAGAGAGAGAGAGAGAGAGAGAGAGAGAGAGAGAGAGAGAGAGAGAGAGAGAGAGAGAGAGAGAGAGAGAGAGAGAGAGAGAGAGAGAGAGAGACAGAGAGAGAATTATAAAGAAAAAGAATTAAAGAGAGAGGAAGAGCGACATAGGAGGTGGAGAGACTGAGAGACGGAAAGAGACAAAAACAGAGAGCGAACACCAAAGTAGTACAAAGTGTGGAAGTAACCATCAACGGCGCCTTAAGTACTGCCTAGCAACGCATGTCACGTCATTCATTCAGACACATCATCAGCATGCATGATCCAAACCCCGGACCCAGTCTCCAAACATCCAGAGGACAGCCCACCAGATCTCCCCTCCTGGACCGGACGACCCTCCTGGTCCGCTCTCCTCCGCACACCTCCCGGGACCACAGACACAGAACAGCGCCTCAACCCGCTGGACTGCCGCCGTCTCCTGTGACGAAGGAAAACACGTTTTTGCGTAAAAAGCAGGGCGGAGAAAAAAAATTAAAACCACTGAATATTTCCAGGGGAAATATATGCCCTCAGTGCCGAGAACATGCACAAGGCCACTTTAGCACTTTACGTTTACACACTCTTGGGTTGATTCAACCTTTTGCCCCGAGCCAAAGTTGCTCTCCATCCGTCATTCACTGGTTCATTCAAGCCTGGTCAGCCCCAAAACCGTTCTGTACTGTTGGATTTGACCCCCCCCCCCCCCCCCCCACCCACACACACACACACACACACACACACACACACACACACACACACACACACACACACACACACACACACACACACACACACACACACACACACAACACTCTCTGTGTATAACCCAGCAGGAGGGGGGAGGGTATATAGTGTTGTGGCTAGTGGTTCGATCTCTGATGTCCACAGTCTACCTATGACAGCTTGCTCCTCACTGACATGCATCTCAAAAATAAGGAGGGGAGATGGGGGTGGGGGGGGGGTTTCAGAAGGAAGGGGCGGGGGGAGTTGGATTGGTGGGTCTGTCAGAACTGTCTCTCGTCAACTATAAGTCAGAGTCAGGCAAGGTTAGAGACATTACTTGCAGATGTTTTGTTTTGTTGCTATGACACGTTTGTGTTCTTGATTTAAGATTGAGATAAGATCGTTTATTCTGTATAGGACATGTAGGTGTCAAAGCCATCATAAGGCAGTAATAGCAGTAAATTTGGCACTGAACTTCAAAATATATGAAACACATATACAGATGAATATACATTAAGAGAAAAGTTGGTGATCAAAGAAGATAGGATAGACACACACATACACATACCCACACAAACACCCCCCCCCCCCCCCCCCCCCACACACACACACACACACACACACACACACCCACACACCCACACACTACTTCTCGGCAGATGTAGTAGACAGTTATTCGGCTATATTGACTAAATGGAAATGTTATGACTAATTCAGTGAAATGTGATTCCAAACAGGAGCACTGAGGGGCTGGGATTCAGAAACTATCAGTAGAGTATTTAAAAACTATTGTAGGAAGGGAAAGAAGTGAAAAAAGGTGATCTGGCAAAATTACTTGACTGCAACATTGCATAAATGTATTTATAGTAAAGAAAAATTAAGGACATAATCGTCTGTTTAGGTGCTTGTGTTTCTATGTGTGTGTGTGTCGCGTGCGACATACATTAAGTTGCCCGTCCAGGAAAATGTACACAGTTATGTCATTACATTGTGGGGAACAAAAAATTGCGGGCAGGTTTACCCTGCAAGGATAAACCTATGTCATACGGAAATGTAAACAGAAAACCTACAGAGGGGCAACTGTTTGACACCACAAAACCAGATTAGGGGTTATTTTACAGGTTAACCATGCCCACTTGAGGGATTTTTTTCCATTACCCACCATAAAGAGAAAAAATAAAAACAGCGTATAACTTTCCACACGCAGGGCATTAAAAACACACAAGCAGAGCGTGTCTATCGGCTGCTTGGCCCGCTAGCTCACAGCCGTCAATTAGCCTGAATGGAAATGATTTTCGTATGGCTGGCCCCTTGCAACGTCCCCTGCTCTCTCGGAAGCTAATTTTGATTATATTATGTGTACGGGTTGCGTGGCGACTGCGAAAAACCAACAACAATGAAGGGCGGAAATTGCTAAACAATGTAGACAAATGTTTAATTTGACACTTAAAAGGAGAGACTGTGACGGTGGGGCGCTGAAAGCTATTTTAACTGTGAGGTCCGTCTTTCAAGAAGCCGTTCAGCGGAGACAAAGTGAATACCGCGTTGACGTGGTCACATTTTCCACTCGTCACTCAAGGATATCATTTAGAGAGAGAGAGAGAGAGAGAGAGAGAGAGAGAGAGAGAGAGAGAGAGAGAGAGAGAGAGGAGAGAGAGAGAGAGAGAGAGGGAGAGAGAGAGAGAGAGAGAGAGAGAGAGAGAGAGAGAGAGAGAGAGAGAGAGAGAGAGAGAGAGAGAGAGAGAGAGAGAGAGAGGGAGAGAGAGCGAGACGGGTTGGGGTGCGGGGGACAGGGAGTGAGGGGGGGAGAGAGACAGGGAGCGAGGGAGGGGGAGAGAGACAGAGACAGAGAGATAGACTCGTGGTTGAGCATCGATACTGGATAAGTTCAGATCTCCGGCTAGAACATTGTGTGTGACTGAAATTATGCCAGTCTGTGGTCGGATCTGAAATCACACAGAAATGTCTCTGTGTGATTTGGCAAATGATCTGGCTAGCAGTGTGTGTTTGTGTGTGTGTGTGTGTGTGTGTGTGTGTGTGTGTGTGTGTGTGTGTGTGTGTGTGTGTGTGTGTGTGTGTGTGTGTGTGTGTGTGTGTGTGTGTGTGTGTGTGTGTGTGTGTGTGTGTGTGTACGTGTGTGTTTACTTGTTTGTGTTTGTAACTATGTGCGCATGTACCTGTGTCTTAAAGTGTGTGCGCCTGCGGGTGTGCGTGACGGATCGAAATGGACAGATATATAGAAAGGGACGGATGGAGATGGAGCGATATGAGATTAAATTACTTGAACTCTGTCGTTTTTTTTCACCCACTGCTGATTGGCCAATAATATTTCCGTAACAAGGCCCCCCTCTGGTACATACCTTTCCAGCGACTCTGCTTCGCATGTAATCCTTCTCCTTTGTTTTAATTGCACCTTAACGCTCAAATTCCCCTCTCTCTTGGCTGAACTCAAATATAATTCAGCATCTTGTTGTACAGGGCTCATAACTTCCACAAACAGAGCACACAAGCCGAGACACAATTAGTGGAAACATTTGCACATACAGAAATGGTTTAACTCAATGTCACTCTGAGGCGTTTTTATAGACTGAACGGAGAGTCTTGCAATGACATGAGCCTTCTCACTTTCCCTCTCAAGAAAGGGTAAGCGCAAAACCTAAGCTAGGCAGCAAACACACAAACGAAACACACACACAAACTCAACACACACCACACACACGCCCATGGATAAAGACTGGAAGTACATATGCAGACCGTTTTGAGCACAAATGTAATAAATAAGTAAGGGATAATGTATAGAACTCCAGTCATTATCGGGAAAA
>OLKM01000160.1:475862-483413 GCA_900291075.1 Melanogrammus aeglefinus
ATTCAGCCAGGCCATGGCGGCCAGCGGCTACCAGGAGAGGTGCCCCTGGCCTGCCGTCAAAGGGTGAGGACCACTGGGTCATGAGGCTAGCTAGCTAGAGTCATTGTTCAAGGGTCAAATATACCATTTGGGAGCTAAGATGTGAGAGAGAGAGAGAGAGAGAGAGAGAGAGAGAGAGAGAGAGAGAGAGAGAGAGAGAGAGAGAGAGAGAGAGAGAGAGAGAGAGAGAGAGAGAGAGAGAGAGAGAGAGAGAGAGAGAGAGATCTTTCCCAGAACAACACACACACATGCGTTTAAGAAAGGGAGGACGGGAGATCCCGTCCCATCCTTTCTTCCTCCTCCTACCTCCTCTTCCTACTCTCATTATCCTCATCCTATCCTCTTCATCCTACCTCCTCCTCCTCCTCCTCCTCCTTCTACCCTCTTCCTCCTCACTCTTCCTCCTCCTACCAAGATAAAGATGAGAGGAGAAAGAAGAAAACGATAGAGGGGTATCTGACATCACTGCAGATCAAATCATGTTGAAACTACCTGCCTTTCTCCCATAATACAAATAAAGGAAAAATTGTAACATATGGCTAAAAGTCTCCCCTTTACAAGTCCCTCCGTCTCTCTGTACAGGGGTCATTCCACCTGTACAGGGGTCCTTCTCTCTGTACAGGAGTCTGTCTCTCTGTACAGGGGTCTGTCTCTCTGTACGGGGGTCTTTCCCTCTGTCTGTACAGGCTTCTGTCTCTCTGTACAGGAGTCTGTCTCTCTGTACAGGCGTCTGTCTCTCTGTACAGGGGTCTGTCCCTCTGTACAGGGGTCTGGTTGGCTGTACAGGTGTATGTCTCTCTGTACAGGTGTCTGTCCCTCTGTACAGGGGTCTGGCTGCCTGTTCAGTAGAGTTTAGATTCTCTGCCAGAGCCCGAGCCCAATCCGACCCGACCCGACCCGACCCGCGGGCCGAGTCGGGTTGATATTTCCCACCACTATCCTCGGGCCGGGTCGGGCCGGGTCTTTGATCGACGATTATTATTTATTTTTTTACCATTGGTTTATTGGCCTAATCTGAGGAGAAATCTATGCCATAAACAGAAATATTATAGGCCTTTATTACACGGGTCTTCTCAATGCCGTGGAACGCTCCGTTCACTTGCATGGGTAGTAGTCCGGTGACTTGTCAACCCTAGCGTCTTCCGTTGCTAAGCTACGTCACCGCCTTTGCGGACAAATTATTTCCATGCTGATCAACACTACGAATGCTGGTAACGAATAAATTGTAAAAAGACACACCATGTGAAGTTATTTTTTCGTTTTGGCAAGTAGCCGTGTAATAAGCGGGATAATGTATAGAACGTCGCTGGTCATTATCGAAAATAAGGCCCTTCAGGGCGAAGCAAGACATAATGACCGGCGTTCTATACATTATCCCTTACATATATATATTTAGCAGAGTAGGCCTAGTAACAAATGTGTACAAAGTTACATATGTATTAAAAAAATGTCGGGTTGAAACCGAGCTCGGGCTCATAATTACAGTTAATGTGTCGGGTCGGGCCGGGCTCGGACAGAACGTGCACGGGCTCGGGCCGGGTCAGGCTTGATTTTCTGGGCCCGATCTAAGCTCTACTGTACAGGTGCCTGTCTCTCTGTACAGGCATCTGTCTCTCTGTACAGTGGTCTGTCCCTCTGTACAGGGGTCTGGCTGGCTGTACAGGTGTATGTCTCTCTGTACAGGTGTCTGTCCCTTTGTACAGGGGTCTGTCTCTCTGTACTGCGGTCTGTCTCTCTGTACATGTGTCTGTCTCTCTGTACTGCGGTCTGTCTCTCTGTACATGTGTCTGTCTCTCTGTACAGGCGTCTGTCTCTCTGTACAGAGGTCAGTCCCTCCCTACAGGGGTCTGTCTCTCTGTGCAGGCGTCTGTCTCTCTTTACAGGCGTCTGTCTCTCTCTACAGAGGTCAGTCCCTCCCTACAGGGGTCTGTCTCTCACATAGTGCTGCTGCCTGTGTTTGGCTTCACAGCAGCCGCCCAGAGCCACCACTGATCTCACCGGGACAACACATGACATGGTCGTTGGAGCACTTTTATACCTCATCTTTTTTCCTGGGGAAGATATAGGACCCTGAGTCATGGGAACGCCGGTCTCCTTCCTGTCTCCGGGTTCCTCCTGGCGTGGTTCTCCAACTCTTTATATACTTCAGGTATAAAAAAAGAACCTCTGCAGAGAGGACCTAATTAGTCATCTCTTAATGAAAACCGACCCCCCCCCCCACACCACTCCCTCCCTGGCCTCGTGCTGATGTTTCCAGACGGCACATGTTTGTGCAGACGGAGTCGGGGGCTAGCCTGTGATGAGCTACCGTAGAGCGGCTCTTTCATTAGTGCAGCAACAACACATATTTCCGCCGCTGTCAAGGCCCCTCGGACCGCCCTTTGAACGCCGTGCTTTCAGGCAGGGGGCGTCCATCATCGGGAGGGTCGACGCCCTAAAGGGTGAGCAATGACTTCACTTAACGCCCCTGTAGTGACGTTTCTCCGATTTTCAACATCACTGGTGACTGACGGCAGACTAGATTCTAACAATGCTTGAGTCCAAAAATGATAATGTCCAGAAGTTTGTTGGGTTTGCAAAAAAGGTCTTGTGGATTATTTTGTAAAAAAATCAACGAAAACTGACTGAGAATACTTAAAACAAACAAAGAGCAGGATGTGGGCCAAGCCATTGTAGAAAAACTTTTTGCTGTGTAATCAGCAACACCTGGCACTCTGTCGATCTCCCATTACATGCACACAGGCACTCAAGACCTGCAGAGGTCACCAAAAACAACCATTGCACACAAATAACACTAAACTGAACATGGCTCCTACACACCGGCCCCTAATTGTATAGGTGTGTAACAATTACAATTATATCAATCTAAATAAGAAGGAGCTACTATATGTGCTGATATACATACAAAAATAATAAATTATTTCAAGTTCATTTCAATCTTCTGTCGCCAACAGCAGGCAGATCTTGGTTATAGGCCGCTCAAGAACACTTGTCCTCGTCTGTAGTTTGACAGAGCGAACGAGACCCTTTGAGTCAGCATCAATGGTTTCCTTTATCCTGGCAAGCAACCAAGAGCCACGGGGTGCTGTTGAATCCACTATCACCACATCTCCAACTTGAAAGATCCTTCTTACTGCACACCACTTTTGTCTCTCCTGCAGTAAGGGCAGGTACTCTTTCGTCCAGCGCTTCCAAAACAGTTCTGCTATGTACTGGATCTGCTTCCAGCGACCTCGATCATAGAGGTCTGATTTTTGAAAGAGTCCTGGGGGCAAAGCAGGCTTGGTTTTCAGGAGAAGAATGTGATTAGGTGTCAGTGCTTCAAGATCGTGTCGATCAGCTGAGACAGTTGTTATAGGCCGACTGTTAAGAATTGCTTCCACTTCGCAAAACACAGTACACAGGCCTTCATCATCAAGAGTTTGTTGATGCAAAACTGAACAGAGTATGCATCTCACCATTCTGATAAGTCGCTCCCACACTCCACCGTGATGAGAGGCAGCGGGGGGGTTGAAACTCCACTTCACTCCATGTTGTAGCAGGGATCTTGGACTTGGTGTTGATTCAGTGTTAAAAGAGCTTTCTTTAACTCTCTCTCCGCTCCAACCAGATTGGTTCCATTATCTGATCTTAGATGTTCCACTTGTCCTCTTCTGGAGATAAATCTCCTTATTGCATTTATACAGGAGTCTGTATCAAGTGAGTGAGCGACCTCCAAATGCACTGCTCTGCTTGACATGCAGGTGAATATGACACTATCTTTTCACGAGGCTCCTTGCTTTTCTTTACCTCGATGGGCCCAAATAATCATCAGTCCAACGTTTGGTAAATGGAGGGTTATCTGGTATTAGTCTTTCAACAGGTAAACCTGCCATTTTCTGTTCTCCTGGTCTTCCTCTTACGCGCCTGCATTCAACACATTTTGAGATCATCTTTCTTACAGCGGCATTTGCACCTGTAATCCAGTATTTCTGGCAAAGCTGCCAGAGAACATGGTTCCTTCCATTATGACCAACATTTTCATGGATTTGGCGAAGGATAAGAGAGGAAATATGAATGTTCTTTGACAGAATAATAGGATGTTTGCTTTTTGAGGCATAGCTGATCTGTCAAGTCTACCTCCTACTCTCAAAATCCCATCCTCCAATACTGGGTCCAAATTGTAAAGGGGACTTGACCTTTTGACCCCAGTTGGCGCCATTTCCAATCTGGTCATCTCTTCTGGGAATATTTGTCTTTGGCAGAAACAGATTACACATTTTTCTGCCGTATCAAGATCATCAATATTTATGTGTTGTTCACTTATAGCCTTCCTTCCCATCTGCTGTGAGTGAGTCACTTTACTTTGTGATCGTGTGTATGGGCGATTGACACAGGATTCCTTTTCTTTTCTCTGTTTTACTAGAGATTGCAAGACACCTTTTAACGTTAATATCCATGCCACAGCCTTTCTTAACTTCAGCCAACAGGAGAAATAAGAGAGCAGTTGGTTGGTAGGGTTTTCCGGTTCCTTCAAAACAATATTATGTACAACCAACCTTACTTTGACTTCAGGATCATCTGGATTAAGTTGCATGGGATTTCAGGGTTGCACTTGGCCATTCACCTCATTGGCCTCAACAGGAAAGTTGGTCCCTGTGTCTATCTTTTTCCATGCACAAGTCTTCCAGCACTAAGTCCTCTAGATGCATCGTTGGCTGGATTAACTTTGTTTCTCCACATACTTCCATTGTGATTACCTTTGTGTTATCTCTGATTGTTGACACTCGATTTTGACAATGAAAGTATTGTGGAATCGGGTATGCTCGTTTGCAATGTACTTGATTACTGCTTGACTATCAGTCCAAAAAACTGAATTTTTCAGTAGCAACTGCAATTCTGCTCTGAGCATTTTGTCCACTTTGACTGACAACATAGCAGCTGTCAATTCCATTCTTGGGATAGTGATATTTTTCAGCGGCGCAACTCTGGCTCTTCCCATCATAAAGGCCAGAGAGACCTCTCCTCTTTTGTTAGTTAACCGAAGGTAGCTAACTGTACCATAGCCATAGTCAACTTGCATTTGAAAATATGAGTGTAGTTGGGCATGTAGAACCTGGTTTCCCAAAGTATTATTGGCTTAATGCAGCGGTCTACTTTAAAGACTGCCAGCTTGACAAGATCAGAAGTCCATTTTAGCCATTTCTCAGATGTCGCTTTAGGTATAAGTTGATCCCAGCCATGATTTGTTTTGCAAAGTTCTTGGAGGAGACACTTGGCAGGCAGTGTGTTTAAGTGGGGGCCAAGAACCCAAGAGGGTCGTAGATTGAGCTCACTACAGATAGCATTCCTCTTTCGGGTTTTGTGGCTTTTCTTTTGACTTTGATGTTAAACTTAAATGCATCGTTTTCAACACACCACTGCAAACCAAGTGCTCTTTCTGTGGGAAAGTTTATCTTTGTATACTAAATCCAGTTTGTTTTACTCCTTTTTGCCCTGTTTTGTTCTGGAATGACGGAGAGCAGTGCTCGGCTGTTGCTCCATCCATTTTTGTGAGGTGAAATCCCTCCCTTGTGGCATATAGTTTGAGAGATCAGGTGACCAGCTGTATGGCCTCCTGATGAGAGAGGGTTAAGGGCTTTTAAGACAGTCATCGACATAGTAGAAATTTCTTTTGACAGTGTCAGTTATTGCTGGGGAAAATTGTTCTTATTGTCCTCTGCAACTCTTTTCAATGCAAAACTTGAACAACTGGGGGAGGACGTGGCTCCAAACACGTGCACAAGTGTAGAATGCTCAACTGGTTTACGGTTCACATCACCTTTAGGCCACCATAAGAACCTAAGAAAATCCACGTCATTTGGGGACACTCTTACTTGGTGAAACATTGCCTTTATATCAGTCATGACTGGTCAAGATCTGGTCCTTGTAGCAGTTCTGTGTTTAATGACATTTCTTGGTAAGTTGCACAGCAGTCAAACACATCTTAGTGATTTATTTTGTGGGTGATAAACCCCATGGTGTGGGATATACCACACTCTTACATCTTTCCTTTCCAGTTGCTCTTGCGGCACCACACTTCAGCATATCCATTATCATTAATTCTGTAAAGGAAGCAGTGAACTCATTATGGAAAAGTGACTTTCCATGTTCTTTTTTAATTTTCTTTTCAGATTCACCAGACGCTGTTCCGCGATCACTTTATTATTTGGCATTACAGTGTTTTCCTTTCTAAATGGCAAGTCTAGTTGGTAATGGCCATCTTTAAGTACAATTGATTCATTTGCAATTTTCATGAATCGTTTATCTTCTATTGACATCTCCGGCTTGTTACATCTGCTGATATCTCTTTTGAAATCATGATTGTATTGATTGATAACATTTCATTACACATCTATGAGAGATTTTCTAATTTCAGAGTGGAAGTGGGACAGCTGTCCTTGTCGCTGTTGTCCACTGATACCTAGCAGTGGACCAATTAATTTAACCCAGCCCCAACATGGTTCTCACAGCATGGGTCCCTCTTTTAGAGCTATGGATCACTTTCCCAGGGCTCCATAGCCTTTGGAACATTGGTCCCCAATCAGCAGCTCCACTTTTGCCCTCAAATAGCTGAAAATAATGCACTTTATATCCATGTAAGGCCATTTTGCCAAGTCCCTCCTGTTTTGGAATGTTATTCTTTGTCAACCGGTTATAGAGTTTTTCTGTGTGAATACTTTTGGCAGGGGGATGATTTGTCTGTTCAAGTCGTTGAGACCTTCTAGTCCTGGTTATGATATGTGATTGGAACACGGCTTATTCTTGGCCCATGGGTGCGAAAGTAGAATGCGAGTCCTCTTGCCATTGATGTTGAGTTGTTCCAATTAACCCTTCGGTACAAAATGTGGCACAGTACTTCCAATTATCAAAAGGAAGCATATGCGTCTCTATGGTTCTTGTCACTGGTGTTACTTTTGATTTGACTGGGCACAATAGAAAGTCTGCAATTCATCACTACGCGGTCCCCATATGACACATGCCTGAAGAGAGCTCACCATTTCCTCTGAATGACTGCTCTCTGGTTTGCCCATTTTCTTCTAACCAGCACCCTGGAGGAAGTCCGCAGGGTAGAGTTTTTGTACAACATACGTTACCAGATTAGAACGCCTTTTTGAAAATCTTTACTCATATGTCCTTTCATAAGACAGCCAACATATTCCTTTTTTCCAAAAGAAGGTCATTTTGTCTCTATGTGGCTTTTTTTTTCAAGAAGCGTAAGCATGACTCTAAATGTGTGGCGACCTTGGGTTTGCAAAGAGACAAAAGGCCTTGGTGACTGGTTGGGATTTTGATGTGAATTTTGGTTTCAATGTTGGTCAGTATTTTTTGCAAAACTACCTGTTGCTTTTAACTTGAGGGGGGGGTTTACTTTTCTTTTAGCTTTGTCGACGGTTTGATCTTGAATGTTTCCAAACACTGGATCAGTGGATGTTCTCACTTGCTTCTAACCGCAGGAATTTGAACCAGATCCAATTATGTTTGCTCTCTGCA
>OLKM01000161.1:0-15000 GCA_900291075.1 Melanogrammus aeglefinus
TGTGTGTGTGTGTCTGTGTGTGTGTGTGTATGTGTGTATGTGTGTGTGTGTGTGTGTCTGTGTGTATGCATCCATGCATTTGTGTGTATGAGTGCATGCGTGTCCATGTGTGAGTGTGTGTGTGTGTGTGTCTGAGTGTGTGGTGTGTGTGTTTTCACAAAAAATCCCCCGGTTTGACCTCTGCTGAAATTCTCAGGTCCCCAATTCATTCTCCTACTGAGTATCTCTAAACTCAAGCCCACTCTCCCCCCCCTCTAAAAGCAAATCTGTATCGCACTAAATCTGCTCCCTGGTTTATTTTTCCAGGTGAACAAACTGTATTGTCCGCTGGCTCCCTCACTTTCTCCTAATTAAGGCGCCTTCTGGAGGCCTGTTCGCTTTCATCTCCCTGTGCTGCCGGTCTGTGGGAGGGCCAGACTGTACCTCAAGTTCTCACACAAAAGCCGTTGTCCGAAAAATACGATATATTTGATTAAGTGACGGTATGCTCCCAGCAACCCAAAAATATCCAAGAATTGTATTTTAATTCAATTTACGTATTTATTTACTTAATTTTTCAGACAGTAAGGCCAAGTTAAGGCTGAACTCTTTGGCGTCCAGGCGGACATTCTGACTCAGCCTTAATGTCTTTTGCGTTCACCGTAACCTAATTATCCGAGATTGAAGGCATCAAAGAGGTGACTGAGCCGAAAAATATCCATGAATTAGTTAAAGGTGTAACCTATTGACCACGAGGGCTGCCTCATCAAACGCGCTGTTTGGATTTCCAACCGACTCCGCCGCACAGTTTTTTTGTTTTCCTGCAGATTGTTTTCTAAAACCGCCATAATCCGTGACATTGCGACGGGACCCTTAAGATGAGCCCTCGGGGTATCGCTGGGGCAAAGGTTCCAGTCAAAGGCGCGGCCCTGCAGCGTGGCTCCCTTAAGGCTTGTAAAGGTCGAGTCCCTCCAGTCCCTTCGAAACCATCTTACGATCGGGTTTGATGTTAGCATAGCAAAAGATGGAAAGGATGATTTGCTAAATGATTTGGGTTTGGTTTGACGTTAATAAAAGCAGTTGAGTTTAAGAAAATGTATTTAGAAATGGAATGGATGATTTGATGAATGTTTTAAGATTGGTTTGACGTTAAGAAAGCAGTTGGGTTTAAGAAAAAGTATTTAAAAATGGAATGGATGATTTGCTTAAATTTTTAAGCATATAAGATATCAAACATCTTCATTAATAAAACTCATTGGCCACGAAAAATACTTTCTTTAATAATTGAATGCATTCAAACGATCATGATTTGTTTTGATAAATTTATCTTCACTGTGCTGTCAGCCTTAAGGAAATAATATATTTCAAAAAAGCCAATCTCATGAGCGTTATATAATTTCAATTTAGTTTAATGCTTCAAAAGTCAACATTGAATCCTTTGAAACTCTGTCATCAGAACAAAGACAGCATCGTTTACCATTTCATACATTTTTCTAAGACAACAAATAATGTTAAAATACAATCAGGCAAAACTCACACACGGTCTATAACAAAATTGCAAAACAAAATGCTAGGAGAATAGATAAACCAATATAAATCTATGAAAATGTACAAACCACAACGGTAGGTAATTTAGACTTTTTACCTAACCTTCACGGAAGGTAAATGACACGTCATATTCATGTGAACGTGCATTGAGCAGAATGTTTAAGTACAAGGCCCAGTGTAAGAACAACTGTAGCATATTGCCATTTAAATAGATTAATTATTTGTTAAATAATGAAATAAGTAAAGATATCCATGCAACCCTTCCCCTAAATTTAACCAATTTGTCCAAAAAAATAATTGCCAATAAAACTTAAAAATCAGTTATAAGACTTGAATTATTTTAAGTAAAAATGTTACCTCTTGACACACATGGAAAAATCATAGTAATACAAAAAAAGTCACAACTCAAATCCCACAAGCCTTTGCAAAAATTCCATTTACCATAGGTTGATATTTTGTAACATTTAAAGTAATAAAGTGCAAATTCTACGGCTTAAGAAAATTAATCCTACCTTTACCATAATCTCTCACATTAATCAAACAATACTTCTAGACAAAACTAGTCCAGGGCAATTCTATATTAAAAAAACTAACCACAAAGTTAAAGCAATCCAACGACAATTAACTCTGTATTACAAGATCTCAGTTCTTTAACTATAAAGTATATATTTCTGACTTAATTTACAGCCCCAGTCAAACGAAACAAACTTTCTTTCTTTCGGCAATTTTAAAAGAGCACGATGGAGATATACAGTGGCTAAAACAGTTTAGCATGGCAGTAGCTGAGGAATAGCTCAAGACATATGGGCTTCTGTACGGGTTGTTGGAGTATGCAGTGGCATGAACAGCGGCATTGAACCACAGCATCATGTGAGAATGTAAGGGTGTGTTTAGGGAGTCCGTATCGAAAACTATCCTGATCCGAATCACTCCGACTGACCTGTGTGTACGGGTGTGAGTATGTGTGTGTTTTTTCACTTGTCCTTCACATGCTTGTCCTGCTTGACATCCATCCTCTCAAGATAAAAACCAAACAATATTTATTGGTATAACCAGCACCACCCCCCCCCCCCCCCTTCCCTCCCCCCTCCCTCCCAAGAAAGCAGCAGTTTCAGTTCTGTAACATATTACAAATAAACTGATCAATAACTCCCAATCCAAAATGGCTGTCTTCCTTTTAGCATTCGGGTCAATCTTGGGACACTTGAATAGCAGGTACGTAAGCTATGCTTCAGTCACTTAAAATCCAGCACTACATGTTTAAATGCGTACAACATTGTTGGTCCAGGTGGGCGCCAGATAGAGCCATAGCATCATTGAAGTGGAGTCCTGGAAAATCAGCAAGTAGGGTTAGAACTCATGTGGAGCAAAGGTCTCTGTACTGCGTTTCAAAGTGTGATGCATGCCTCCCCTCTAGTGGTTGGATTGAGTGGAGTTTTGGAGGACATGGATATTGTGTGCTAGGAATGGATGATAGGTATTGATCGGGGATTGACATTTGTGCTGCAGAATTGCAGAATCGATAAACAGATGATGGATAACAGGGGAAGACTCACCTTATCGATCTTAGGGTGGGATACACGAAGACCGTCTTGATTTGCACATGGTTTTCTGTGTATATACAAAAATAATATTAATAGGATTTAGATTTACATTTAGGGCATTTAACATACGCATTTATCGAACGTGACTTACGATAAGAACATTTGTCAGAAGAAAGAGTAACAACAATGTATTGCTATGGGTACAGTAAGGATGTTCATAGAACATCCAGAAGTGCCAAGAACTAACAATTGTTAGTATACAAAAAAGATAGCTAGGATAAGATGCTACAAGATGCTAAGTACTGTTTTTAAGTGCCAGGACGTACAACATTCAAGATAATAAGAGAATTTATTGAGCTCACAGCTAGAGAATAATTGAGGTGTTGAAAAACCTTTTTTACTTTGTTGTTTTTTTTGAAGTGACAACGACGCAGGACTGAGAGGTTTCTACTGTACCCTAGTGTAAAGGCGATGGTGGAGCACAGGGTCAGAGAGCCATGGGTGTTTCAACGCTTCAGTCGCCCCCATCCTCCAGCTGCACAGAGGACATGTCCACACAAGGTGAAGGGTTAGTCCACCCTCGAATCAGCAGGAGAACTTCAGACTACGAGCTTAGAGATTGTTATTGGAGCAGTCGTGAGAGTTGTTGAGGTTCTCGAAGAAATGTACACATTTGGTGTAATGGGAAACAAAGTTTTCGGACAGAAGTAGTACTTCTAATAAGTACTATTCTTATACTTTAGAGAATTTCCATCGTTTAACAATTTTATCCATTAAAATGCCAACACTTGAGACCCAAATGTAACCGTTCAACACTAATTAAGTGTGTTGAACGCAAAACAGTTACAAAACGACCACGCGTTAAACAATGAACAACAAGACAGGAGTCCGGTGTCTCCGGCTCACGTCTTGTTGACGACCAGAAGCCTGGTGATAAAGTCTTTGGCCTCGGCGGACACGGTGATGAACTCCTCCTCCTCGAAGTTCCACTTGGCCGCCAGGATGTTGTTCAGGGTCTGGTTGTCATCGTCGCCCAGGAAGGGGCACAGGCCGCTTAGACTGGTGGGGTGAGGGGGGGACAGCTGTTGTTGTGGACCGCATATATAAACAAGCGCGTATGTGTGTGTGTGCGTGTCAGAGAGGTGGTGTGTAGTTGTTTCTGTGTGTGTGATTGCATGTGCGTTCATGTGTGTGTGTGGGTGTGTGTGTGTATGTGTGTGTGTGTGTGTGTGTGTGTGTGTGTGTGTGTGTGTGTGTGTGTGTGTGTGTGTGTGTGTGTGTGTGTGTGTGTGTGTGTGTGTGTGTGTTTATGTATGTGTGTGTGTGTCCGTGCGTGCGTCAGTGTGGGTGTGTGTCACAGATACACACATGTGGTTGTATTTGTATGTCTGCATGTGTGTACGGTTGTGCGTGCACGTGTCTGTGTGTGCGTGTGTGTGTGTCACAGAGAGGATGTATGTAGTAGTGTCTGTGTTTTTGTGTATGTGCATGTGCTTGTGGGTGTGAGTTCATGTGTGTGTGTGAATCTGTGTGTGCATGTGTGTGTCACAGAGAGGTGGTGTGTGGTTGAGTTTGTGTACATGTATGTGTGTGCATGCGTGCGTGCGTGCGTGCGTGCGTGCGTGCGTGCGTGCGTGCGTGCGTGCGTGCGTGCGTGCGTGCGTGCGTGTGTGTGTGTGCATGCGTGTGTGTGCGCAGTATATTCACTTACAGCATGTACGTGATAACCCCCAGGCTCCACATGTCTGTGTTGAACGACACAAAGTCGTAGTTGATCACTTCTGGTGCGAGGAACTCCGGCGTGCCAAAATTCACTCGCAGCTTCTCCCGGGGCTTATATCTTTACAGGGGAGAAAGGTATGAGATCCAACACTGAGCAGGCTTATTTCACGACCAAAGCGGCCATTTTATGAGGATAAAGATATCATGGACGATAAAGATAATCGCTGTAACCCCAGACAGGAATACAGAGCGACTTGTCATCGGGATAAGGGACGTAAATACCATACTCACATTCTCGCTAGGCCAAAGTCGATGATCTTGACCTTGTTGGTGACTCTGCTTACACACAGGATGTTCTCTGGCTTGAATGGGGATAAAAAGAAGAACAATAAACAAGGAACTCAGGGGATGGGTTTCACATTTTTTAGTGTGCATCCTGTTTTCTATTGGTTTCACTTCATGATTGTTTGCAGTTCCACATTCACGTAAAGGCATTTTAGCTGACGCTTTTAACATTTGTCAGAAGAAAGAGAAACAACAATCTATCGTTGTCGTTACAGTAAGGATGTTCATAGAACCAAGTGCCGGGCATAACCCATTCCCTGTGTACAACAAAGATAGCTAGGATAAGACGCTACATGGGAGGGATGTGGATCAGGAGATTGAGCCTAATCTCTGGTAACCGGAAAGTTGCTCGTTCGATCCTGAGTGTCGAGGATGTGTTTGAGCAAGGCACCTCCCCCAAACTGCTCCAGAGAAACTGGCTGTCGCCTTCCATGGCTGACGACACAGTCGGTGTGTGTGCATGAATGTGTGCATGAATGGGTGAATGTTATTTATTTTCCCACAATGCGTACTGTTTTGAAGTGGAAGGACATACAACATCCCGGGGCCGAGGCGGGGGGTGGGTTTACCTTCAGGTCGAGGTGGAGGATGTACATCTTGTGCATGTGCTGCAGGCCCTCACAGATCTGTCGGATGAAGCTCACTGTCTCCAACTCCATCAGGGTGTAGTTCACGTCGATGATCCGGTCGAACAGCTCGCCCCCATCAACACTGTGGGCCGCCCAGACACACACACAGACGCGCAAACACACAGACACACAGACGCACAAACACACAGACGGATAGTCGCATGCACACAGAGACGGCACAGACACACGCAAACACAGACGCAAAAAGACGCACAAACACACAGACACACAGACGCACCGACAGACACACAACAACGACAGACACAACGCAAAAACAGACAAACACACAGACACACAGACGCACCGACAGACACACAGATACGCGCAAAACACAGACGCACCGACAGACACACAGACACACGCAAACACAGACGCAAAAAGACGCACAAACACACAGACACACAGACGCACCGACAGACACACAGATACGCGCAAAACACAGACGCACGCGCACACGCACACAGACACACGCACACAGGTAAACATGACAACACCGATCTTCACATGCAAAGTCACTTGCACGGAATTCGACGTCATGTTACGAAGAAACAAGCCGAGCTCGGGCCATCACGGATCTTAAACTCTGGGGATCGAGCCGAGGACCTTTTGTCTGACAGCCAAACCAACGCAACCACTAGACAATCCTGCCCCCTTGGGTGACCTGGTCGAGGATTTTAGTCATTTTAGGAACAGAATAGTAACAGTCAAGGTGCTATCAGAACACAGAATATTGTAGCGCTTGTCATCCAATAGAAGAACGCTTCACTGACGACAGTAAAGAGTGAGAGTGAGATATGAAATATGAAATGGCCTACAATTCCAGCACGAGGATCATGTCGTTGCGGGACTCGTAGGCGGCGTACAGCTGGATGAGGTTGGCATGGTCCAGCTGGTCTATGACTGGATCTAATCTTAACACTTCTGTTAACCACAAACCGTGAGACGGGACAAAACAATGCATGAACCACGGACAATGGGCAGCTGTTGCCTCTTGTTTCTAGTCAAATCTCTTGCCCAAGGCAAAAAATTCCTGCAGTTATTCACAAGAGGCTGGAGCAAGCCCCCCCACAACCCTAAATATAATTAGGGACCCCCGTAAATAGAGCAGTGCCAGCCAGAAGGTATTATTAATCCCTCATACATCACACCCAAAACTCAAAACAGCCCACACACACGCTTATTACTTCCTTCAGACTCCGGCTTGATGACCTTGGCCGCAAGTGAGTCCAGAGGAGTTTCCACACACTTGTGGACCTGGCCGAAGCGACCTCTTTAAAAAGAGCATCAATAAATATAGATATATAAATGCATACCTATATGAGTCAGTGTAAATAAAACAGTAGTGGCCCTGTCTTTGTAACCGAACCCACATCGCTGCGGTTACATCCGCTGACTATGCAAGCCTTTCAGTCGAACCCTAATCCCAGAGGGGGGGGGGGGGGGTCAGGCCAGGAACTCCATCTTCTATTCTGCTACGTGTACCCAATCGACAATGCGCCGCAAAACCTTAATTAAACTGCGCACATTGATCGACTCATGCTTGTAAAGGAGCGGTTTATGCGGTTACTTGGGTTGTTTCATATTATTTTTACGATGAGAATTAAATTGTTATTTATATCCAAACAGAGGAGGGCTGCAGTCGTCCCCTTTGAAGATTCGGATTAAACACTAGTGATCAGCTACCAGCTGGCGGATGGATACGCTTTCACATGCCCGCGGTCTCCAAGTAAAATATCCTGTGACTCTGGAGCTATGAACAAGAGGAGGTGAGGGTGTGGGTTGGGGAGCAGGGAGTGTTACGCAATTAGCCCTTCTGTACGCAGACACTGTCTCTGTCTGTCTTTCTCTGTCTTGCTCTGTCTTTCTCTGTCTTTCTCTGTCTTTTCTCTGTCTTCTTTTTCTTCTCTTTGTCTCTGTCTCCTGTTCTGTCTCTGTCTCTGTCTCTCTCTCTCTCTCTCTCTCTCTCTCTCTTCTCTCTCTCTCTCCTCTCTCTCTCTTCTCTCTCTCTCTCCCTCTTTCAATCACTCTGTGCCTCTTTCTCCTCCTTTCTCCTCTCTCCCTCTCACTCTCTCTTCGTTCTGTTGTCTGATCCGTAGCTCTTCACCTCCAAATATATACTCCATCCATAGTTGATGAGTCTTAAAGGAACACACGGGTGCCGCCGCCGCAAGCACTCACACCCCAAGGATTCCTGGTGTTAATAGAGTAGAAGTTGCGGATCTGGCTCGGCTTGCCGAGACGATGCGGTGGTTGAAGGGTGCTGCTGGAGGGGGGCTGGTGTCTGCACACACCAGCAGGCATGGGAGGAGGAGGAAGGGAGGGAGGAGGAGGGAGGAGGAGGAGGAGGAAGGAGGAGGAGGAGGGGAGGGAGGAGGAGGAGGAGGGGGAGGGGGAGGAGGGAAGAGGAGGAGAGGGAGGGGGAGGAGGAGGAGGAGGAGGGGAGGAGGAGAGGAAGAGGAGGGGAGGAGGAGGAGGGGGAGGAGGAGGAGGAGGGAAGAGGAGGAGGGGAGAGAGGAGGAGGAGGAGGAGGAGGAGGAGGAGGAGGAGGGAGGAGGAGGATGAGGAGGGAGGAGGAAGGAGGAGGAGGAGGAGGAGGAGGAGGAGGAAGAGGAGGAGGAAGAAGAGAAGACAAAAAGTCTGTTAGTTGAATGGGAAAGATATGTTTACTTCTTACTTAAAAATAAAACACTAGTTAACACGTTGGATAACTTAGTTGGTTAACACCAACACGTTGGAAGTACGATATGCTATTTATTATCGTCTCTAAAGCATTAACAGCACATAGTGGAAGGCTCGTCTCTCAATGTTAATCTCAGACCAAGCCGTCCTACTACGTCATAGCAGAACTTCTTGGAGGAGTTGGCAGAAATCCTGGCCTGGAACCAAAAACTGAAGCATGGGCGATATGCCTTACATCTTCTTTTTCAGGAGAAAATAATTTGTGCGACTGGCAGTCGTTTTTAGACTTTGTATCTGTAAGTGTATGTCCACCATGGACAGTGTACACCATGTGGCCTTTTTTAAATATTATTAAGAATGTCGGTATCTAGCCAGAATGTTTTAGCTTCAGCTAAATTCACTAATGCTGGACAAGTTTGTGTTTGCTGTTACACACTCAAAGATCCCTGCAACATAGTTGATTGAAACAAATATGGAATGAAACGTTCCAAGATTTGAGCCTGTCTGCTCTCAGACACATTATCAAACGAAAGTCTTGATTATTAATCTACGGTCTGATTCATGTGACTAGTTTGGTTTTTAACACCACAAGGCTCACCGATGAAGTGGCGCTCTACATCATCGTCTTCCTCGGGCTCTTCATCCTGCACCTCGTCTCTCTTCTTCTGCAGCTTCTCCAGCAGGTCCATGTGGATCTCCACCCCGTCTGCCTTGAACACCGCCCAGCCCTCTGGGTCCCCCTGCTCCTCCTCCTCCTCACCCTCCTCCTCCTCCTCCTCTTCCTCCTCCTTCACCTCAGCTAGAACCTCCACCTGGCTCTTGGTGTGGTCTCCGGCCTTGTGCTCTTCATAGGTCACATGGTGCTTACTGCCCGGAGTGGCGGTGATCTCTGGCATCGGAGGCTTTTCAGCCTCTTTGGGGTCGTCCCTGCTAGAACAGAGTGTATTGTGGTTGTTGTCGTTTTTCTGTGTATGAATGCATTTTTGTTTGTTTGCGAGTTAGGATTGTTAGGAGGAACAGTGTGGTATTCGCCGACAAATGCTTTTTTACATAATTGGTCGGGAAATGTTTATAAAAGGTGTATGAATTATTGTTTTCTGTTGTTTACATTTGAATATAAAATAATATGGAATTTCATGCCTCAAGTGAAATAAATGGCATTATCGGACTGTCGCAAAACCGTTGTCTTTGCAAAAATCAAACATTGGGATACATGAAACTTACTGAATCCCAAGAGATTGAGTTAATAATTACTGAGACCTTTTGGTTTAGAAATAGGCTACCTCGCAGGAACGGCGTCTTTGAGGAAGTCCTGGACAGAAGGGCTTGTTGTTGCCTCTTCCTCATCCCCCTTGTCTATTGAATGTCCTGGTTTGTCTTCATCGCTCTTGCCCTCCGGCTCCTTTGAAGCCGACTGACCATCCTCTTCCTCCTCCTTTTCCTTCTCGCTGTCTTCCTCAGACCGGTCTTCTCCAAGCCCTTTGCGGTCCTCGGGAATGTCCGCGGGGGTAGCGGAAGCCTGTGGGGGTTCTCCAGAGTGGTCGGTGGCCCCTTTCTCCTTCAGGCCAGACTTCTCTGTGTTCTCCTCATTGATCTTCTGCACCTCCTCAAGCAGTAAGGCATGCTTCCTCTGGGATAGAGGGTCTATAGGACCACCAACACAAATCGATTATAAACATGCTTTTCTTTTGTTTGTTTCAATGTGTGCATTGTAACACAGCCTATTATGTTACAGTACATTATAGTGATAGTTATTAGCTATAACTTCGCCATATTATGATTATGTTATAGTATTATTTTTGATGTTTAGCAATTGGTTTACCATATTAAACATTTATTTATAATGAATTCGTTTTTCAATTAATTAGCCATACCTGACCGATATGTACCCCTGACCTACTAAAAGTATCTGTGTCACAATGTCGCGCACATGCTGTGCTCAGCACAACGCTTCAGTTGTTTGCAAAAGACTGCAAGGAGCACTGGCCTTGTAGTTCTCACCACATGAAATGACGAGTATTCATTTAGATAATTAAGCCACGCAGCAGATGATATCATCCAAACAATCCAAATTGGGTAAACTGAAAGTGTTTCCTCTGTGTAGCCCTGGTGGTGTGTAGGCCGAGGCAGAGAGTGTGTGTGTGTCTGTTTGTGTGAGTGAGTGAGTGAGTGAGTGAGTGAGTGAGTGAGTGAGTGAGTGAGTGAGTGAGTGAGTGAGTGAGTGAGTGAGTGAGTGAGTGAGTGAGTGAGTGAGTGAGTGAGTGAGTGAGTGAGTGAGTGAGTGAGTGAGTGAGTGAGTGAGTGAGTGAGTGAGTGAGTACCTGTTGTTGTGTCCAGAATCTTCTTCTTCTGTGTGTTTTTACTTTTTAGGCTCAAACACGGCTTCTCTTTCGCTTCTTTGCCTTTCGGATCTTTAAGCTGTTAAATTTTAAAGGGGTATGGATATATTATACATATCAGAGGATAAAAATGGAAAACATACTCATGAATGTGCTGGTTTTGCTTTCACGTATCAGTGTCTGTGGTAAAATGTAGGCATTTTGCTTTTGCTGTACTTTGCTTTGCTGCGTTGGTTCGTGAAATAATATCTATTTACATCAGGGTAGTATTAATAGGCTTCCAGTACAGCTTTTACATATCGATTTCTAACATGACATCATCCGCTTAGCATCCACCCAAGAACTTGAAACCAAAAGCCAATCTGTGTGTCGGTTAAAATATACAAAACTACACACTTACACAAAGGCAATAACATGTGTTTTGGGCATTAAAATGTATCATTTGGATGGATGACAACTATGCTATGCCACACACACTAACGAGCGGAACCTACGGAGATTCCATATTTGCGGGGTGAGAGGATTTGCTTTGGTCCGTGGAGCTTTGTCTTGTGAGACGGCAGTGGAGTGCAGGGTTCACATGCCGAGGCTACGGTCTGAGTCCCTTTAGTAGTGCCCCTAGTAGAGGTGGTCTGTTAAAGAGACAGGACAGCAGTGCTTGGAAGTGTGACAGAGCGTGCACTTAGGAGAGAGGACATTTTGTTAAATGAGGACGTCAATATGAGGTACAACACACACATCACATCTGACGGTTTGGCTGTTGGGAATTCCCCGTCGGCCATGAAACAACAATGCAGGTACACAAGGAGTGAACAGACAAGACACAGCCGTGGTCATTAGGAGTTGTGAGTAAGGCGTTTGTAGACAAATGGATGAGCAATGAGGATAGAGGGACGTTAAGACATGAGGTTGACGGCGCAAAGCTAATGCATTATGCTGAGGGGTTGGCTTAGCTCAGGAGGAGGAGCGGTTTGGCTGGTCGCCGGAAGTTTGTTAGTTCGATCCCCTGCTCAAGGTGAGTGTTAAGGTGTCCCTGAGCAAGAACTCAACCCTAATTTCTCCCGACGAGCAGGCTGTCGCCATTTTTGACTCCCGACATCGGTGTGTGATTCTGTGCATTAAGCGTCTGCTAAATGCCCTTCATGTAAATGTAAATGCATGCCAAAATCTAGACCTTGAGTCAATGTCGCACGGCGACGACGCTGTCATTGCACTGAACCCAAACGTTGGCACCCATTTCCTTAGGGACGGCTGATGAAGCTTAAGAATTTATAGCTCAATGGTCAGTCGTACTCACTGCAACTGAATTGAAACTCTGGCCCTCGGTGGAAAGTCCCAGGAGAGAGACATCCAGAACACGTTTCGAATCACGTTTCAGCAAAGGCCTACGGGGTTGGGGGGGGGGGGGGTTGGCGGGGGGCGCCGGTTGACCATCATCACTCCCACTATGATAAGGTCAGCAAGTGTGGGACCCCCGAGTCTCGGAGGTAGCCGGTCTCGCGGGCACGGTGCTCTGGCGGTGGTATGGTGAGGGTAAACACAGCACTGCTTTCTGAGTGGCACAGGGGGTATTTTAAGCACTAATTCCCATCAAGGTATGCTTTTTAGTTTTTCCTGTTTGTTTGTTTCTCATGCCCCCCCCCCCCCCCGCCCCCAAGGAAGGGAGTGTGAGGACAGTCTTTGGCGCTGCAAGACCAGCAGACATCTCACACCTCCGGAGGCAGTGGTGGACTGCGTAGCTATCCCACCAGCTCTGACGACATTAGAAATTCTTGAAATCTGACACACATGGAACCATCGCATTCGTATTGGGTCATAAATCAAATGAATTTAGAACAGCCAACGCCTTGGAGGGACCGATTGAGACCGGCTTGGGTCAACCTGAGCCACTGTGACAAGCTGTTCTTTTGGCGCTCTACAGAGAAATGTTTTATTCTTATACAGAACAATGCACATGCACATACTTTGGTATATGCAGTCACGTAGTGGGGAGTGAACCCATAGGGGTGATGAAGTGCGCTGAATGTATATCAATTGTCTTAGAACGTTTTGGACTGTGCCTTAACGCATTGAAGCGATCACTGACATGCACCACATATTGTTCTTCTTCCATAATCAGAATAATAACCTCTATTGCTCACCAAATTTGGTCGAAAAGGACGAGAAAGAGCCAACTACACATCAACTACAGCCGAACCTCTGAGTTTGCTCTACTGCTAACCAGGTAGAATGGCTAAATGGAAAGAGGACATTAGGGTCGGCCAAGCTCAGGAGGTAGAGTGGGCTCGACCTGTATTGTGATCCCCGACGTTTGTCGAGGTGTCCCGGGGCAAACACCTAACCCTTACTGCTTGCTGTCACCTTGCATGGTTGTCTCCAACGTGAATGTGTGTACGAACCGTTGTCCGAAGTCGCTTTAGATAAAAGTGTCTGCTAACTGGGCTGGATTTAAAATGTTAAGAACAAACCTTTAACTTTCTGGTTTTTCATTTAGAGCCTGTGTTTGGACTTCCACAGGTCTGCTACACGTTTTTATATTATTTTGATTAGGTTGAGTAGATTAGCTAAATTTGTAGATTAGTTGAAACGGTACATCCACAACTATAGGTCCTACCGTTGGACCAATAATAATTGTAGCATTTCAAATATATATTATACGCATAGACAAATTATACACAGAGGGTGCAATATGGTTTGAAAATAGGGAACAGATGATACATCAGCAGATTAATTGTGACAGCGAGAGAGAGAGCGAGAAAGACTGACTTATCACTATGGGTTGACACTCGACCCTGCGCACCCCGACAGGGTAACAGCCCTCTCAGACCTCAAACAGCCCCTGCCTTATGCCAAATACAGCCTTTCTAAACCTGGCCACTCATATTTCCACCTTTGCCCCATACTGGCCCCGTCATGCCCTGCCCTGGGTGCCTCGGTCCTTGGGTCGCTGTGTCGCTGGGACTCTGGGTCTCTGGGTCTCTGGGTCTCTGGGTCTCTGGGTCTCTGGGTCTCTGGGCATGCTTCATGCCAAGAGGGCACAGTAAGGCCCAGTGCCTGCGGCGTACATAGTGTACTACCAACAGCATTTGAATGAAAGCCATCTTTAAAGGATGATCATTTTATTGTAGTGTGACTTTAACTTGACCCGGGTTTAGCATATGATGCATTACACTATGATTCTTATAAATCAGTCCAAGACACTAACAACTTATCCCGTACCCTACTCGGAAATATAATGCTTCAACGTGAAATATCGCCTAATTCTATGCAGATTAAACACAGGAGCGAAGACACTTTTCTAGGTAAGAGAACTCTTTCAGAGTAGCCGGAGTAAGCTGCACAAATGTTTCCAAGAAGAGGTTGTGATGCCAAAAACCTGACGCGCAGCAAGCTGGATGATATAAAAAGAACTGCCATAGATGCCGTGACTATTCCATTGCATACTATGTCTGCACCAGGGCATACACAGGATAAGCAATACAGTTTGTATGTTTAAAGTGTTGTTTGTTGCTTCCCGCTCTCACCTTGTCCGCCTTTTTGCTTACTGCGTCTGTGGACGTCGGCCTCTTTACGGCTATCCTGCCCTTATTGTCTTTGGCCTTAGCGCTCTTCCGAGCCGCAGGGCCCTTGAAAATCCGCTCCATAATCTGGGAGCCCTTCACCGTCTCCCCGATGAAACTGATCACCTGCTGGATGCCCAGAACCAGCTTCTCCATCCCCTCCAGCTTCTGGGCCTGTTGCTCCGAGCGCTGGTTCACCACCGTCATGATGGAGCTCATCTCCTGACACATCTCCCTGACCTCGCCCGTGGGTCCCGCTTTGACCGTCTTCGGCGGCGGTACGTGGATCTCCTCGTGGTCCACCTTCATGTTTTCCACGTCCCGCTCGATGCCATCGATGTCCTGGGACATCCCGTCCAGACGGCTCAGCACCTTCTCCTGGATGTGGATGAGCCGGTCCATCTTGGTGCTCAGCAGCTCGATGCGGCTCTGGATGAGGTCCATGCCGTTGCCGGGGCCGTTGCTGTCTCCAACCGTCACTCCAGCCTTAGAGGGATGGCTCAGCAGTTTGGAACTCATTGCGTCCGCTCCTCTTGACAAGTATTCCAGACAAAACGAGAGATCTCTGCGATGCCGACAAATATTCTTCTTATACTGATTCTCCAAAGAGATCTAGCTAGTTGTACCCGTAATTTAAGAGCTAAAAAACGATCCA
>OLKM01000161.1:20000-145000 GCA_900291075.1 Melanogrammus aeglefinus
ATCTGTACCGCCTGCAGTACCACCGTGTACCACCAACGACAACCCATTCTCTAGCGCTGTATAGTGTACTAGTTATAATGTACCACTAGAGGCCACTGTCCCCACACAATAATATGCTGTACCCCATGCGTTTCAATTTACTTTAGATGCAAGGGTCCTTAATATTGAAAGGGATGTCAATCTATGATAAGGCATTCCTCTTTGTTTCTAGTTGCATGAGCCTTATGTAGAAGTTATTGATTATTATTGGTTGAATATGTACACTACAGGTATATGTAGTAGGTACAGTACATACAGGTACACTACAGGTTCACCATGATAAGTGATTACCTCTGGCCTGGGAGTCAAAGCCTTTGGACACTGGAGGGGCCCACATATGCAGCACCTCCCCAGCCCCCTGGATATCAGTATAGGAAGCTTCTCAAAAGCCTGCCTCTCATTTATTAGATTCTCATGCAGGTAGTTAAATCAACCTGTGTCTCACAGGAATCCGTGAAATGACTACGGACGCTTAACTCAAAATCCGTGGGATCATTACGGAAACACGCCAATTTCCGTAACATGCGCACGGACACAGATCCCCGTTTCAACAGAGCGTGAGACCAGGCTCAGTTAAATATAACCATGCATGGGCTCTGATCTAATTTGTTAGTGACGCTTCAAACTGGAAGACCGTCACACCTGCCATTAACATATCAAAGGCAACATAATCTAGTAACTTCCATTGGCAGAAAAGGGCAGTTTGGCATAGCGGGACGTCTCTTAAAAATAGAGAATTGAGATGTCAGCCCCCTGCTGCGTCTGCCAAGCATCTCTACTGCTTCAGCGTCTTTGAGCAAAAAAACGGGTCCACCTCACACAGCCTTAGTTGCCTTAGCCTTAGCCTTTGTCATTATAACCTCCCTTTGGGTGAATTCAGAGATATTTCAAGATTATTAAAAGAAGATAAGTATTCTGCAGACACAATTTCATGAGGCATCCTGTTTCTGAAAGCCAGAAAAACATGTTTAAACTCTATCATGTACCAAAATAGATATGTAGAATGCATCATACAGAGGGCAGTTAAAGAACACAATGAACACAGGGCTCAAGACTGACCCAAAAAGGTATCGTGTGGCTGCGAGGTATTATTTATGCATAGCTGTCCGTAAAACCTTAGATATGCATAGGGTTATGCATACAGAGTTCCCCCTGTAACATGTTAAGATAGGGTTAATGTGCGCGCAGACATTGCATTTCTGAAACGGTCTAAAAGTTAAATCACGTTTTATTCGACTAACATCCAAAGCAAGACCACAATGTCCCCTCTAAGTGCTGTGTGGAGGAAGCCTCTGGCTTCAGATCCACTTTCCAAGTAATGCACACGATTCGGTAGAACGGTTCTCCAGAAAAGAAAAAAATATCCTAATTGGCACGCAATTAGCAGCCTGTGATTATTCAATATAGGAGGAGGAGCGCAAAGCTTTTTGTGAGGTAAGATTTGTCGAGGCCGTAGACCAAAAAAATAGAAAAAATAAGAAAAAATACCCCTTTGAAGTAAAATATTTACAACTTTTCCAAAGTGAGTAAATCTGTTAACAAAGACTAAAAAGTGTGTTGCCCAAGTACCACCAGTTGAAAATGTTAGTCTTGAGCCCTGGTTCACATTATCTACAATTTATATATTATTCAAAATGTGCATCAAGACGATTAATAAAACAGAAAAGTCAAGCCCACAGAATTCCTCTTCAACACCCAAAAAGTTGTTACCTGCATTGCAAGTGCCTTCGATGCTGTGTCTCTCCTCCAGTAACAGAGTATATCCCACAGCTTGCGCCACACATATGTGACCACCAGACAGAAGTGGCTCCATAGCCACATGTCTGTGCTCTTGAGGAATGGCTCCATGGCTCTGATTTCACTTTTCGCCATTCAGCAAAATTCTTCAACAGTTCTTCAGACCTATCCTGTTTATATATAACCAGACCTAAGACGTGGAGACCGCAAGGGTTAGGAAAGATGGTAGAATGGTGACAGGGGGAAAATGAAGTATTCAGAGGGTAAGTACCGCCCTCCTGTTCTGAACCGGCATCGACTTGATCGGGATGTGTTAATCCGACCAGTCCCCAACCCCCCATAAGGATCTGCAGCATAAGGACAAGGGGTCAGTGGCGATGAAACAAGAGGGACAGGTGCATACTGAGTTTGGCTGGGGACCACAGCGGATTTACATCCATAGGCTACTGTATAACATAGATATAGCTGTGCAATCTATGAGTCCCTTTCTAAAAACCCTTTTCGATATCTTTCAAGGTCTAACCCTGGTTGATCACTTTGTGAACACTCGAACATACACAACCACACACAAACACACACATATATACATATACACACATCAGACGTTCCAACACACACAAAAATACCTTTCAGAAAGTACTTGAATAGGTATATAGATGCATCCACACAACCACTTCAACATTTCAATGTAATCATGCCATTGAATTGGGAAGATTATGTTGTTGCATGCCTGATCTCTAGGTCAGCGTGCCATGGCTTTGTACACGTGTAGAGGTTCCTTCTGCGGGGTCAAATTACAAATAACATACAAATACACACACGTGGGCCATGACGACGTGTGACTTTTCATTTCAGAGAAGTCACTGCGCATTATGCACCTTATGCTTAAATATGTAATCACAGATGCTGATTTATCTCACTGTAACAATGATTCATCTGTAGGTCAGATTCCTTTTGATTGAATAATTTGGCTAACTTCACTGGGGTGTGTGCAGCCAGAGACCCCAAGAACTACACAACACACACACACACACACACACACGCACACACACACACACACACACACACACACACACACACACACACACACACACACACACACACACACACACACACACACACACACACACACACACACACACACACACACACACACACACACACACACATCTCCAGAATGTCTGGCACGAAACCCAGACACTGCTCAAGTCGTCTGCAGCTCATGCCATTGCTCTGACAAAGGGCTTTCTTGCAATGTTTAACGAGCCAAATTGTCCTGCTATCACTTAGTTATACTGATTTAAATCTCTTTGGATGATTGGTGTAAAGTATGGGTTTTAGACACACCCTTTCAACTCCTTACTCCAAACTTCAGCTATTGGATCACATATGTTGTCAGTTTTGATTGCGTTAATGTCATTTACTGATTTGTAACGAACTGCATTACTTTATAATACTGGTGAATTAAAGGGAAATGTACTAATGAGCTAAAATAATTGTTGATAGACGGACCATACCAATTGAGTAAATGTCAAGTGTAAGCTTGATTGCCTACCTCTTCATCTCACAGGTAGCTGGTTGCAGAATAATATTTTACCACCTCCTTTACGACCCATAAGTAGAGTAGTAGAGTCTAATGTTCTCCTGGGAGATTATTCATTGACAATGGATTGTCTTCAAGTCCAGCTGTCGCTATCCCTATTTTCCTCAATCATCTGACCTGAAAGAAATCTAAAAATAAGTTTTGTAAATGAAGACAGGGAATGTTTTTTGTTGTGTTGGTTGTTTTCAATTACAATAATATATTTATTTGTATATGACAAAATGGCGCATGCTGTGATTTATTAATTATTATTATTTTATTATTATTTTACCCAAGCTGAACATCTTGGATAGCGCGAAAGCCAGGATAATTAAGACAAAAAAACTACAGGTCCAAAATGCAACTGAAACTAACGGCAAAAATAAAACCATACTCTCTCGCCTTGTTGTTTTTTTATGAAAACCTTATTTAAAACTACTTAAAACTGTAAAAGGGTAAAATTCTGCAACAAAATCTTTAATTAAATGTAAGTATTTAAAGCCAAACCCACAAACTCCCGGTTGTTTTGGTCACGTGGTAAAAAAGGTCAAATAGTTTCGCCGGGAAATAACAACATGGAGGACGAGGTGACAGCGCCTCCGCTCCAGAGTCTGTGCAATGCCCCGTTTGCTCAAAGGGTTCAAACCTTCCAAGATTAACGCACATCTCGACAGATGCCTTCAAGATGACGACGACCGCTGTCCGTCCACCATGGACGAGGGAAGACCACCTCTTAAGAAGCCCGCGCGTTACTACTGGCCTCACCTCACCCGTACCTGTCAGTAAGTACAGCCAATGGGACCCCGACCCGTGGGCTACGAGGTACGTCCTCTACCGTATTCTCCCTGTTTCAGAACAAAAACACAACGCTTCAGTTCAAGGTGAACGCAGTCCATGCTTTTCCCGAGGAAACAACCAACAACCACCACCTTGTTCTTCATCAGCGGTCAGCAAGGGTGTTAAACGCACCGCTCCAGCTGATATCGAACCAGGACAGACAGATGCTGAACCCACTATGCTGCCCAGTTCACCCAGTTCACAATTAACCTTAGTGAAGGCATCTACGGAAGCCGTGCCATCCCGGACCTTTCTGACCACAGACAAGCCATTAGCGGAGACACTGCGACCCAAAACGCTGGAGGAGTACTTTGGACAGAACAAAGTTGTAGGAGAGCATACTCTTCTCCGCTCACTGCTGGAATCACAAGACATCCCCTCGTTGATCCTATGGGGACCCCCTGGATGCGGAAAGGTCGTTCATTTAAATGATCCAAATATATAGTTGCATTTAATATATCCTTTCCTTGTAGTAATGCATCAATGCTCTTTAACGCAGCCCTGGCATAATGTTAAGGCTGCAAAGTATTTAGCCCCAATGGGTCTGTTAATGCGAGATAAAAGTGATTACATTTATTCCAGTCAATAAAAGTTATGGAATGGCTTGGTCTTAAATACATTCTGCAGTTATAAGTTCAAATGCATGAAGTATAGGCCTACATGAGGGTATCTGTCAATCAATCTGTGAGGATGAGGATGAGGATGACCGATGAATGTCACCAATATTGCTGTACAACGCAAGTGAAACGCTTTGATGGCTGCTGCTCAGGTGACGATCATCGGTTCATAGTGTGTCATTGCCGGTTTCCTCTCCATCTCTAGACCACTCTTGCTCACATCATAGCCAGCAAGAGCAAGCAGAAGGGAACTGTGCGCTTTGTGAAGCTCTCCGCCACCAGTGCGTCCACCAGCGACGTGAGGGAGGTGATCAAGCAGGCGCAGAACGAACTCCGACTCTGCAAGAGGAGAACCATCCTGTTCATCGACGAGATCCACCGCTTCAATAAGTCCCAGCAGGTGCGGACTCTTGAGTGCCAGCAAACATGTTACGATGCTCTGTCTATTCTGTGTATGTGTACATATAGCCACAATGGCATATTTATTTGCCCATGTGCTTTGTCTTAAAGGTCAGACTGGTTCTCAGAAAGGAAATATGGCTTCTGTAGAATGGCACCTCCACTTTAGTGTGTGTGTGTGTGTGTGTGCGTGTGTGCGTGTTTGTGTGTGTCAGCAGCAGCACACGTGTGTCCTTAATAATGTTAAGCTTGTGGTGTGTGTGTGTGTGTGTGTGTGTGTGTGTGTGTGTGTGTGTGTGTGTGTGTGTGTGTGTGTGTGTGTGTGTGTGTGTGTGTTGTGTGTGTGTCAGAGCAGCACACGTGTGTCCTTAATATGTTAAGACTTGTGGTGTGTGTGTGTGTGTGTGTGTGTGTGTGTGTGTGTGTGTGTGTGTGTGTGTGTGTGTGTGTGTGTGTGTGTGTGTGTGTGTGTGCTGTGTGTGTGTGTGCGCTCATACGACACTTCCCCTCACGTGGAGTTGTGGCACGGTGACCCTGATCGGGCGCGACCACGGAGAACCCCTCCTTCCAGGTGAACTCTGCGCTGCTGAGGCCGCTGCAGGGTGCTGGTGCTGGAGAAGCTCTCCGTGGAGGCCATGGGCTCCATCCTGCAGAGGGGCGTGGTCTCCCTGGGGGTCCACGTGCTGGGGGACGGGGAGCAGGCCGGGGTACTGGAGGGGCCCCCGATGAATGGAGCCAAGTGAGTCCCTCTAAGCTCCGGCCGTGGATGCGTGTCAGACACTTTGTTTTAAGTAGTGGCCGGCACCTGTGGCTCACTGGTTAGCACAAGGGCTGCAATGAACATCCCATAATTCTAATTAAATACATAGTCCAAATAAGGGCTACTACACTATTCTACTACTCCTACAAATACTACTACTACTACTACCACTACTACTCTACTACTACTACTACTATTATTAGGCATGTAAACACATTACACAATGTAAAGTTTGTTTTAAATTGAATGCAGACTATGTCTGTTATGAGCTGGTATCTCTTTTTACTGTTGTAGCGTTTGCATGATTCCAAACTTCTAAACAGCAAATTTTATACTATGTCTATTAGGGACATTTTAAAACATGCATCCAGTTGGATGTGATTTGTGAAGGCTTTTGACCATCCAAACCATCCAAAATCACTTCATATTTGAACATGTTTTGCGGTGAAAACATCTTTGTTGTTTATGATTGGCTTGAAGAGCACTCGCGTCATTCGAGTCCATGTTTCCACCCTCACCCCCCCTTCTAGACTGGGCATGCGAGCTTGGCTTGGCTTGACGTAGAGCCCTAAGGAAGCACTCCAATAATTATCCATCAGAGCTGCGGTTCAATGAGGCCGTCTGACGTGCAGCTGACGCTGGGCAGACGCATGACAGACGCATGGCTGGCACGCAGCAAAACGCTAAAATAGACCTGAAGTCTATTTATAACCCACGTTGACGTGCGACTCTATGAATAAACCTTGTTTGTGTGTCAATTAATTAAATGATCTATAGGTGAGTAGTTGGAGTTGCATATTGGTAGGGGAAAAATGCCCTAAAATGTGTTAATATATATCCTTACTAGTAGTCATATATTTTGATTCCTACATACAATTGCCTTGTCATCGACCTACACCGTAGGGGGAATGCAGAGGTGCATTCCTAGGATGCCCCCTACACCTTAGGGATCACATTCAACTCCCATTTCATATAGAATGAATTTACTGTAGTTGTACAGACCCCCAATATAACCCTATTTATTGCTGCAGACTATCTCTCCTCTTGCATCTCAGCTTCTAGCTTTTTTAGCTAGTTTTAATTTGAGATTATGGACAAGGTGCGGTTGATATGTCGAGGTGGAGACATACGGAGAATTGTACGACCCCAGACTTTGCTTATACCAGGACATTTTAGAGAAGGACAACATTTGGAGCACAATTAGTGCCGTCATTGGACCTTCAGGAGAGGAGATCAGTTGGAAGATCGCCAATGAAAACATTGGCCCGTTAAATTGTGTAGTGGGTGCCCAATCCACTTGGGGTCGTGCACAACAATGGAAAAAACATGTTCAGCTTCGCACTCATAGTTTCTAAATCTAAATCCATCTCCGACATGTCCGGTGGAGCAGGTCGGAGACACAACATGACGCAGCGCATTCGTGCTCAGTGTAGACCCCGGGTTACTTGGAATTGCCGCCTCGCAGCAAGAAGGTCCTTGCTTGGTTCTGGGGCAGATCCACCGCCACATGGACTTTCCACTTATAGTTCATGGGGTTTGCATGTTCTTCGCCCCTCCCATAACCTATGGTATGTGTCCCGGGCACCTTACAGCCCACCCATCCAAGGAGGTTAGGATTTGTCCAATGCAGAGACTGAATTTCCCTGACGGAGATGAAGAAAGTATATTCTTCTTCTTGCTTCTTGCTTCTTTCTTGCTGTTTTGCATGAAAAGCGCTGTATAAATATATATAATTTTTTTTTATTTTACGTCATCGAAGAAGGTGTGATCTTGGCATTTGCTTCCCTCGTCTTAAGGGTGTAGTGTGTATGGTGTATGATGATGTAGTGTGTATGATTTAGTGGCATCCCCCCCAATGTGTTGTATTTCATTCCTGAGTCCATGTGTCTTTGAGTACATTCATGTTTTTCCAAGTCTTAGGGTTGGACTTCCGTGACAACCTTTTTAAAAAGTTCTCTAGGGGGATTTATGCGTGTCTTAGGTTATGAAGTGAAGGCTGCAGGGCAGTCGGAGGGAATCCTACAAGTCGTTTCCCAGCTTATGTTGACGTAGAGGGGAATGGAGTGGGGGCGGGGGGCTGTAATGTGAGCAGTGAAAGCGGCTGTGGGAGGGAGAGGGAGAGAGGGGGGAGAGAGAGAGAGAGGGAGAGAGAGAGAGAGAGGGGGAGAGAGAAGGGGAGAGAGGGAGAGAGGGAGAGAGATATATGTTCGGCTACGCATTGCCTGAGGGTATAATGCGGCTTACAGATTTAAGATGGGAGTTGAGAAAACAAAACAGTCTGACTGGCTTACAATGTAAACTAGCTGACGCTTTTATCCAAAGTGACATCCAAAAAGCACATTTGTCAGAAGAAAGAGAAACAATATATCGCTGACGGTGTAGGTGGTGTTATTCATGGCGACGAGTGATGAGCATTTACAATCGCCAGGTTAACCCAGCGATCACTACCCTCACTTTGTGACAAACTCAGAGAGGGGTCTCATAGTCCGTATGAGGATAATGGACCTGGGTTCATCTGTCTGTCCCCCGTCAGGCCGCAGGTGTACATTGAGCAGAGGGCCCTGGACACCGTGGCCCACCTGTGTGACGGGGACGCCCGTGCCGGCCTCAACGGGCTGCAGATGGCCCTCCAGGCGCGGGTGGGCGGGGCCCCGCCGGGGAGGGTCGTGGTGCAGGAGAAGCACGTCAAGGAGGGTCTGCAGAGGTCCCACATCCTCTATGACAAAGCAGGTATAGTCGACGCTCTACTGTAGGCGGCCAGAGGGGGCGCCATATTTCAATTATTCAAAATTCAATGCATTTGATTAAATACGTTTTGACATTACCGGTAAATAATCCATCGATAAATAAGATAAGCTAGTTGTAGTCAGTGTGTATATATTGCTTTATCTCACCTCACCTCTTTGGACGATGGGGTATATAATGCTAATTTATACATCGCATCATAGCAAATGAGGCTATATATATCATACGTAATCAAGCACATGGTTATTACAGAGGGTACTTGTAGCATATGTTATGACAGTTCCACAAGATGAATGGTTGCTAACTAAAATATATATATGGTGGCTAATTCATTGTATATTCATTACCTTCTTTCAAGCGTGGACATTACGCAACCTCAATATATTGTATAACAATTTATTCCACAACCCACAAAGTACAGATCCCTCAGTAGTACAAATAAGATGAGTACTTGTGTGTAAAGTTGCTTCATGTCGAGTTACATCAGCCGGCCATCAATTTGAGCCAATCAGAAAAGGCAATTGCAATCGTCCCTTTGAACAGCTTTGGGGACACACAGGCCGTAATGGGAATCAGGGCTAGTCTTTTGCTAAGCCTTTTCAAGAAAATACAAGGCCTCTAAAATAAACAAAAAAACATTTTTATTTATGATTCTTAGGGAGATCAATAGTCTACTCTCTGATTGATTTAAATAATGCAGACATAAAATAAGTGTTTTCTTTGGGACTGTTCATTCATTAAAACACACTTTTAATAATCTACATCCCCACCCACCTGAACCCCCTGTAGTGCTCATCGTTGAGTGTCTGGTGGTAACAGCATAAGCGCTGTAATGTTTTGATGGAGGGGGTGTGGATGTGAAGAGTTTCTGACCTTCCTCAGAAACATGCAGCCCTCAGAACTGTTGCGTAACGTTCAGCTGTCCGCCAAGCTTAGATATGAACTTTTCCCTGTGCCGTCAACATCCTCAATCATGGGATCTTATTATTGAAGTCAAATGTTGAGTGAAGTTCATTGTTGTGGATTCATTTTCCCTGGGCTTGAATGGGGACAAAGGGTGTGAATATCACGATATGATGCACGATACACAGCCCATGGTGCCTGTATTATCGCCATACAGCCGATTCTGCGATAATCGATATATTTTAAGACAATTCTATAATGATACATCAGGATATATGTCTAACTATGAATAGAAAATGACTGTGAAAAGGTTCAGTGCTGGACTCCTGTCTTTATTCATGGTCCAAACTGAGTTTTTCAGTTACCCGTCTTTGATATTTGCCGCATGTGTATCGATTATCTTATCTCACGAAGAAGTGCGACGATATATTGACGTATCAATATTTAGTCCCATCCCTAGTACCATTGCAATTCCTCATTCTTATCCACATTAATATTCACTCATTGCCCAAACACATCGCGTCGTGTGTCTGGGTCCTCTTAGTGTGTTTTTCATGCGCACTCCAAAAGGTTTAAAAGTAGTGTTGTTCCCTGCCAGGCGAAGAGCATTTCAACTGCATCTCGGCGCTGCATAAGTCCATGAGGGGCTCCCACGAGAACGCCTCTCTCTACTGGCTGGCCCGTATGCTGGAAGGGGGGGAGGACCCCCTGTATGTGGCCCGCAGGCTAGTCCGCTTTGCCAGCGAGGACGTGGGTACGGAACACTTTTGATACTCACTTTGGTATGTTTTGGAGGATTTAGCAGACGTTTTTCATCCGAAGCAACTGTCCGTGGTTCATATATACAAATAACACGCCGACGGAGGGGTCAACCACGCAAGGCTCTTCGGGAGCAGATTAGACGTCAAGGGACATCTTCATTCTCAGCTAGGTGGAGTTGGGGATCGAACTAGCAACCTTCCGGTTACAAGTCAACCTGCTCTTATTCCTTAGCTAAGCCAATGTACACTTGTTGCAACTTAAGTCTTGCAACAAGTGTACATTTGTTCATTTCAACTACCCACACAATCTGCTTGTCACTTCGTTGAATGAAAGGTTTCGCTGTGTTCCCTGCTAAGCTCCTTCAAGCAGTTTTTTCTAAATATAGAAGTGTATAAAAGTTTACAACCAGATCCTATCGTCTCAATGTGATCCCTGGCTGCGTGTTCCGGCACCATGTGTACCCTGTGACGTGCAGCTAGCTAGTGGCCAATGCTGCCCTGTTATGGGCCTTACACAGAGACTCGCGATGGACCCTTTTCTAATGGGCTCAGCAAGATTCCCCCCCTGTCCATATTTGGGCAAAGAAGAAGATCGATGTCAAGAAAAACATCATCTTTTTCGACTGAACCACAAGGCCCAACACGGCGTCCTTCTGATAAACAACACTTGGTGAGTAACTGATTCATTTATTATCACCCTGCCATAGGACATTATCATTTTGTGTGTTCTGTGATTGTCGAAGCCCCTTCTATTATATTGAGTTTGCTGAAAGTCCTTTTTATTTTTTGACAGTGCGCCTGTTCAGCAGTGCGAACCTGATTCAATCGCACTGCTCTGGATCTGGATGGAACAAGAAGAAGAAAGCATGTTGTCGGACAGTTTGCCTATTTAGATTTTTGCAATATCAATATAATCTCTTATATTTGCTTGTATAATATGATGATCGGCCGCTCATGTGTGCAGTGTTGACAGGCCAGAGTGAGTGTGCTTCTCAATAATATCTACAGTGCGTATTCCCCTGCACTTTGGATATAATCCTTCCATTTATGACCTTGTGATGGACATTTAATCCATCCCATTTCAACCAATGCCCAACATGGAGGCCTCTATATCGTGTGCAGGCCTACAAGTTATTTCTGTTTGCAATATAAATATGATCGTATGATATTGATGGCCAGTTTGTAGAAGTGGGTGCGCAGTTGAAAGGAACAGGCAAAATGCATTGGGCTTCTTTTTGAGGGTGCACTTTGCATCATACTCATATACATACACTCCTGACATAGTGATGGACGTTTCATCTGTCACATTATTACCACTCCACAGTTAATGCTGATGATCATAATGCATAGGGAATGAATGCACTTCTTCTTGTGATCACTTGTATTAAGGTTATAGCTAATTTTTTTAATGTTCTTTGACCAAATTCAATAAAAGAAACAATAAATCTATGACTGACTGCCTATATAAATGTGTTTATATAATATGTGTAATATATCTTGCACTTAAAAGTAGTACTTGGCATTGGGTAGGGTCTTATCCTAGCTATCTTTGTTACATATGAGGAATAGGTAAACCTGGTGATTGTTAGTGCTTGGCACTTGTTACTATGATCATCCTCACTATACCGAGAGCAATATATTGTCGTTTCTCCTTCTTCGGACAAATGTACTTATCGCACGTCGCTTCGGATTAAAGCGTCTGCTAAATGCCCTGAATGTGAACGTCAATAGGTGTTGTTCTGCGTGGTTCTGGTCCTCTGGGTCTCTTTATCCTCTGGGTCCTCTCTGTGTATCTGATCCCTCCGTGTCTCTGTGGTCCAGGTCTGGCGGATCCCTTGGCCCTGCCCCAGGCTGTGTCTGCCTACCAGGCCTGTCACTTTATCGGCATGCCCGAGTGTGAGGTGAGACCCTGGCCCGGTTCCCATCCCTACCACTGGAAATACTCGGTCTGCCTATTTGATGAAGTCGCCATGTGTACTATGTGAGCCATCTCCTAGCTTAAAACAACCCAAACATATCTCTAGTCAATGCTTAGCCATAGTTATTTCAATTAATGTCATCACTTCAATCACATCCTATAGCGATGAATGTAAGTTCTACTTATATACATAATGTTGGCCAGCCCGTACCTTTTTTATCTTTTATTTCTTTGCAAGAATCTTCCTATCGACACAGCCACAACCCCTACCAGACAGCAGAGCTACACGAGTTGACTTCACAGAGTCGCACAGCGAGTTGGAGTGGACAGAATATTGTTATATGGAGTGATTTTTAATCCTGAAAGTTTCACATCTATTGGGTCCCGTTGGTACGCCGGGTAAAGCCTCTACCATTAAGGCCAGACCCTTACCACAGCGACTGGCGTTCGATTCCTGTGTCTCTCTCTCTCTCTCTCTCTCTCTCTCTCTCTCTCTCTCTCTCTCTCTCTCTCTCTCTCTCTCTCTCTCTCTCTCTCTCTCTCTCTCTCTCTCTCTCTCTCTCTCTCTCTCTCTCTCTCTCTCTCTCTCTCTCTCTCTCTCTCTCTCTCTCTCTCTCTCTCTCTCTCTCTCTCTCTCTCTCTCTCTCTCTCTCTCTCTCTCTCTCTCTCTCTCTCTCTACGATAAAACTTAACCTTAAAAAAAATTCAAATGTCTCGCATCTATTTATTGGGAGGGCCTCAATCGTACATTCGCCTCATGTAGCCTACTTGTGTGTGTGTGTGTGTAGCTTACTTGTGTGTTTCCCCCGTCCCACAGGTGATCCTGGCCCAATGCGCCGTGTACCTGGCCCGCGCCCCCAAGTCTGTGGAGGTCTACAAGGCCTACAGCAACGTGAAGGCCTCCCTGAGGACCCACAAGGGGCCCCTGCCCTCGGTGCCCCTCCACCTGCGCAACGCCTCCACCAAGCTCATGAGGGAGCTAGGCTACGCTAAGGGCTACAAGTACAACCCCGCGTTCAGCTCTCCGGCGGAGCAGGAGTACCTCCCCGAGGAGCTCAGGGGAGTCGACTTCTTCACCTGGACTCCCTCTGAATGAGCTAGAGGTGTGTGTGTGTGTGTGTGTGTGTGTCTGCGTGTGTGTGTGTGTGTGTGTGTGTGTGTGTGTGTGTGTGTGTGTGTGTGTGTGTGTGTGTGTGTGTGTGTGTGTGTGTGTGCTGTGTGTGCTGTGTGTGTGTGTGTGTGTGTGCGTGCGTGCGTGCGTGCACAGTGCACACGCGTAAACTAATTCCGATTCTGGTCATGTTGATGTTTATGTTCACATTGTTGGCGATGTGGTGATGTTTGTTTTTTTTGTAAAATCATTAAAACCGTCACGAAGTCAATTGCGTATTGATCAAGCACTACAGACAAAGTCACTCCCACAGCTATGGTTTTTTATTGTTATTGCCTCATGGAGTGATTATCCTTATCTTCAGTTTTCAGCCATTGTCTGCAATAAAAATCAAACGGATAATAAATAAATCAGAAAAAGCAAATCCGTGTAGTCATCTTCTCCAAAAATAATAATACAACTGTTACAAACCCTCTAGTCTAGGAGGCTTTTGGTTTCCCGAAATGGAGCGACCAAAGCTAAACGCTTTTTGTGTCAAAAGCTTTTCTCTGTATAACGTATAAATATATAATATATAAGAAGTGGGTATGCCAGGGGTTTCCCGAAGCTAGCAAAGGCCCTCTACATTTAGCCTGCAGCTCTAATTGCCTCAACTTAAGCTCCTTTTCTAGCTCGAGTTCCAGTCTGTGAATGTGCATTGCCTGATCCTTTGCTTGCTAAGCAGGGAGCATCTCACTTGGCTGATCCAGGGGATGTAGGAGGCCACCCGCGTGAAAACCGTGGGCCTCTGGGGGGTGTTGCAGCCCCGCCCGTCCACAAAGCTGGTCACTCCCTGGACATACCATCCTCCCGTCCGGCCCCTTGCTGCTCAGTGGCCCCCCGGAGTCCCCCTTTGAAGGAAAACAAAAGGTGCGAGACATTTAAAGCCAAACCTACACTGCTGTTTAAAAGTTTGGGGTCACCCAGACAATTTCATGTTTTTCCATGATAACTCATTAGTTTATTAAAATGATCTTTACCTTTAAATGAACAGTTTTCAGCTGTGCGAACATAATTGCACAAGGGCTTTCTTATCATTAATTAGATTTTTAACACGATTAGCTAAACAATGTACCATTAGCACACACGAGGGATGGTTCCTGGAAATGGGGCTCTGTACACCTATGGATATATTCCATTAAAAATAGACTATTTCTGATTAATTTAAGGTTGTCTTCATGAACTTTGCTTTTCTATAAAAAAATAAGGACACTTCTAAGTAACCCCAAACTTTTTGAACGGTAGCCTAAGTTTGTCGCATAAAAGAAAGACGAGAGAGAACGAGGTGTGTGGCTGAATGTTGAATTGAAGACTCCATAAGTCTTCTAGTTTGATTTACATGGCAGGCCGACTTGCTGTCTCCTCCAGCACAGACCATGGTGGTCTTCACTGAACTTCCCCACCAGTCGCTGCGAGCACAGATGCTGGGCTCGACCACAGGGAGCAGAGCCTGCTGCAGTTTGGCCGGCCGGGGCCCCCCAGCTAGGAAAGGGAGGGTTGGACAAACACAAAACGTTGCTACAACACGTAGTTACAACCATAGCCTATTCCAAATAAGCAACCCTGCCCCCCCCCTCCCCGCCTTCACCACCTGGGACTAATAAAGCACCATTTCCTTCTCATCATAGATAGCTTAGATGTATACAGGGAATGGGTTAACCTAACAACTAAGCGCTTGGCACTTGGTTCTATAAACATTCTTTCTGTACCGACAGCAATCTATTGTTTCTCCCTTCTGACAATTCTACTTATTGTAAGTCGCGTTGGAAAAACCGTTTTGCTTTTGAATACAAAAGAAGAAGTGCAAGTGCATACAAAATCAGACCAAACCCCTAGAAAGTGGTTTCATCTTTGCAGTCCGAGTGTGGGCGGGTGGGTCTTACAGGAAAGCCGACCCCAGCCGGTGACGTAGCAGGCCTGGCCGTGGGCGAGGTCTGTGCCCTGTGGTGGCAGGCAGGCCAGCTGGACTTTGTCATTGAGGACCGCACTCTTCTCCAGTTTCAGGAGGGCAATGTCATTTCTAATGAGGACAGTGTCCGAGATTAAGAAATGAAAGGTTATCGGTATGGATAATTGTTTGACCGGTTCTATATTTCATGCATGTGTGTACATGTTTCACAGATTGGGTGCTATCTAGTTCCCTTTCTAAATATAACAACCTCCATTTGTTCAGCTGCTTTTTCTAGGCCATATTCTCAGGCCAGGGAGTTCTGGTTGAATATTTACATTAAACGTTGGCCCACATATTCCTCTCACCGCCCATATCAGTAGGCAAAGTGTCCTATGTTTGAAAATCACCCAATCAGGATTTGGACACGGCACCTTAAAGTTAAAATGCTCACGGCTCCATGAGTATTGATTCTCCTGCTGTGTCCAGGACTCAGTGTGTGGAGCAAGACCCAGCCTACCCACAAGACACACAGTCGTCATCCCACTGAGGGTGTACAATCATCCTCTCCACCCTGATAGACTGTTCGGGGCCCTCGTGCGCGTCCATGTCGTGCTCCGCGAGAACCACCCGGTAGGTGTGGAACCTGAGCACAAAACACGCCAACCCCGCCGCCATTGTTATTTTCTGGCGAAATGCAGATGATTGGGTATCGGATTGATGGAGGCTTTCTCACGTGATGCAGTGCGCAGCGGTCAGGACCCAGTTGGCGGCGATGAGAGTTCCTCCACATGTGGGATAGAAGGACTCCAAAGAGACCTGACCGCAGAGGAACGCTGGTTGAGCGGTGACGGGTTGCAGTAGTGACCGATGTAAGTCGCTTTGGATAAAAGCGTCTGCGAAATGCCCTAAATGTAATTGTAATTGTATATGTTGGTCATGCAAAGGGATGTTTTCTAATACATCTGATTCTGCATTTTGGATCACAAATTAATCCATAAGTTAGCCTAGTGATCGTTGTACTTGCACTTGGTTCTATGAACATCCTTACTGTACCGATAGCGATATATTGTTGCACTTCTTATGACAAATGTACTTATTGTAAGTCGCTTTGGATAAAAGCGTCTGCTAAATGCCCTAAATGTAAATGTAAATGTAAATAAGTTGTTTGAAAGGGGAAACAATATTTGGTTGAAGCAAAACATAAGCATCTTAATGTGTACCTGTGATTATTGGCTATTTGAATACAATTTAATTGAATGTGGGTATAGTTAATAACAGTATATTGGCCAATGGTAAGACGGGGTAAAATGACCAATGGCTTTGGAATTAATTAACACCCAGGAGCACTCCTCAGGACACATGGTAACCACATGGGCCCTACCTGCCACGGCCAGCTGTACGGAGTAGCCTCTTCCCCATTCACCACACGACTGGATCGGGGCTGGTAGCGCAGGTAGGCCACAGCCAGACACTGCAAAGCAGAAAAAATGTTGGAAAAGTCCTTTAAAATAATACTCCCTGATACGATTGGTGTTACCTTCACCAGTTGTGACAAACAGCAAGAAGATAAGTAGCAGCACCATCTCTGATGATTCAAGAATAAAAGCGTTGCCTTTGGCTTTTTATAGGCTACGTCAGATCCAGCATGGGAAATTCCTTCCTTTCTCCATGTGTTGAGAATATTGCAGACATATGCATTTATACATCATTGATGAACTGCATGCAAATACACATTCAAGTAGTCCCATTGGTAACACCCTAATCACATAGTTCAATGTATTTCCTATCATTTGTCATTTTAATTATTATGTGAGTATTTTTTTTGTTATTATTATGTGAGTATACACTTATTAGTGTTATTATTAAGCAGAGCAGTTCATACTCCGACCCAGTAGGGGTCAGTGTGGGTCCTCTCAGTGGGGCGCTTTACCCCAGGTATTATCAAACCGTAGAATAAATGTGTAGTCCAAAGATGGCGCTACCCGGTACTTTACTCGTGCGTCTGAGAGCTGTCTGCAACCTTGGGAAATATGTCGAAAGGAGAAGTAAAGCTGGTTTAAATGTCACAGATGTGCGGTGGTACAAGACAAACCCCCGTTCCCTTCAGGACAGCACGCCTCCCGTCAAACAGGGTGAGTGTCACGGTCACATAGATCCAGTAAGCCGGGTCCCAGGAACCCATCCTCAAGGGCACCCATCGTTACCAAACAAGCATGTTTTCCATTATGAAACTGTTATATCACTCCTATAGCACTATTCTACTGTTATCCGCAGTAGAGCTTATCCTTGGACTATCTCGTTTTTAAGGTAACGCAGATCTTCTTAAGGAGTTCCGCGACCCGAAAGGCCTTCTTAATAACATCATCTCCCGGTCACTGGGAGTGAACGACCTGTCACAGTTGATCCAGTACAACTGCACAGAGCATGGAGATGTCAAGGTACTTGACAACTGACTGCTTTCTATAGCAGTCCACACAATAAATGTCTCTTTCGTCTTCGTCTTTTGATTCCCTTAACCCTCAATCTATTTTGAAGGAAAAAATATATGTTACCTGTTGTTTTAATGTGTTTTGTAACTTGCAGCAGAGCCACTGTCACAGTCATGTGGCCCAGCAGAATGGAGATGGAGGGCATCGCCCCAAAGAAGATCGATGCCGAGCGATTCGCTGCAGCCGCTGCATGTCACAAGTTGAGAGTAAGTGCTTAACCCACTGTAAACACAACAGTCGAATGCGCTGATAAACCCATAATTGACACAGCTGGCGTCTTCTTTTTCCTCTATTCCTGTGTGTAGGAGTTGGGTGTGCTCGGTCCTGAGAACGAATTGCCCAGCAGGAGGGCAGCTCGGAGCAGGGGGGCCTTGGTGTCCCAGCTGTACGAAACTGAGGACGGCGACATGAGAGACCCTTCTGCTCTGCTGCTGCTGCTGCTGCTGCTGGTGAATCTCCTTCTGCTCCCCCCAGAGGCTTCTCCCCGTCCTACTCCGAAGTGCTCTCCCTGTTTCCCCGGCCCAAAGAGCTGCTGAGCAGGGTCATCCAGGTGGCCACGTCGTCAAACACGCCCAAGGTCAGCGCTGCGCGTGTGTCTCGGGGAGGGATGAGTGCGTTTGTTGCCTCTTTTTTGCTCTTTCTTTTACCGTCTGTTTAATTTAATTTGTACACGTTCTATAACTCATTCAACACACTACCTACAAAAAAAAAACATACAGCATAAACATGGGGTAGGGCAAGACAATAATTCGACCCAAACACATGGAGTATAACAGAATAAGAAATGAAAATAAAACCAAGTGCACATTGAAATGGATGACTGAGCAGTAGCTTAGGAGGTAGAGCGGGTTGACTGGTAACCGGAAGGTTGCTAGCTCGATCCCCTAGCTCCCCCTACCTGAGTGTCGAGGTGTCCCTGAGCGTCAGCAAAAATCCCCTATTAATGAATACGTCATTTTTACACATACACACTTAGTTGTGAGTGTGAGCTGTTGACGTTGTATCTGCCTCATTTATGCTCTCTGTCGTCACGTACTGACTGTATCTGCTACTCTGGTGTGGATGCCAGGAGTATCTTCAGTACAGGAGCACGGGAGGGAAGGTGAAGAGGTGTGAGCTCACCATTCTGTGGCCGGAGGAGTTCAAGGTCACGGCGACGGCCAGCAACAAGGTCACAGCAGAGAGGAGAGCTGCCGCGATGGGCTGCATGAGGATGAAGGTGAGCTTCAACCTCTTTCTCACAAGGCCTTTTTGACTTTTATTCTGAAAATCTCATACCCAAAGTAAATAGAGTATATCTTCTCTACTGTAAGGGATGTCACGTGTAATCTGGGTACCAAAAGAAAGATGGCACATCTCTGAGATTGTTGTGCAAGTGAAATTATCATTGTGATAGTATACACCTTGGTTGGAGTGAATGAAGCTAACACAACATTAGTGGAAGATTTATTTTCCCCTAAAATATGTTGTAGATTAAATATGTCATTATTAGTTGGTACCATATGCCCAACGACAATTGACTCGGACATAAAGCATCGAATGACACCACGTCAAACAATCGCGATTGGACCATATGGCCATCAGATGGCGATGGAGATCCTTATCATTTCCTTTAAAACCCTCTCTTAGCTACTATACATTGATTGTAGAAAACATGTTTAGTTGCATGTTTAGGTGCACAGACACAGGATTATCAATGTATGGTGGTTTTATTAAATCAAACAAAGCTTTGATGACCAAAACAACAAAAAAGAAAGTTTGTTCTTGATTGTTTTTTATCCTCTATTTTTGGAATCAGTAGAGTCTCTCGCTTGTACAAGATATATCGTTTGTGTTGATTAAATTAATGGAAACGGATTGCTATTGCTTTTCATGTGCATATGAAATTTAGTTTGGGGTTGGTTAGTGTAGAATCGAATCTTTCCAGTGGTGTGTCACACTTTCCTGTGTTTTTAAATGCATTAAAACGTCTTGCGGAGAAGGGGCTTTAACCGGATACGGGTCATTTCGGGATGAAGACGTAGAAAGCACGTAGGCAATGTGCCCGGGTAGTCCAGTGGTAAGGGTGCTGGTGGGTTAAAACCTGTGGGCATCCTTGAGCAAGAAGCCCAACCCATACCGGCTCTTGAATGACATGTGTCTCAGTATATACCATTTAATGTAAGTTGCTTTGCATAAAAGGGTCTGCTAAATGATCAACTAGTAAATGGAGTTAAAAATAATATATATCGGTTTTCATTTCATGTGAAGAATAAATGTGTGTTGTTGTTGTTGTTGTTTAGGAGTTGGAGCTGCTGGACAAGGACAACAACGCGCTGACCCACGCCTCGTACCACCGTCAGGAGGTGAGGGCGGCGGGGGAGAGGGAGAGGAGGCCCGTGTCGCTGCACATCCCTCAGCACCTGGAGGACAGCATGAGGGACTACCTCGCCCAGGTACAGCCCCCCACACCAGAGTCCACATCAAAGTCCACACTGGGTGGACGCTTTTAGCAAACATTATTCCAAAGCCTCTGGAAAATTCTACATCAAAACGTCAGAAAGATGGAATGAACAAGGAATGTCATGGCTTTAGTTTTAAATTGACCCAGAGCAGTTGTCTTTTTTTTGATTGACTAGCTGTGAGACTAATGAACCACTGGTTATTTTTCTCTAGCTGCTGTTTTCATTTATTACATGACGTTATTATAGCTTCATCTTGGTTCAAATCTCATCATTACAATTCCTTGCTAGAGCAACAAAAGTTCAACTCTTGCTATGAGTAAATTGGTCCTTGGTGACATGATGCTACCTTGCTACCTGTGGTCCTTGGTGACATGATGCTAGCTTGCTACCTGTGGTCCTTGGTGACATGAAGCTAGCTTGCTACCTTGGTGACATGATGCTAGCTTGCTACCTGTGGTCCTCCTTGTTGACATGATGCTAGCTTGCTACCTGTGGTCCTTGTTGACATGATGCTAGCTTGCTACCTGTGGTCCTTGTTGACATGATGCTAGCTTGCTACCTGTGGTCCTTGGCGACATGATGCTAGCTTGCTACCTGTGGTCCTTGGTGTCATGATGCTAGCTTGCTATCCGCATCCCCCCGACCCCCTAACACCTCCCCGATGCCCCCCACAGTACCCGGTGGCGAACGAGATGCAGAGGCTGTATGAGGAAGAGGAGCAAGCCCAGAAGACCCTCAGCCAAGAAGAGGAACTGCTAGGAAAGGAAGAGGGGGAGGAGGCAGAGGACCTGCTGACGGACGCCATCACCGGCCGCCAGCGCCACCCCCTCACGGCCCAGCAGGAGAGGCAGCTCAGCGGCGAGCTGTGGGAGCGCTGGGAGCGAGCGGACCCGGGCCTGGGCGTGGCGCTGCCGGTGGACGAGCACCGGGAGCGCGTGGTGTCGGCGGTGGAGGCGTCCCGGGTGGTGGTGATCGCCGGCGAGACCGGCTGCGGCAAGACGACGCGCATCCCCCGCTTCCTGCTGGAGGGGCGCGTGCGCGGAGGCGGCGGCGGCGGCTGCAACGTCCTGGTCACCCAGCCGCGGCGCATCAGCGCCGTGTCGGTGGCCCAGCGGGTGGCCCAGGAGATGGGCCCCGTGCTCAAGGGCTCCGTCGGCTACCAGGTGGGGACCTTAAGATGGCTGTTTGTTTGTTTGTTTGTTAGTTTAAAATGGAATAGCTTTTAGGTATCGGTTTTCTTTCTTATGCGATTTTCTTTCTTTTTTTTAAGATAATTTCAGGCTACAGCTGATTATTGACATCTGGAAATATGCCCAAAACGAAGACTTTAAATTAGCCAAAGCTATATTCTATGTTTTGGAATGAAACCGCGTTTGCTTTATACATATAATCATCTTGGTGTGATCTGAATGATCAATAGGGTTAAATGTCTTCAATAAATCAAACAAATTAATGAAATGAATCATGTCGGTCCATCTATTCCTGATCTTGTATCCTACTGCTGCTCAGGACCCCAATAGCGGTTCCATAATACACCCATAAGTACATCTACGACCGTCCTACCTCCCACCTCACCAAACCCCCCTCCCCCCCCCCCCAGGTGCGTCTGGAGAGCCGGCCCCCGGAGCAGAGCGGCGGCGCCCTCCTCTTCCTCACGGTGGGCGTCCTGCTGAGGAAGCTGCAGGGGAACCCCAGCCTGCGGGGGGTCAGCCACGTGGTGGTGGACGAGGTGCACGAGCGCGACGTCAACACGGACCTGCTGCTGGCGCTGCTGCGCTCGGCCCTGCGGGAGAACCCCGAGCCTGCGCGTGGTGCTGATGAGCGCCACCGGGGACAATGGCCGCCTGGCCCGCTACTTCGGGGACTGCCCCGTGGTCAAGGTGCCGGGCTTCATGCACCCCGTGCAGGACCGCTACCTGGAGGAGGTGCTGCAGGAGATGAGCAGGAGCCCTCGACCGCCACCGCCGCCGCCACGGACCAAGAGGGGCGCGGCCCCCCCGCCGGGGAAGGTGAGGGGCTCTTGGCTGTGTTGGTCCAATGTTTAAGGGTCTGACGATTTCTAAAATTTTAAATCCCACCAGAGTATAAAGTACTACAGGCCAAACAATGTAACCTAAACCCACATTTCCTTTTTTGTATTTTTTGTTCATATGGTTGAAGCTATGGCTGGTATTGGCTGGTGGCAAGTGTTGATTTTGCTTCCTGTTTTTGTACGCGGGTCGCTTATTAGATCTCTGGTTACTAAAACGCAAGCGCATCCTCAAAGAACCTGCGCGGCTGCTGTTGTACTGGTAAGACAAAAATAAGCGTTTTTTGTCCTAATCTTTACAATCTTTGGTGATTTGCGGAAGGAGGGAAAAGAGGAGGCCGCGCCAGACCTGGATCTGGTGGCTGACGTGATCGAGCACATCGACCGACACGGAGAGCCAGGTAACCCCCCTTCCCCTTCACAGGGCAGACCAACCAGAACCTGACGCTCGGTTTGGGATCTTCGGTTAATTGTGCGTGTTCCCCTCAAGGCTCGGTGTCTCATGGCTTTCCCTCGTGGCTCAGGTGCGGTGCTGTGCTTCCTGCCGGGCTGGCAGGACATCAAGGCGGTCCAGGAGAGACTGGAGTCCAGGCCCCGCTTTGCCTCGGGCTCTCCAGATGATCGTGGCTCGTAAGGGAACAGCGGCGAATCCGCCGCCATAATCCACCTCCTTTCCCTGCCTTTCTTTAAACTATCTTTTACTGTGTCTCATCACGCTTCCGTCCTCTTTTTTTTTTTTACCCTACCTATGAAGTGCACTCCAGTTTATCAGTGGCTGACCAGCAAGTCGTGTTCCAGCGGCCCCCGCTGGGCCGAAGGAAGGTCGTCCTGGCCACCAACATCGCGGAGACGTCCATCACCATCGACGACATCGTTCACGTGGTCGACGCGGGAACGCAGAAAGAGCAGAACTATGACCCGCGCACAAAGGTCAGTGTTTAATCATTTGCGCCCCTGTGTGTGTGTGTGTGTCGTCTTTTAAGAGGTCGTAGTCCATGTCAAACATCCTCTTCTTCCTCCCCTTCCTCCCTGCGCCGCCAGGTCTCGTGTCTGGACACGGTGTGGATCTCGCGCTCCAACGTCACTCAGCGGCGAGGCCGGGCCGGGCGCTGTCAGCCGGGCCACGCCTACCACCTGTTCTCCCAGGAACGCCTGGAGTCCATGCCCAGCTTCCCCATACCCGAGATCCTGCGTACTCCCCTGGAGAGCCTGGTGGTCCAGGCCAAGGTTCACAGTCCAAACCTCAAGGTGAATGGCAAACTGCAACGCCTAGGAGAGGGACGGCAGAGGGCCAAAAAAAAAATATATATATATATATATATATTTATATTTATATAGTAAATGAGTGGCAGAAAGTACAGGACACTAATAATATTCATGGAAGGGATCTTTTTTTTTTATTAATGACAGAACTACAGAAAATATATCTATAAACACATATCTACATTTAAAGCAAGGGTAGGCAGTTTATTTTAAAGTAATTGTTTGTCCTAGTTGTTGAAGTTCTATTTAAATCCCAACAGCAATTAATCAATCATTGCTCAGTCAAAAGCAATCCGGTATCTGGTTGTTACAGGCCTGTAATAAGACTGTCCAATCATTTCATTCGGCCCTAATAAAACGATTGGCTGGCCTGCATTTCTGTCTTATCTACCTACCTGCCCACTCATTGTGTATTACCGGAGTCTTCCACAAGGCTAGGTAGACCTTTTGCTAAAGCTAGCGGGTAAGTCATGTGTAGAGGGAGTGGCTTTCGATGGCGGCCTGAAGGGGAGGGAGGGATTATTCTTTCATCTGAATACTTTCAAATTGATCACACGCAAAACTGTCCCATACATTCATTCATTCATACATACATTCATACATTCATATTTCTCATTTAAAAATATATATTCAGATTTCATGATTCAGATCTGAGAGACATTTTAGAATGCATATGCTATATTATTAAATAGATATACATCAGGGATAAATGCTCTCTCATCTGTTTCCTCAGGCGGTAGACTTTCTTTCCCAGGTGTTGGACAGTCCAGAAAAAGATGCCGTGAAAGATGCGGTGCGAACCTTACAAGACATCGGTAGGTTTGAACCGTGACCCTTGTCAATGATTCATGTGTTTTTAAAATTTGCATTTAAATAATATGTCACCACCACTCGCTACAGCATTGGTGAATCGGCAATCTGTACAGTTAATAAGTTATCCAACTAGAATTAACCTGATTATAGGGGTGAAATTATAAATTCTAAGTACACCTATGTTCTAGTTAATTTTACACACACAGCAACATGTCTGTATGAGTTGCTCTTGTGCTGTGCCTAAACTGAATTTACAGGAAAAATGCAGTCAATGCACGGAATAAGGACAGTTGAGTGTTGAGGTGTCCCCTGAGCAAGACACTTGACCCTAACTGCCCCCGACGAGTTGGCTGTCGCCCTGCATATTTAACACCGCCGTCGGTGTGTGTATGAATGGGTGAATTTAAGGCAATATCGCTCTGAGTGGCAGCTGGTTAGAAAAGCGCTGTATAAATGCAGTCCCTTTATCATTTAATAAAACACGAAATATGAAAATGGGAACCGAGTTTCAGTGTGACCAAGGCTTTACAATATGGACTCAAACCCAACCTCCCCTTTTGAAATAAGATGCGTCCGACCGCAACGCTGCATCCCTTACTCACATCCACACTGTATTTGGTTCCGTCTCCCAAGGGGTTCTGGACAGGACGGAAAACCTGACACCACTCGGCGAGCGAGTGGCGGGCCTGTCCTGTGACCCGCGGCTGGGCAAAGTGCTGGTGCTGGCTTCCATGTTCCGCTGCGTCATGCCCATCCTGTCGGTGGTCGCCTGTCTGACCCGGGACCCCTTCTACAACAGCATGCAGAACCGAGGCCTGGTCTGTAAGGTGAGCAGAGCTGGCAGTTTCTGTTGTCATCACTTCATGCTACTTTATGTCTTCTTCCCGATGTTCTGTTTCAAAAGGAACAATGTGTCCCAGTATCATTCGAAGATACTGCATGTGAATTATAAACCCTTTTTTTTTTTAAGGTGTTTCTGTATTGTTTATATTTTCTATGTTCTATAAACCGCTTGGCTCGTTGAGTTTGAACAAACTCCATGTCTTTGCACCTTGGGCAGTGATCGGCTCAATCATCAACTCCCAGAGGAACGTGACTCCGGTGTAAGTCAGGCTCTTCTGGTTCTCTCCTTCTGAGCGAACAATGTGAACAAACCAACTGAGCCTGATCTACTGAGACAACTCTGTATGATTGACACCGCGCAGTATAAATGCAGTCCCGTTTACCATTTCTGTGCTGTTTTTCTTTCTTCATCTTCTGCTCGCCTCTGGTGTTCTGCGTCTCCCAGGCCAAAGACGCTCTGAGCGGCTCCAGCCACAGTGACTACCTGGTGCTCAGCCGGGCGGTGCAGGGCTGGAGAAGGGTCCAGCAGGAGGGAGACCGGCAGGACCGGCAGTGCTATCTGGAGGACTACGTCCTGTCGGGGGCGAGCCTGCGCTTCATCAACGGTGCGCTTCGGAAACACACGCACCCAATTGTACTCGTTCCTCGTTTACGTTGAGGGTATGCAGCAGACGCTTTTATCCAAAGCCGCTTACAATGAGGAGCTTTTTCAGGAGAAAAGAGAAACAATATTGTTGTCGGTGCAGTAAGCATGTCCATAAAACCAAGCACTAACAATCGCTAGGTTAACCCAATCCCCGGTATGCAACAAAGCTAGCTAGGATAAGATGCTACATAATGATAAGTGCCAGGACGTACAACAAGCAATAAGTGCGTACATTACTCAAATCTGATTCGATTCAGCTTCACTGTTTACCCTACTTTTCCATAGCTTAGTAGTGTATATAATACTGCAAAGAAGAAAGTGACACTCCTAGTTATAAGACACAGCAGTGCCAGGAGCTGCCTCTCCTTTCCAGACTGACGGACATTAACCGCCCCCCCCCTCCTCCGCCAGGCCTTATCAATCAGTTCAGTGAGAACCTGTACCAGGCCCAGCTGGTGTCTCGGGCAAGCGAGTGCCAGCGGGCGGCGTCCCTCTACAACCAGCAGAGCCACCAAGACGAGCTGGTGAAGGCCGTGCTGCTCGCTGGCCTCTACCCCAACCTCATTCAGGTGAGCCCGAGGGGAACCGTCTCTTATCTACCAGTCTCGCTAATAGTGTGGCGCCTCCATACATGTGCCCTTCTGCTTGGTCATGTTTTACCAAACGTATGATAGACGATTATACTTTATTGTCAGAGTAAGCCTAAAATTTGTCCTGCATCCCAGCAGCTCATCAGAGACTAGACAATACATCAAGACAGGATTAAAAAAATGAAATAAATATACTAAATAAATACATCATGATTGAGCCCACAAACCGATCAGGAAAGCGTTGGGCTGATTGTTCAGCAATTAGCGGCAGTGTTGGGGTAGTTACTCAAAAAAAATGATTAGTTACTTATTACTAGTTACTTTTGTAAATTGTAATGAGATTACTTAACTAGTTCCTGCATTTGAAAAGTAACTCCACTACTTATTACTTTACTTTCCCATTACTTAATTTATTGTAGATACATGGACAAGTTTTAAAGTAATGCTGTCTATCCAGTGCACTCCTTCCTAAGGAACTTTTGTTGTTGGCGGATCAAATGTCCATGGTGGTAGACGCATGATCCAGGAAGGACTCGAAAAATATTTTGAGCTTCGATTTCATGACGGTATAACATCCTTGTTCAGGTAATGGGAAAATGTTTTCCTGTCGGATGTTGGCTTGAGAATCGCGGGTATTTTATCTAGTATTTTTCTAAATCTGGGCGATTCAATAGTCGACAGGAAAAGCATGTCTTCTACAATGAACCCTGCAACCAGCCTGTCTTTCTGTGTCCCCTGCTACTGCGCTCCAACACTTGAACACTCCTTCGCACAAGCAGCTACGTCACTCAAATCAAATCGCTATGGCAACGTGCCGAGGCAAGCAGGCACGCAGGCAGGCAGCACGCATGCACGCATGCACCCACCACAACAGATCAGAACTTTACACACAAGCAAACACGGCTTGGGTAATGCAGGAGAGCGTGTTACTATTGTCTTGTAAAGTAGTGTAATTACCGATATCTTTACTTTGTTACCCAAAAAAGTAATATCGTTACTGAAACACGTTACCCGCAACACTGATTAGCGGTAAGGGGTCTAAATAGTTTCAGACTTGGGGTGGCATTCACTCACAAAAGCTGATGGATGCCGTTCTGACAGATTGTAGCTTTGAGAAATGTAGCTCTAAAATCTTGAAGTATCATTCCTCACAGGTGAAGAAGGGGGTGGTGACCAAAGGAGGCCGTTTCCGTGCCAACGGCCTAGCTTACCGCTCGCAAACTGGACCCGTCATGCTGCACCGTGCGTCGGTCAACAGGTTCGTTAGAGCCGCGCGCGTGTGTGTGTGTGTGTGTGTGTGTGTGTGTGTGTGTGTGTGTGTGTGTGTGTGTGTGTGTGTGTGTGTGTGTGTGTGTGTGTGTGTGTGTGTGTGTGTGTGTGTGTGTGTGTGTGTGTGTGCGTGTTAAACCAAGAGATAAATCAAATATAGAATATCTAAGCTGTTCTGATAAAGTTAGTCGTTTGTGTGTGTGTGTGTGTGTGTGTGTGGCGAGTGCATTTGATGTATTTTGAAGTGATTCATTAAACGTCAAATGTGATTGGTCGGCTGTAGGGGGAAGAACCAGCTCCCAAGCCGCTGGCTGACGTTCTTCAGCGCGGTCAAGTCCAGCGACAACGTGTTCATCCGGGACTCGTCCGCCGTGCACCCACTCGCCCTCCTGCTGCTCACCGATGGGGACATCGTCGAGACCGGTGAGCGCCGTTCAGGATTTCCCGCACAAAATGTGTTGCAGGGTGTCCGCGCATCTTTAAAAAGTCTTAAATTCATGTTTAGAAATTTAAGGCCTTAAAAAGTCTTAAATTCTTTACAAATGTCAAACGCTGGTCTTAAATACTGTAACTCAAGGTCTTAAATTTGTCCGGGCAGGACTATATATATTTTTTTTTTCTCGTGGGACGTTTCAGGAAGGACATGTAGAGAGGCTTCTTTCTTGCTAGCTGCATATTATAAACGATAATCTGCGTGCTTGCTAGCTAGTCTGCGACAATGGGTAGGTGCAAATTCAAGAAATCAGTTTCCGAAGTTGGCTCGCGTCTGTTGCCAACCCCCCCACCATCGCGTGTTTTAGGTCTTCAATTTCATTCAAGTTGGTATTAAAAAGGTCTTAAAAAGTCTTAAATTTGACTTGCTGAAACCTGCAGATACCCTGTGTTAGTTAAGGGGATGGGGTTTGTCGTCGACCGGGGCGGGGGGGCTTGTTTGTGCGATAGACGTACAGACTCTGTACTACATTCAACAATTATTAATTGAACACTAAACGATAACAATATATAATTCGTAAATACAGGCAGCAGCTTCTCAAAAACAACACCTGGAACCAGAACGGTGAATTAATTTGTGCAATTTTTAACCTCAAATGATTCGTAAACTAAAGAATCTTTTTCTTTTCTTTCTTTGCGTATCCCCCAGTGCGAGGGCAGCGTGTGGAGGTGTCGTTCCCCGGCCGCTCCCTGGTGCGCTGTGAGCTGCCGGTGGACAGCTGGGAGCTGCTGTGGGAGCTGCGCACAAGCCTGCAGACCATGCTGCATCGCAACCTCAGCCGGCCCGACGGCCCCCGGGCCGACGCTGCCGCGCAGGACGCCCAGCTCATCGACCTGCTGGTGCAGCTGCTGAACCACGACGCCGAGTCGCACCCGTTCAGGGACGAGCGCGGCGGTGACTGCAGCAGCAGCAGCGATGGGGACAGTGACAGCGAGGTCGACTGATTCTAATGCGGATTAGCTATGTTATTAAAGTTTGAGTGAAGTGTAAGAGTTGGAGAGTGTGTGTGTGTGTGTGTGTGTGTGTGTGTGTGTGTGTGTGTGTGTGTGTGTGTGTGTGTGTGTGTGTGTGTGTGTGTGTGTGTGTGTGTGTGTGTGTGTGTGTGTGTGTGTGTGTGTGTGTGTGTGTGTGTGTGTGGTGAGTGGTGAGTGAGTGTGTGTGTGTGTGAGAGAGTGCTTAGGAGCATCAGCACTTGTAATGGTTGTTCTTTAACAAAGTGTAACAATGTTCATCGCTTTAATCATTTGTTACTGTAGTGTGCTGTATGTGGAGGTTTTTTGGTGGTGCATACAAATCCAGTGTGTACTGCTCTATTCCTTTTTGTAAATATGACCATGTATCAATGAGGCCAGGTTTCGTAGTGGTGCGTCACACCATGTTTGGAAATCGATTTGTCGATGGGCGATCATTATTTTGCTTCGTGAAGCAGATGTTGCGTTTCACCGTGTGAACGAGAAGTCATGAATCTGTCTAATAATTTATTGAGTCGAAAATTAAAACATCAGAAGTATGTGTAACACTCATTGTTATTTTGTACAATATCTGAAGATGCAAAATACTCAAAAGGCGAATGTTGCGTTAACATGAAAGAAAAACTCCCCATTTTGGCTTTTCCATGTTCACTATTCTCCGTTCAAGAGAAATCCTTCATAAACTGTTTGTGAAAATTGCCCAGACGTCTCAGTACTTCCTCCATTGTCTCCACAGAGGTCATGATGCATAGTCTGTGGGGAAATAAGGAGAAGGTTTTACTTAGGTCGACCTGAAATGCACTCATATTGAAGCTAGGTAACCTTTAATTATGTGCCAATTTAAGGAAGATAAGGCATTCTCAAACAGGACGATTTTCTGATGCCAAAATGAATTGGAGATGTGGACTTGTAATGAACAGCAACAACACAATAATAAAAACATTTGTGTTTCGTGTTGGACGAGCCTAATGCTTCTAAAGCTTCATAGGATTTTTTTTCAGGGCTTTGTACCGGATGTGGTAGGTTCCCTCTGGTAGTCCAAGGTCAGAACCGGGACATACGCACAAACCCGTCTGCTCCAGCAGCCTGGAGCAATAGAAGAAATCCGGAAGCTGTTCCTCCTCCTGAAATATAACAAGGACATGGGTAATGCGTAACCTTCCAAACCTGCAGACACAAAGAGTCAATGCTATGGTTAGCAAGGATCCGTTCAACTGTTAAGCTGTGCTCTGACCTTGGCTTGGTGAATGGCAATGTGTGGAAGATGTAATCTGGGGAACATGGAGGCCCCTCCTTGTATTGGTTCACAGCTGATTCCTGACAAGCTGTTGAGAACCTCCAAGACTCTTGTCACGTTATGGACCATTGTTTCCCGGATGTGCTGTATCTCCTATACACAGAAGATACCACATGAATAGTCATAGCCGGGTCTGCTATACAGCTATCTCAATAAAATTGCAATGATGAGAGATAATACAACTCTTTTAGAGAAACGTAACATTCAGTTTGAAACATTTCCAGAGTAATTTTTGAAATTAGATGTATATAACCTCTTGATACTGCGCGTATGAGGGGTCCCCTGGTTGTAGAGGGTTCAACATCACATCAAGGGCCAACTGACCGATGACAGGTAGGCCCAGTAGGGAGATCAGCCGGTCAAACTCTGCCTGAACTGACGGGTCGAAGTTGACCAGCTCTATGTATCCACCATGCAAACCCCCCCTAAGGGAACAATCAACACATTCAATATGTGGTCTCAAGAGGAGGTATATTATTGAGGTATATCCTGAAAGCTAAATACCAACTAGGACTCACTCTCCCATGAAGCCTTTGGATGCTGAGTGGAATGAGACCAGCTCCACCGCATCAGAAAAAGGAGATCCCATCTCGGCCAGAACCTTCTTGTATGATATGAATATGCACCCCTCACCAATCAAAATATCTTGGTGGTCCTTGGCAGCAAAATATTTGAAATGGAAAAACAAGTGAAAACTGAAAAGTCATTTCTGATGTCGGGGTGTCGCGCAATGCTACCTTTGAAGCCATTTGAGGCTGTTTATGTGATAAAAATTGACTTTATAATGAAAACACTAACCTCATTGGCAATTAGCAAAAGCTTCTCCTCATATACGAAGCGGATGATCTCCTCCATTGATTCTCTGCTCTGAACGTGCCCTGCGGAGACAATAAAGCCCTAGTCTTTTGGGATACTTTTGGCAAATCTGGCTAAAAACACTAAATAGGGCCCAGCTTTAGCACAGGACATGCTCGAATGAATGATTAGCAAGAGCACTCTAGCGAAATATATTCTAAATTTTCACCATGATTGAGTGTACCGTTGTACGAGTGAGTAAGGGTCAAACTGCTCAAAACAAACTATATTGCAGAACTCACTTTTTATTTTAACAATTATACAAATAAAGCTGCAAAACGTATTCCTAATGATACATCTAACACCACAGGGGAACCGTTAAACACTCAGTTTACGAGCTAAATTCAATGTAATACAAATGTTTTATGTTATTTTGTCTTGATGAGCGCAAATGTTTTTTGAAACCTGCCTGGCAACGGACAATTGCGTCATCGACGTAATCTTTCGACGCGGATTACGTAGGCGGTACAATTTTCGCCCCCAGTACAATTTTGGTATGACAGTCCCGCTATAAGTACTATAATTTCAAATGACAGTAAAAATTGACCAATCATATCTTCGGCCTAATGGGTGGCCTTTGTTACCGCTAATTTAATGAAAAATACCGCCTGCTGTGAGGGAGACAAATTCAATTAATTAGCTAGCTAACTAGCTTATGGGGCATGATTCGGTTTACTTCACGATGACAGCTCATGATGTAACCGCTAGCGAGGATATACCGCCTGCTGTGAGGGAGACAAATTCAATTAATTAGCTAGCTAACTAGCTTATGGGGCATGATTCGGTTTACTTCACGATGACAGCTCATGATGTAACCGCTAGCGAGGAGGACGTTGTTTCAATTTTTTTAGGTGAGTGCTTAACTATTGTAATTATTAGGCTTTATTATTCCAACATTTTCTATTATTCTCTACAAATGTTAGGATGTAACTACTTCCATAAGGCCTAAAAAAGTTTTTGTTTCCGACCGACCCTGTCAATTTATGTGCGACCCAAATTATTTTATGAGCTTGGAAAAAAATAAAAATAAAAAAAGTTTTGATGCAAACTATAATTACGTTTTTTTGTACAGCACCTCTTCATTCTGTACATGGATGAGCGTATTCTCTCGTTTTTAAACGAAAACAACCTACCTATCATTCTCTGCCGCTGGAAAAAATAAAATAAAAAAATAAAATAAATTCCCAACCTACCCATGACCTCAACTGACAACTAACAGGAACCAAACTTTTTTTTTTTAGGCCTAATTGTTCACCTAGACTCCAATCCACCCCAAAATGTTCATATTAGCATAGTCATAAGCTTAGAATCGTGTGCTACCCTTCAAATTCTATGCACTATTTCAGACTTTGCAACTGGGTAAATTTTGAACTGTTAAACGTTCAAACGTTTAACGAATCTCACCTGTGGGATCTCCAGGATTGATGACGTATAGTGCGATGGGATCACATACTTCCCTCGCCGACCGCAGAGCTCTCTGTAGCTCCTCTGTGTGCAGCCGCCAGCCCTGTTGGCCGTCTAGATAATACGGCACCACGGTGGCTCCCAACGCCACCAGGGTGGCATCGCCAAAATCTTGTGATGGCACCGGAGTCAGCACCCCTACGAGGCGTGAGCGGTCGCCGGGCACCAACATTCTTAGAAAGAGCTATAGGTGTAAGGGGCGGGACATGGGGCAGAAAGGGACAAGGTTTGATCAGGAAACAAGTCGAGCTGGATCATCACTCTCCATTTAAAGCTCCTGTAGGTACGATTTGGGAGTTCTTTAAAGAGCTAAACTTTGCAAGATTTTGCAACTAAACCAAAAAATGTCCCCTCCCTCTCATTACCTTCCCCCCCCCCAAAGCTTCTCCGCCATTTGAAACTGGTGGGAAGGACCGGCAAGATCGGTTCCATCAACCAGAGATGGATCCGGTCAGAAATTAGCAAGAAATGTTCTTGATAAATAACTCTTACAGAGGCAACTGCAGTCGTCTCAAAACTGACATTCTCATACTTCATAGCCGACGGGTGGCGATTAGCCTGGCTAATGCAGACCTCATCTCAATCTACATTGAGAAGACGTCTGGGAGCCACACATTAATTTTCTCATATTTGAGGCGTAGTTTACGATTGCCAGGAGCCGTTTATTGGGCACTACAAATGTCTATCATATTGGTCTGTACGTCAATCTGTACTGCCAATCGAATCAATTATACCAGATGACGTATGTAGAGCGACAGAAATTCGATGAGGAAGAAGACGATGGGTGTGTCGTTGTCTTGCCGTCCCTCCCCGTTCTGTGATTGGTTCCCTATCTCAGGTGAAAATCGGATCCATGGAATCCAGGCTGCCCTAGCAACGCAAAATGAAATCACGCACAAGGCAGCCTGGGTATACCCAGGCTGGTATATGACCTTTTGAAAAAAATACCTACAAATAATAGCTCTTAAAGGGATACTTCACCGGTGGAGACATGAATCTGTATTGAAAGTGGGTCACATATAGTATAGTAACATAAATTTCAAATTTTGTGCCTCCTTGACCGAGAAAAGGCAGACGGTGACTTTTTTACGCTTGCAGATTGAAGACGACAACTCCCACAATGCCAATCAGTGTTCACTCCCTGAGGGACGTAACATAACAGCCAATCAGCGTTCACTCCCTCCCTGCAGTCCACCGTGAACGCATAGAGGAGAGGTAATATAATATCGCAGCCAAAAGCTGTGTGCTCCTCCGGATGATATTATGAATTAAAAACTGCGTCGGGTTCCCGGACGTCTCTGGTACTTCCACAACAAATAAAGACTCGTAGTGGGGGTTATCTTAGCCAGAGTCCTGCACTAACGTAGGTCATTTGTCCGACATGGGTGCTGGTCGGGTCGGACGCCTGAACAGAGCGGGTCGGTCGCGGGTTTTGAGATTACGAGCCAGACTTCTACGGTGCTAGAAATGTTATTCAGGAAAAGAGGAGTAAACTAAATCGTCCACAGTGGAGGATGTGCATTTTTTGCACAGCAATATAAAGTACCACGCCAAACACCAGAGAGTGTAATTCCCCGGCGTTCCAACTAATGTGTCTAATTTTCCTTTGGGTGCGGGACGGGCGTCATTTGACGTCAGAAATGTAAGGTGGACAGCTGGGCCAAGGAAAGACTGGATTAGACTAAATAACTAATGTTATTTTATATTATGATAGCGATTTTATAATGATATATTATATGATGATGGCGGCAGTGGCTCAGGAGGTAGAGCGGGTTGGCTGGTAGCCGGAAGGTTGCTAGTTCGATCCCCGGCTCCTCCTAGCTGAGTGTCGAGGTGTCCCTGAGCGAGACGCCTCACCCTGACTGCTCTGGGCAGAGAGGTGTGGCGTCCCCTGTCTGTATAAGCTAGAGAAAGGAATCATGATGGTAAGCCACCATTACTCCCGAGGAGACTCGATGATGATGATGATAATGATAGAACGCCGGTTCTGTATCGGTGAAGTAGGCCTATCCATTTAAAAGAATAGGCTGAGATATCGGTTGATTGCTTGTCTTACCCAGAGGCAGAGTTGTTCAATTTGAAATTCCTTAGGCTACTGCTAGAGGTGAGCAATTTCTTTCCTCTAGTTACTATGCTTGATGTCTGGTTACTCGTTTTTAATAAGTGACTATTCAGAAAACATTGGAAATCTTACATAAAATCATTTTTAAGTGTTTTCCCCTTACTTAAAGGCCTACATGCAGGTTAACCGGAAGTTTTGATTAATGGGTACATAAAGCACTCAAAACATGTGTATCATTTATAAAATGTCTCCAAAATAGTGTTAAAGTCCAGTTTTGGGCGTTTTTGGCAGTAACGGTTGTTTTGTAACGCAATTCTGCGATGACGTCACGTTTGGGAGACGTGGTGGAAGGTAGCCTCAGCCTAGTACTAGAACTATGCCGTCTAAGAGGTGGCAAGAACCACAAATAACATGTATGATGGCCCACAGCAGTATAATTTCAAACCTGTCAGACGAGGAGAATGAGTGGAGAGTTGCTATCATTTAGCAACCAGCAACGAGTGCTGGAGCTAGTCAATGAACAGCAGTGCATACAATAACGGCACTTTTATTTAGCCTATTTTTACTGTCAGTGAATAGCACCGAGTGAACTAGGTCAGAAGATCTAGAAATAGAAGGCATAATGCTGTATGTGCCAACTTATCGGCTGCAAGTAGCCTATAACTGATCGTGGTGTGACATTAACTGTCAATCTACCGCAAATACGACCAGACAGATGTACATTGAACACATACACAAAGCACACCGTCCAACCCGACGGATGCTGACAGACAGCCCACAACAAGCCAAACATCACCACGGCGGGTGTGCTGCTCTCTCTCTCTCTCTCTCTCTCTCTCTCTCTCTCTCTCTCTCTCTCTCTCTCTCTCTCTCTCTCCTCTCTCTCCTCTCTCTCTCTCTCTCTCTCTCACTCACCTCACCTCACTCACTCACTCACTCACTCACTCACTCACTTCACTCACTCACTCACATCACTCACTCACTCACTCACTCACTCACTCACTCACTCACTCACTCACTCACTCACACACTCACTCACTCACTCACTCACTCACTCACTCACTCACTCACTCACTCACTCACTCACTCACTCACTCACTCACTCACTCACTCACTCACTCACTCACTCACTCTCTCACTCTCTCACTCACTCTCTCGCACAATCATACACAATCACTCCAACTAATACATCTCTAAGGCTAGGCTGCTTCACGAAGACCACAACTAACCACAAGGCCTTCATAAGCATGCAGTAGGCCAAAGCCGAAAAGGACACACGCACAGTCGCACACAATATGCAAAACAATCTGTTTTATCATCAACAGATCATCAGTCACTGCAAAGATTTAAAGACTAGCCTCTTACCGTAAGTTAGAATAAACCCAAAGTATGTGATTGATGGTTCGGCTTTCGCTTGCTATCCGTTTTTAGTATGACTTCTCCACATTACGTCTTTCAGATCATTCTGCGCACATGGCTAATTTGCATACGCGCACAGAATTGGCTGTGCGCCAGAACATATTTAATTGCCTGCCTGCCTGCCTGCGTCTAGTTTTAATGTGATGTATTTTGTGTATGTCCAGTCAGACTTGTTGTCTCCCTTGTTCTGTGTGGTCTTAGGGTTAGGGCAGGCTATAGGCTACTGTGTGAGCCGAATCACCTAAAGAGCATCGTTAGCCTACTATAGCCTCAGTGGCGTCACCAGCGGACATTCGCGTTTTATTAAAATACATCCACACCACGGAATGCCCAGCTTGAGCCATTTCGCAACCAAAAACAGTGGTTAACGCCAGGCCTACTCAAAGACTACTGTTAGATTTAAACAGCAAAGATAGATGTTAGAACTAAGTCAACAACATAATTTATTGCAGCAATTAAAAATTCCAAAAATAGGCTATGCGCAGCCGAAATGCACCGATCGCCACGTCACAATAAAATCAACTGATTCTATGGCTCTTGTAGGTCGCTTCCGAGCTGCACTTGCTGTCTCCCTCAGATTTTAATTCAACCATCTTGTTTAAAATGTCCTCATCAATGACAGAAGATGGGCTACATGCATCATGCTGAGACCAGCGGGTGTCAGAGAATTTCTGCAGGCGTTTTTTGTGGCGATTGTTTGCATTAAGCACTGTAGGCGCTTCGGTGAGGCTGTGAAGTTCACTATTTATTGGACCCTGTCTAGACAGTAAGCCTAAGAACATCCCTGACCATAGTTAATCGCGTTTGTAGTCTACACTCAGAGTGAACTCATTATTGCATGCGGGTGTCTTCATTCATAAAAAAATGAAAACATTCGGGAGTAGGCCTATGCAATAATACAAATTATTCTAAAGAGGTCAGACTCCGTGCACAGCCCCGCCTTCGGAACCAAGAAACCCCGCGCCGTGACGAACGGGGGATTTGACCCCCTCGGTTTTACACAGGAAACTTGAGATAAGAAGGTGAAATCGCCGTGCCAAGCTGCGACCGAACCGGCTCGGCAGTGTAAAAATAGGCCTACCTATGTTCGAGTTAGGTGGGAGCCAGTGGGAGCTGAGCTCCCATAGAGAGAGGTCTGGCTCCCATGAAAGCAGCAAACTGTGGGAGTCTCTGAAAATACAGCAGCATAATATTGTAATAAAGCTATTTTCATAACTCATAACTCGATCCCTGCCTAGCCTACTTCATCCTGCACAACAATATGGGCAGGATCTATATCAAACTCTCCTAATCGGGTCAGCAATAGCCGTGTGTCATAGCCTCTGCGTTTGAATGATAATGAGTGAATGGAACGTTGCAATTGTGTTTTAAAATATCTTTAGCATATTATTGCACTCTATTCTTTTCGTAGGCTACTCTGCGGTTGGCCTTGATGGGGAGATATTTTTTCTGCGACATTCCTGCGTCTCCCCCTGCGTCTCATAGCCCGTTTCAGCAGTGTCAGTGGACAGGTACAATCCTACGAAAGTCGTGAGTGCAGCGAATGCGCGTTCATGTTACCGTGCGTTCACACCAAACGCGAAATTTGTCGCCCGTTCGCGTTGTCGCCGAAGTTTTGTCGCGCCACACATCATAATCTGTCGCTGTGCAAGTTTTGTCGAATCTGTCGCGCCACCGGTACGCCCGATCTCGTCTTGATCTCGGAAGCTAAGCAGGGTCGGGACTGGTTAGTACTTGGATGGGAGACCGCCTAGGAAAACCAGGTGCTGTATGCTATGAGTGCTCTGCGTCTGCGAGATACCGTCCCCAGCTATGGGTAAATAGTGGGTAGATGGGACCCAGCCTTGAAAGGCAACCCATCTAGGAGAAGGCTACTTCAAACAATAAACCAAAGATGTTGCTCGCGTCTCTCTCGACATAGAGAGAGAGAGAGCGCCACAACTTGACTCCAGGTCCTCCATTTCACAACCATGTCCGACATTGCATGTCTTTACCTTTTTAAAGACAAAAGCATTTAAAGACAAAAGCATTTAAAGACAAGTTCTTAAAGACAAGCATTGCATGTCTTTAGCTTGAGCGGGAAGTGAACGCTACGTCACTCAATGAAGTGAACGCTGATTGGCTGTAATCACGCGAAATTCGCGTCAAAGTTGAAAAATTTGAACTCGAGCGAATCTGTCGCGCCACAAATCCACGTGAACGCGCTCGCCAGAAGACGGCGAAAGTGTGGCGCGACAAATCAACATTTGTCGCCAGTTTTCTCTCGCGAAAATCTCGCCCGATACGCGTCTCTACGTTCACTTTGTATGGGATCTTGTCGCCCCGTCGCGTTTGGTGTGAACGCACGGTTAAGAGGAGTTTCGGGAAACGCTCCAAAGAAATTTACGATGGTTCGCAATATCCATCGTGAGAATGATGGCACGAGCAAAGATCCATCGTCATCGGGAAACTGGGCCCAGAGGATATTTATCTGGGTAAGACAGGCAAATGTCTGATATCCTTTTAAATCATACCTACAGCCTCTTGAGATCTTACATCACAAATTGCATACCCCAAAGCTATGTTCGGATCCATGGGTGATGAAAATGTTTCCAGGGGCAGAAGGGACTCCTTCATCTCGACGGGTTAGGAAATTAGAGACACTATCACGCATGATAGGGATGCCTATCGGGTCACTGTAACGACCTGGGGGAACAGGTTGGTTTATGTTCACATAGGCCTACTGGTACAACAGGTGTGTCTTCACAACCCGGTCCGAAAATACGTGCCACTGTCACGTTATTTTAATCTATTGTTCGTGATCATGCAGGGACACGTATTTTCAAAATGTTCGTGTCAAAAAGCACAATTTTCAAACTGTCATGGCAACGTACGTCCGCTCGGACACTGGACTTGCGAGGCATCGACGCGGACTTTCATTCATAGCCAAGAACAAGACAATAGATGGCTAGGTTGGTACAATAAACATCAAGACATACCATTCTAAAAAGAACAGATGAAGCAGCTACCCTTGTTTCCTTCGCGGATACAGAGCAGCGCACCTGCATTTAATGTATCCGTAAATTGTTACAATTTCTCAGAATCAAAGGCGAAAGTAGAATCGGGTGGCCAAAAGCTGTCGCATTGTTAGTTATCATAGACTATTTTAAGTAGAAACGGGTGGCCAAAAGCTGTCACATTGTTTAGTTATCACAGACAATCTTGCGGACGTTGCCATGACAGTTTGAAAATTGTGCTTTTTGACACGAAAATTTTGAAAATACGTCCCTGATCACGAACAATAGATTAAAATAAGGCGACAGTGTCACGTATTTTCGTGAGACCGGGTTGGTCCTCAAGACATCGTCAAGCATTTCCCAGCAATGACTTTTCATGGTGTCAATGTCTGAAGATTTCTCACCAACGCTGCCACCAAGGCTTTCAAGCAGGGTCTTGGCTTTCTCTGTGACATCCAGGGGCATTTTGTCACCGTCGATAAGCTCAGGGTAAATGCACAATGCAATAACCTGTCCGTAAAATAAAGTTAAGAAGGAATTTGTTGATTCAAGAGATTAATCCATATATATCTACTAATATAGGAACACACCAAGAAAGTATCAAGGTCGACATGGGACAGTTACCTGTCGGAAAAATGACATGGGTTTCATGCCTGTTGCATGTGGATTGTCCCGAGAAACATCAATTACTTCATTGTATGGCTTTTTCATCCCCTAAATGAGGTGTATAAGTGTATCAAATTAATGTCCAATGGGATATGCTTTCCAGTTGAACAAGGTCATGGATGATTCAATGTTTTATAGGGAAATGCTTTTGAAGCGATTTTTTGACATAGGAATATTAGTTATTTTACCTGTTTGATTTCTTCTTCAATTCGAACAGCTTGTCTCACAAGTGCATCGCGCTTAAGGGCCGTGATGTTTCTAACCATTGGATTAATCAGTCTTTGTTGAGACATCTTTGTATGAGGAGGGTTCAGACCAAACAGGTACTAACAATGTGTGAGCAGTCTTTTAATACAGTGGGAGGTGCTAGTGCTAGTGCAGTGGCTTATAATTGAACTCCTTTTTTTTTTTTTTTTTTAGGTTGTGTCACATTGAAATGCAAACAGGAAAGGTGTTTTTTAAAGTAGGCCTATATTTGCATGGGGGGGCGGGGGAGTGTAACAGGCTTTAATATATTTAATATTTGCCTAAGGACTAATGGTCAGTGACCATGGCAGGATTTGGTTGGATCTTATTTGAGAGGATCTTGGTTTTTTTTTACTATTAAATCAGTAAATGTCTTTTGAGTGTTTGGTTTCCTTTTGTATTTTAATTGGCGTCATGCCTTTGTATCCAAATCATAACATTTAAATCAGTCAGAAGGCACTGCTGTTATTTGCGAATTGCAACCAGTATTTGACACTTTGTCACTTCATAAGTAAAAGAAACATTTGCCACTTAAGACAAGGCTGTTAATAAAAGTGGTTTGATAGTGGCCTGTCTTTTAAATGTCATGAAACTACCGTCTGTTATGCTATGGAAACTGGGTCTAGATACATGATTGTATGGCAGGAAACACTAATGCACCTGACCTGATCATCTTCTAGCAATGAAAGCATTCTCATGCCTAGCCTACCTGGCAAAACCTGAGTTCTGCATTTCCTTTAGGAGGCACAGTTGTAGGAGAGGGAAGAATTTGCGAGTGACTGTTTGTGGTGGTATTCCAAATCTGTGACGAAGAATAAACAGTTAATATTTGTATTTACAATGACCATGGGTCATATTTTGTTTGCCATATAATTCAGTTACATTCATCGATACAATGCTATAAGGCTCTCCCATTACAGTGTAAAGTGTGTTTCTGTGTGTGTGTGTGTGTGTGTGTGTGTGTGTGTGTGTGTGTGTGTGTGTGTGTGTGTGTGTGTGTGTGTGTGTGTGTGTGTGTGTGTGTGTGTGTGTGTGTGTGTGTGTGTGTGTGTGTGTGTGTGTGTGTGTGTGTGCGTGTGTGTGTGTGTGTGTGAGCAGAGTGAAGAAGATTTTTTTCTTTTGGGTATATTTTGAACCGGGTATTTTTGCTGCAGGAACTCATCCACTCACGGTTAGGCCTATGTGCAGCCAGCGAGGTATGTGTATAAAGTGAATAACGTTTATTTTCCGAATATATTTGTTTCATTTTTACAGTATGTGAACGTGTCTATTTTTATATTGTCATACTGTGACAAAAGACAATATAAGGTTTGAGGTGGATATTGCAGTGGTTAATAGTGGATGATGACGGTGAGCTGACAAAGCAGCAGTAAATCCATCAGTATCGAGAACCATGGTTTCGTTTATTACCTGGAAGGGAGTGATACTTAGCACTTCTGATAAGACTGATGTTTGCGTCAGTTACGGCCGCTGGCATAAACAATATAAGCCGTGGTTTAGGGCCACAACCACTAGGGGGAGCCACACGACCAATGTGAATATCTGTGTTGCTCGCTCCTCCCACTTTGTATGGCATTAAATTGTCTTGCTCCCTTTTGAAGCAGCCTAGCCTTGGAGTTGGATAAGTTGGAGTGATTGTGTACGGGGGTGTGAGTGTGAGCGAGAAAGAGCACATCCGCCGTGGTGATGTTTGGCTTGTTGTGGGCTGTCTGTCAGCATCGGCGGGGTTGGACGATGTGCTTTGTGTATGTGTTCAATGTACATCTGTCTGGTCGTATTTGCGGTAGATTGATGGTTAAATAATGTCACACCACGATCGGGTATACTTGCAGGCACTCATCGATTGGCTAAGTTAGCCATAGCTAGCATTATGCCTTCAATTTCTAGATCTTCTGTAAGTTTACCGGTGCTTATCTGAACGATATAATCGCTGTCACAAGATATAAAGAAAATGTTGACTTTCAACTCGGTGCTATTCACTGACAGAAAAAATAAATAAAGTGTGGTTATTGTGTATGCACTGCTGTTCATTGACTAGCTCCGGTGCTCGTTGCTGCGTTGCTAAATGATAGCAACTCTCCACTCATTCTCCTGACCATGCATTTAATTGGCTTTGACCGCCATCAGTTCTTGGCAATTCCTCATTCGCCCTCTCACGTCTGACAGGTTCGAAATTATACTGCTGTGGGCCATCATACATATTATTTGTGGTTCTTGCCACCTCTTTCCTACCAGGCTGAGGCTACCTTCAACCACGTCTCCCCAACGTGACGTCAAGAAAACACCTACTGCCAAAAACGACAAAAACTGGACTTTAACACTATTTTGGAGACATTTTATAAATCATACACATATTTTGAGTTCTTTATGTATCAATAATCTAAACTTCCGGTTAACCTGCACGTAGACCTTTAAAAAAAAAAAAAAAGGTTTTGAAATGTTCAGCACTGCTTTTCAAGACATTTTGCGTTAATGCGCTCTCACGCACATAAACCAAGTTTATTATCCGATGTCATGTGAGAAACCCATGGGGAGAACATTGGACACAAGTTAATAATACTGAAATAGACATAACAATCTTCAGTTTTACTCATCTATGTAAAACAGATAATGCCTACTCCATTAAAGGAAGGGCCAGAGGAGGAGCATACAGAACCTATCACAGAGGAGTTTGAGCTCTCCCTCATTTCGTCTTTGTACTTCAGAGGGGATTGAGAGCAATGGGTTTACTGGTGCCTATTCTGCTGGCTCTTCTAGCCTCTCTATTTGGCGGGCTTTACCTTTTAGGAGCATTCAGAAGACGACGGCCCAATGAACCCCCATTGGATCGGGGTCCCATTCCCTGGTTGGGCCACGTGTTGGAGTTTCGCAGGGACACGGCAAAGTTCTTAGAGAGGATGAGGAAAAAACATGGGGACATATTCACGGTACAACTCGGGGGGAATTACTTCACATTTCTCATGGATCCTTCATCTTTTGGTGCGGTTGTCAAGGAGGCCCGTGCCAAACTGGACTTCAATGCTTTTGCCAGGAAGCTGGTGGTCAGAGTATTTGGTTACAAGCCGATGGAAAATGAAAGCAAATTTTCCCATGATTCCAACAACAGGCATCTGATGGGTGATGGATTGGTGTTATTAACAGAAAGTATGATGAAAAATTTGCAGAACCTCATGCTCCACAGTGTAGGCAAAGGGGGAGACCAAAAGACCTGGATTGAGGATGGACTTTTCATGTACAGTTATAACGTTGTTTTCAGGGCAGGGTACCTATCACTGTACGGTAATGTCTCATCAAGGGAGGCTGGCAGCACTGAGAAATCCTTTGAGATGGACAGAATGCAATCTGATGAACTGTTTAAGGAGTTTCGTAAGTATGATCAATACTTCCCCAAACTGGCCTATGGCGTCCTATCACTCAGAGAGAGGTTTGAGGTCAAGAAGCTGCTGAGGCTGTTTTGGAAAACCTTGTCATTACAAGTGGTCAAGAATAAGGACAATCCCAGCGGCTGGGTGAATGAACTGCTGCAGACTAGAGAGGACCGAGGAATGAAGGAGTTCATGCAAGACCGGTACATGTTTCTAATCCTGTGGGCGTCCCAGGGAAACACTGGGCCTGCAGCCTTTTGGGTACTTCTGTATCTGATGAAGCATCCAGAGGCCATGGCCGCTGTGAGGGGGGAGGTGGATCGGGTGGTGACGGAATCTGGGCAGGATGTGAGGGTCGGCGGTTCCATCGTCAACCTGACCTATGACATGATCCAGAAGACGCCGATCCTCGACAGTGCTCTGGAGGAGACTCTGCGGCTAACCTGCTGCCCCCGTCCTCACCAGAGCCGTGATGGAGAACATGAAGCTCAAGATGGCCGATGGCCGCGAGTATCAGATCCGACAAGCCGACCGGGTTTCCCTCTTCCCTTACACTGCCGTTCAAATCGATCCTGAAATCCACCCCGACCCACTTTCTTTCAAATACGACCGTTTTCTCAACCCAGACGGCAGCAAGAAAACCGATTTTTACAAGAACGGGAAGAAGTTGAGGTACTATACGATGCCCTGGGGAGCTGGAGTCAGCATGTGCCCTGGGCGCTTCTTTGCCATGAATGAGATGAAGCAGTTTGTGTTCTTCATGATATTATACTTTGACTTTGAGCTTAAGAATCCTAAGCGAGGAGACACCTGATATTGATCGCACGCGATGGGGTTTTGGGGCCATGCAACCCACCCGAGATATTGGTTTCCGATACAGACTCCGATTTTAAAAGACACATAACACTTTTGAGTTAAACTTATGGTTATGAATTGAAACTTTGTTGATGTTATGTCTTCAGGCACCTACTCTTGTACAGTATCTTAAAGATATATGGTTGCCTCATGGCAGAATATTTTTTTTTGTAATCTGTGCCACTATGGTAGAAGACACACACACACACATACCATGTCATGTCACATTCCCATTAAAAATGCCATATTCCCCCCCTTTATGTTTTGTCTTGTCTTAACTTTATATGTCAGTATGTAATATTGCATGTGTGGTTTTAATATAGGCAAATAATTTGCTTAGATTTCTTTAATGGGAACTTGAAGTGGTAATTGCATGCGAGTTGAGACCGGTTACACTGGTCTTTCATGGAAACTTCATTATTGAGCGTTGTTTGATTGAGCACGTGAACCTTCTAAAAATATAGCTTCAGCTGATGGCATGGCCACAAGGAGGGCACATATGGTGGCAGTTGTCCCCTAAAATAATGTACAATATAATAATGTACCTTCTTCTTACTGAGAAAATCCCTGTTCATAGGTCAAAGAGACACAGGGTGCGGAGGAGGAGAACTATAAAGTGTAGACAGTAATGTGAGATATAAATAGTCCCGTTTCAACTGTGTGCACTGTTTCATGAGGCCCTAGGCTATTGTAGTGTCAGTGAACTCTCTCTTCCAGCTGGAAAGGAGATAACGTTTTGGGTGTGAAATTACTCTACCACATATATGAGTTAAGATAAAGATGTCACATGGCTGAGCACAATAAAAAAAAAAAACTTATACTCAGACAATAAAACACACCTTTAACCAATGGACCACAATTCCACCTAATGTGATTGTGGAGTACATTCATAAAGCAGGCAATGCTTTCATTTTGACTGAAACATTAGCTAATTTACCTTAACATAGAAGTCTGCATAAGTAAAAGTGAGAGAAAGACTGAAGGGGCTTCTTTCTTCTTTGTGGCCGTCATAAAGTCCTCCCCGTCTTTCACTGTGGGGATGGGGTGAGCCAGATATACAGATGGCAGCCACCCTACTTCTAAATTCTCGAAAGAACCGTAGATAACACCATCCCCCACCCCAACTCACACTTTTGGATATGCTGAGCCTTTCTATGTATATTATATATATATTCACATACATAGTGTATGTGTATTATTTTATATATATATATATATATATATATATATATATATATATATATATATATATATATATATATATATATATATATATATATATATATATATATATATATATATATTGAGCACTATTTATTGATTGTATATTGTTTCTTTATTGTGTGTGTGTGTGACTTGGATTTATATACCATCTACTGCACAACAAATTGCCCCATTGGGAGACAAAAAAGTATTTCTGAACTGTGAACTTTGAGATGCTTGTTGACTAAGCCAGCTTAGTCAACAAGCATCTCTTGTTGACTTAGCCAGCTTAGTCAACAAGAGTGTTCATCTCAGTGGTGGCAGAAGTAAATCAGAAACACATGTGGATGTCACGCAGGAAGTTGACACTTGAACCTACATTAAGTTTCTCTCACACTGGCACCAGAAGGGCCTTGTAACATTTTTCTGGAGCCATTGTCCACTTAGCTGAAGGTCCTGCAGAGAACATACCAGGTCATACATACCACACGTCAGTTTGGCAGCGGTGTGCATTTTAAATGTCGTTTTAGATAGATGGATAATTTATTGTCCCTGTGTTGCAATGGCACTAGTTTATGTGCAGTGTGGAGCGTGCAGGTATGCATTTAGGTGTACAGTATGTGTGTGGGGAATGGGGGGGAGTTCGGAAGTGACGGTGAGTGGAAGGTGCTCTCGCTTGATGCTCTCACATGTTAAACAATAACGCGTTATTAAACCTTTGGAATTAACATCTGATTCACGCTCGATAATTCTACAGTCCCCTTGAGGAATTTGTTTAGTAGTGAGAAAGGTTGAGATGGCCACTAGAACTGAGGATGCAGATTGTAACCACCTGAATCCTCAAACTATTTTCCATACCCTGGCTGTGGCCCCGGACACCATGTGCTCTCCCAGGACACATGGGACACTTGTTAACTGGAAGTTTGAATTAATGGGTACATAAATAAAGCCCTCAAATATGTGTATCATTTATAAAATGTCTCCAAAATAGTGTTAAAGTCCAGTTTTTGTCGTTTTTGGCAGTAACGGGTGTTTTCTAACGGCATTCGGCGATGACGTCACGTTCGGGAGGCGTGGTGGAGGTTCACGTTTTAGCATATACTAACTACCGTATATATATATATCTATGGTTTTATCTATGTATCTGTATAATCTGCTGAACACTCTTACTAGTCTCTACTCTCAAAGGGTCTCAATGCGGCTTTGGTCTGTTGTCTCCCCAACGTGACGTCATGCAATGCATTCTGGGGGAAATGAGAAGCTATCACAAAACGCTCAAATATTACCTACTTTTTTGTATTAAATTCCATTCACTTTTCAGGAAAAGCTGATGCAAATGGCGCACATCTGAGTTTCTACCTCTATCCCCAGGAGAGATATAAGAGTAAGGCATGTGAGGAAATATAATGACCTTTGATAGAGGACCTTGGTGTAAATCACCTCAGCCCCACCCTCCCCCCACCAAAGTGGCATGCAGTGGGTCAAGTGTGCAATGACAAAAAAAGATCACACTGGGTCCAAGGTCAAATCAAATCATACCAAGGTCAAATCTTAGGTTCAAGTAGTTTATTTTAGAGCCCTTTTAAAACAACAACAGTCGACCAAAGTGCTTTACAATTCAACTATATAAAACAAACAAATAAAAACAATTAAAAGCACAAAAAAGGACACGTTAGACAAAAATAGAACTTATATGTAGTTAAACACAAAATAATATAAATTAGTTTTTAGGAGGGATTTGAAGATGGGCACTGAAGGGGCTGCGCTGACATGACGAGCGAGCTCGTTCCACAGTTTGGAGACTGAATAAGGTTGTTAAATCTTGTCACATACCTTTTTCTCATTCTCTCTCCCAGGGTTTGTTGCCTATAGCTGGCCTTTTCATGATGTACATAATATTTCACCGAACACAGGCCAATTGGCCATATCAAATCTCTAGCATGAAAATACCTCCATCTGTATGTGATTAAAACGATCACGTTCCACTGGGGTCAAGGTCAGGTCCGGATCTGACCCCGGTCGGGGGAGAGTTGTTTTAACGATGTCGATTCCACCCGTGGTTCACTTTCTCTCCTTTGTATGCCAAATGAGCAGGGGCTTTTACAGAGTTCTGGGAAAGTGTTTCTCAGTTTAATGGCAGTTAGTCATCAAGCTTATCAGTGGTAACGGGGCGCGCTGACGCTTTGGTTTACCCAGTGTTCAAGGTCGCCATTATCAATCTTTACCACCTGCTTCATGTCTTTTAATGTGAGACAGGTACACGATCATTGTGGTTCACATCGGTTCCCGGTTTGGCGTGATGGGTTTGAGTAGCAGCCACCCTTCTGAGAAAACCCATTTTGGACACCCATGATCTCGTCATTTCAGTGTTCAAGCGTAAATAGACGAAAAGACGACGGTCTCCTAAGGGAGACGAAAAATGGCATCTCCCTTAGGGATAGGGTGAGAAGCTCCAAAATGTTCGTATTAAGCAGGCTGCTCTCAGAAAAATCTTGCTTGTATAATATCTTACGAAAATGGTCGTAAGTCTGTTACTCCGATTGACAACTTTTATATGCATGAGGGCATTGAACTCCAGGGGCCAGAGGACATTGAAGATTGGCATTTTGGTGGTTCTATTCCATCCGGAATGGATGTAATCCATCCCTGAGAGGTCATCTGATGTTGTAAAAACAACATTGGGGGGGCAGGGGGAGTCCGAACAAAAACGTAGCTTATGGTTCCACATGTTTAAGATGTGTTGTTGTTTGATATAATATGTATCATAGATAATATATCATTTGGTTTCTCAAACAGATTGCAGCTTACCCTGATTATATTCCCTCAAAACCCCAAATGAGCATGAATAATGCCACGAGCAGCTAGCTAACTAAATATCATATTCAATCACTGAATGAAGATTATGACAATAAAAAGGCCCATTTCTTATGAGAAATGTTATTAAAGTGCATTTTATTGCCGAAATGAGCTTAATATTGCATTTTACACTGACATTAAGATCAACGTCAGCCATGTTTGGTTTCAGCGATAGCAGCATCCATATCGACCATCCATAGGAACACTAGAAAACATTGTATTCTTCAAAGATTCTGACGAAAGAATTCCCGTAATTCGTAATCATAAAATACAATTTGTTGGCAGCACTGGCGCCATACTTTTGTTGGAGAAGTTAAACAGAGCAAAGCAAACAGAAAAAAAGTGAAAACAGGAGTCATGCCATCGATGCAGCAGTTCAGAGTGTCCAAATACGTTTATTCTCCATTAATAAACACTTGAACAACCTCTTAAGATCTGTAGGCACTTTATAGTATCTTCATGGTGAAGGCAGTGTGTAGAGTTATGGTCAAACCGCTATATACACGATTTAATAACAGAAAGCAACACTTTCATCTTTAAGACATAACACGTGTGTAATGATTAAGCTAACTTGTAAAGCATGCATCGTTTGAACAGAAACTAACTTACATTTTCAACACAACATACTTACCTTTTGCCACCACAATATAAGATTTTAGTTGTCCCTTCATTTATTTAAATTGTGCGAAGGCTCTTATAGAATAGCCTTATTGCCTAGTTGTCAAAAAATGTTTTCCATACTAAGGTTATGCATAGTAGTACACATCAACCGTACATAGTATGATGGATGTTTTGCTTTTGATATTCAAATAAAACACATGCATATAAAAAACAAACAATGTAATCCATTTTATTCATCCCCTCAACTCTGCTTTGACTAGAATGCACCCGTAACGCAATACTTTTTCAGTGTTCAACTATAGTTTCCTTCACTGTTTCAACATTCTCCCATTCAGCCTTTAATCTCTTTAAAAGAGCCAGCTTTTAATGCAATTTTTTTTCAAATACGTCCAGTTTCCGTAAGTAATAGCAATATTAATTATTATGCACATATATATATATATATATCCTTTGTTAGAATAAGAGATGTTTAATTATAGCAGTTAGTAAAGCGTATCGCTAAAGGTAGGAAAGAGAAGGGTCGTGGTGTCACCACCCACACCAAATACGTGATCCTTTATCTAAGCGGTTGCCTTTCAAATGCAGCGCACTCAGTGACGTCAAATTTTAACTGTTCGAGAAGCTTAAAGGGGACATATTATACTACCAGGTGTGAGTGGGATTAGCCTTACAAGCAGTTCTGCCCCATATGTCATCTCGTTTAGGATCTAGGCGTTTCCCCCTAGATCCGTGCTCGATAGATAAGCAACGTTTATTTCAGGTCCACTGGGAAGGCTCGTAAACTGATCTATCCAGCACAGATCTAGGAGGACACGCCCACTAGTGATGTCATATGGGGGCAGATTTTCAAAACGGCTAATCACACTCACACCTGGTGGTATAATATGTCTCCTTTAACCCGCTCTCATACACAGACATCAAAATCAACCTCCACCAGACTAGCGCACTGCACACACACACACACACGCGCGAGCGCACACGCACACACACACACACACACACACACACACACACACACACACACACACACACACACACACACACACACACACACACACACACACACACACACACACACACACACACCGTGGCAGTATACCTTAAGTGTCATAGAAGCTGAACCCTCTCAGACACAGCCATCAACATCAACTGCTGCTCAGACAGAGCTCACACACATCCACGCACACACCCTGCCACCGTGGTCCCTTCGCCATGACTCCACCATGAGGGATCGCGGTTTGAGCTCGGAGCAGAGAAGAACTTTCACCAACTCATTCGCAGAGACTTGCAAAAAAACATATATATTTTTTTTTTTTATACTTGTTTTCTCTAGATCCTGGTCGTATTTAAGTAACTGTGACAAAAATGGCGTTGATTACTATGAGGATGGTCATAATCAGACATATCACCTTGTTTGAAACAAAGGAATCACACAATTTGGCGTTCACTGTGTCAGAGCAGTGAAGCCTGTCCGAGCCGTGTCAACAAAGTGTTTGTGCTCTCGTGCGGTTCAAGTCAGACTCGTTGTCCTGCAATTGTCCTTGGAGTTCGCTAAAGGCGCCGCCTTATGAGTTTCAAGGCTTGACATCCCTTTAAATCCACACAGAAGTCTTCCCGTTTTTTAAAAGGGTCCCCGCTCTCTCCGTGGCCGACTTTGGCCGGGCTCCCTGCTTCTCCTGAACCGTGTTGACCCGGTTCTGCTCGGCCATGGTGCCCCCAGACATGGGGCTGCTGGTCCTGGAGGGCGGCTGGTTGTCGTTCTTGGAGCTGTACGTCTGGAAGGCCATGTCCAGCTGCTCCTGGGCCACCCGTAGGTGGCGGTGGAGGCTGGCCAGATCGGAGGGGATGTTCTCATCCGGGCTGGTGCACTGCTGCTCCTGGGCCACGTTGGCCATGTTCTGCTCGTGCCCGATCAGGCTGTTGGGGATCCTGTGGAGCGGTTTGTCCGACTTCACCACCAGGTTGTACCCGGGCGGGGACGACGGGATGTTCCGGGAGAAGGGGTAGCCGTAGGACGTCCGCCGGCCGCGGTCCCTCTTCTGGCGGAGGGTGTCCCGGAAGGTTCCGATGCCCAGGTGGAACATCTCGCACACGTTGAGCAGCAGACACAGGCAGCTCACCACGTACATGATGAGCAGGAAGATGGTCTTCTCCGTGGGCCGGGAGATGAAGCAGTCCACGCGGTGCGGGCAGGGCAGCCGGTCGCACTCGTACGACGGGCTGACGCGGAACCCGTACAGCAGGTACTGCCCCGCCAGGAAGCTGATCTCGAAGATGGCCCGGGACATGAGCTGCAGGACGTAAATCCTCATGAGGCCCTCCTGCACGATCCTCCGTCGCCCGTCGTGCTTCTGCGGACCTCCGCCGCCGGCCACCGCCGGCTCTGGCCTGAGCATCCGGCGCGTCCAGGGCGTCGTCGTACAGCATGGGCTCGCCGTCGTCGACGTCCAGCTCCTCCTCCAGCGCCTCGTCCAGCCGCCGGCTATCCCGCCACCGGGTGTGCGGCGGGGGCTTCCTGCGGAGGAGGCGGCCGTGGTGCCGGCTTCTCTTGCGCTCGTCCTCGGAGCTGCGGGCGATCTTGTGGATGGCGTAGCCCAGGTACATGACGGACGGCGTGGAGATCATGATGATCTGGAAGACCCAGAAGCGCACGTGGGAGAGCGGCGCGAAGGCGTCGTAGCACACGTTGTCGCAGCCGGGCTGCTTGGTGTTGCAGGTGAACTTGGTCTGCTCGTCCGAGTAGATGGACTCGCCTCCCACCGCCGTCAGCACGATGCGGAAGATGATGAGCACCGTCAGCCACACCTTGCCCACGAAGGTGGAGTGGTTGTGGATCTCCTCCAGCAGCCGCGTGAGGAAGCTCCAGCTCATGGTGAGGGGTGGAGGTCGGGGGTCGGGGGTCGGGGGTCGGGGGTCGGGGGTCGGGGGTCGGGGGTCTTTTCAACTAAAAGCTGTGGAGATCAAAGGATAATGTGCGTTATGGACGGGCTGAACACAAAAGCGGATTGTACAAAGTACATACGACTAAACAAGGACAATGAAGCTGAACAAATGTCAAAATGTAACTACTATGCACAGATATCATATATATAAACGACAATGACGTTTGTTGCAAGGGTGCAGACTGCAAAGATGCTGGCATAAACATGTTATGAATATGTAGTATTATGCTTACAACACAGGTTGATGATGAAATGTGATTAACTGTTTGAACTCCAAAATATATAATTTTGAATTTGGATGTACATCTGATATTGAGTGTTTATTGCCCAGGGATGACTGACACTGTTTGACCTGTTAAAGGGTTCATCAGGGTGAAAGTCTGCAGATAGCTGGACGGACACTTAAACATAGATACCAAAACAAATTCCACACATCAGTATAATAAACATAAGCATAATAATATTTGGAAATTATTATAGCGATTCTTGAAATTTAAATTAACTTAGAGTAAGTACAACATCCTCATTTCCTAACCTAATTTTGCCATAAACCTTACAATATACCATATCTAATTTATCGACTTAACTAAGGAGCAATGCAATGAAGCACCCTTGCTTATCATGCTGGCTGAACCTGACTCACATCATCCGCAAATACTACTAATATTTGCACTCTATTTGTAACCTACCCATCGAGTTTGTGAAGCTAATGTTTGGAATGAGGCCCTTCCTGTCATACATTTCCATGCCGCAGAGTCTACAGCACGACAATGTACACAGTATGACGCGAGCGGCTACGGCATGACAGTATCTACAGTACAACGCACACAAGCGCGTGCTCATGAGCTCATGGGCCGATCGCATCACTATCACCGCCACCACCACCACCACCACCACCACCAGGGCAGCAACAGCAGTCGCTGGCATGTGGGCTTCGCACGCGCGACTATGTCCGATGTCATGAGCAAACAGGATGGACGTATCGCTCTGCCTCTGTCAACCCCGCCCCCCCCCCCCCCCCGACCCCTACCCTTCAGGGCCAATCACGGGTGACACTGGTGAGCTGTCACAGCCACGCGCCTGACAGATGGAGGGGTGGTGTGTGTGTGTGTGTGTGTGTGTGTGTGTGTGTGTGTGTGTGTGTGTGTGTGTGTGTGTGTGTGTGTGTGTGTGTGTGTGTGTGTGTGTGTGTGTGTGTGTGTGTGTGTGGTGTGTGTGTGTGTGTGTGTGTGTGTGTGTGTGTGTGTGTGTGTGTGTGTGTGTGTGTGTTTGTGTGGGGGGGAGGGAGAGCGTGTCATATCTGCCCCACATCTGTCCTCGGGATGACACCATGAATACCTGAGTCCCTCATGAAGAAGTTTGACACACTGAGGAGATGCGTGGTGGAGTTTTTCTTGAATGAATTCTAGGGTATTGGAGGTGCTGTAGCTATCTTATTTTTGTACAGTATGTACAGTTGGGGAGATGAGCTGAGATATCGCTATCCGTAATGCATTCTCTCACAACACCTTTGCCTCAAACATTCTTTGAACCCTCAAAAGGTGAATTAGTAATAACTGCTGTTTACAAATACATACAGGTTTATAATTAAGGAGTATATTTCAAAACATGCAATTTAAGTGGAAATTGTCATTTTAGACATAATAAAAAACATAAAGTCAGAATTACTACGACAGGTAATTAATTAAAACCGCGTTAAACTCTTACACATATATATATATATATCGATATTTCCCAAAATTGAGTTTTACTGCTGACTCTCCATCTTGCATTACATGAACCTAACATTTGTCATTAACTAGATTAATTATCTAACATTAACTAGATAATCCAAGGAGTAACGATCCAATCTTGAACCGCAGCAAAAACCCTGCGTCCACGTCTGAGAGGGACCCACCTGATAAAGTTGCACAGGCTTCCCCAGCCTCGATTCTCGCCCTTATCTCCTCTGAGCGCCCTAGACATCTCCTGCATCCTCTGGACCGCCGGGGCTTAGACCAAATCCCGCTGCGCTCCCCACCAGCCTAATTGCTCACTGGCAGACAAACAAAGTCAAAGAATCAAAGCTATTTAGATGAGGCGTTTCCTTGACTTCATTGTAAGCCTTGTTTGCTCAGTGGAGACCCTCGCGTTATGAGTCATGACTGGCTCCCAGTACGCCAGCCCCTCAGAAAGATGTATGAAAACGAGAGGGACGGGAGGAGTGGGGGGCGAGGGGGGGGGGGGGGGGGGCTGACCCCTTACACGAGAGGTCATACTTCTTGAGGATCTCAGAGTGCAGATTAAAAAATGAACACCATGGCCAGTGTTTGTTTATGCCATCAGAGCCACATCCTCCCCCCTCCCTTGCTTACATCCGCTCTCATGTGCAATGTAATGTTTGTTACGCAGATAATAAGGTTCTCTCTCTCTCTCTCGTCTCAGTCTCTGTCTCTGTCACCGTCTCTCTCTCTCTCTCTCTCTCTCTCTCTCTCTCTCTCTCTCTCTCTCTCTCTCTCTCTCTCTCCTCTCTCTCTCTCTCTCTCTCTCTCTCTCTCTCTCTCTCTCTCTCTCTCTCTCTCTCTCTCTCTCTCTCTCTCTCTCTCTCTCTCCTAACTATCGACTCTCTCGTCTTTTGCCTCAGAACCACACACAGACAAACACACAAAGTAATGTGGAACTGGCGTCTAACAATAGTGTTCACTAATTCAAAATAAATATGAATAGATTGAGAGTTAAATAAAAGGTGTATACAGATTAAACTGGCAATCTATCTTTATATAATCTCTCTCTCTCTCGCTCTCTCTCTCCTTCTCACACACACACACACACACACACACACACACACACACACACACACACACACACACGACACACACACACACACACACACACACAACACACACACACACACACACACACACACACACACACACACACACACACACACACACGTTTGATGAAAGGGTTAGGCCCGGAGGGTGGGGGGGGGAGGTTGAGGACAGCATTGTCACACAGACATAAGCCACCTTGCCGCAGTGCAAATCCGCCAGATTGTATCCAGCAGGTATGCTCAGTCATATTCAGTGTCATAATATTTAGAGCTTCTCGCCAGGCGAACGGCCAGAGATTGGTGCGGTGGGCAGGTTGCTCTCCGCGCACCACTCCTTCCTGTGTCCCGACTTGGTGTTTATACTGCAAAGCTTTCACCTAAACCCCTTGGAACGCATGAGGGACAATCGTGTTCCTTCGCTGTTTCTTTATTACGTTTGTTTCACTTAGCAACGGTCACAGCTACAGGGAAATTAAAAAAAAATACGGGGGAGGAAAGATGCGTGGGTATGATCAGACACTGAATCCTAAGTTCATTGCAAGTAAAAAGTTAACGTCAGTTAAGAATAAAAAAAAAATATGATTTAAAGAAGAGGACTTTCCTCATCAAGTTTATTTGATATTGCAGCGAAGACTTGGAGAAATTTAACCCCCAAGACAATATGAAATAACTGGTTCAGAGTCTGTCTAATATTAATGTGATCTGTCTGGTCATTGTTACAACGGTATCTGGCCGTTGTTACACCAGCATGTAACCACAATGTTATTTTCACTATAGGCTTTCGATAACATTTTCCCATAGCGTGGTGGTAACCTGTTAAGCTAATTAAGCTATATGTTATTTACCTGCCCAATCCTAATGTGTTGTGTTTGTCTGCATTTATTAATTCCCATTTGCCTACCATGTCATACAACTAATTGATTCCATTCACCACGTTGTGTATGTCCTGTATGCATGGCATCTATTTTATACTTTATATGAAACAATGTACAATGCATTTGCCCATGCTCAATTAACTTCATTGGGAGGTAGCCTACACCACAAACCGTAAGAAAACTGAAATTCGTTTCACAAATTAATAGTCTTTCCATCTTACGGGCGTAAGAGGAGTCATTCTCAAAGAAGCCTGTGCTTTGTGCAAACTCATCCTGTGTGATGAGATTGTGTGGACCGAGCTCTGAGCTCTGTGGGTCTGCTGAGAACAGAGCCAGCTGGGCCTCTGAGGGGCCTGCGAGGCTCGGGAGGCCAGGGGGCCTTCCAGCCTCCCCCTCCGTCTGACTGAAGAGATGTGGCGTATCGCAGGCACCCCGGGGTGCGGCCTAGGCAGAGAGGGGATGCTGCTGGACTGACTGCAGTGTTTTTTTTGGGGGGGGGAGGGAGGGGGATGCACTGGACATGTGCTTGTCCTGAGGGACAGGGATGGCACGTGTTTTTGTGAGGTCGTGTTGCGAAACGTTTGTTGTCATTCACGCGGACTAGCGTTGTGTTTTCATCTAGATCGTCAGGAAGGAAAAGACCAATTGGCAGTTGGAAAGGAGACTAGATAATCGTTTGCCTCGTAGCTTTTATTGCTTCAAGGTAAATGTTGTGCTTGGCGTCAAAAATGTCAAATAGAGGACTTATAGGCAGATAGTGATTATGGAATGTAAAAAGCACTCTGATTGGCTTAGGATACAGCCAATGATGCACAGTGAGTCATACAAATGAGGAGAGTAGAGTTAGGTTAGATATCACAATTAGATATGACTTAGGCAATTATGCTGATGATATATGAGAGATTTTCAGATGGCGATTGAAGCCACATAGCTTTGGGCCTTCATGCCTCTGCCTGTGGAGAAGCTTGGTGAGCTTATACATAAACCATACAATAAAAATAGTACCAATGTTGTGCAATAATAGGTACCAATTACTTTCTAAGTACATCAACATATGGAGGATTTATATTCCAGAGGTTCAGTTCTCATAGGAGTTCTCATAGGAATTTGTCATAAAGAAATGTAAAGTATACTAAAACGCATAACAGTATTTGGATTGTCCTTCACCGTTAAATCTGCCATCTTAACCCCTAAAGCACAACAGTCGAGGCAAACTAAGGTAGACGTGACAACCCCCCCCCCCCCCCCCCCCCCCCTTCCCGTCCATCGTTGTCTTTGACCAGCACGGTCAAGGTTGTGCTGAGGCCATCTTTTCCCATTTCAATTCATGAACTGTTTAACAAAGTTGAAAGGCAGGCTGACTGTGGGGCAAGAGAGCCCACTCGTTTATGTAACGGAAGATCGAGCTGGATCATGTGACGTTAGAGCGAGACCGGCTGACACCACAGTAAAAAACAAATAAAAAAAAAAACATGTAACTTGGTGCTAGGCTCTTCCGTCTCTTCGCCACCACCACTCCACACACACACACACACACACACACACACACACACACACACACACACACACACACACACACACACACACACACACACACACACACACACACACACACACACACACACACACACACACACACACACACACACACACACACACACACACACACACACACACACACACATTCACACGCACACATACAAACACACACACGCACGCATGCACACACACACATGCATACATACACAGACATACACGAACTCACACACACACTCACTCAAACAGACACACACACAGGCACACACACACACACACAAACACCCAACCGCCGCTATCATCCAGCAGCTCTCATCAGCAGGCGGCAGAGGGCTGTCCTATAGGCAGCCTGAGAGTGTTGCCAGTCCCATCTCATTTGTTCATTTTCACTTTATTATTTATTTTTTTGTTTCGCAGCCCTAGTCCTATCCTACCCCCTGGGCGCGTGCGTCCCGTGCCAGTTCCACTAAGGATGGAACTCCACTGAAGCGACTGAGAGGAGGAGGAGGAGGAGGAGGAGGAGGGGGAGGAGAAGGAGGAGGAGGAAGAGGAGGAGGATGAGGAGGAAGAGGAGAGGAGGAGGGGGGAGGAGGAGGAGGAGGAGGAGGATGTCAACATTTTACCCTCAGAACAACTTCCAACCAGTGAGCCAATCAGTGTGGACTCCATTGTGTAGTGTATGTTACCATCGTGCCCGTGTGAAGAGGGGGGGGGGGGGGGGAGTAAAGTGTCTGTATACAGTACTGACAGGCCAACTCTCAAATGAAGGCTAATGTTTTCAGCACAGAGACGACTGGATGAAGACCAGAACTAAAAAAAAAATGTAAGAGTGTTCACATTGGATTTGGTAAAATCTTTCAGAAAAAAAAACCAAGGTTCCTGGGTTTGGTCAAATTATTTCTGCATTTTATGCACACATTTTGCAGATGTTTCCTCGAGAATGTTTTCCGCCTCAATCTCTGTGTGCTCTCCATAAGCAACATATACGCTTTTATGATTCAAGTCAAAAACAGTGCATTGGTCGTTCTTAGTAAAGGACGGCATACAAACAGACAAGCATATTAAACAGACAGTAAAACGGTTTCAAAGACAGACCGACAGAGAACATTAGTCAGACGAAACAGATTGACAGATAAGACGGACGAATAAAACTGATTGGCGCACAGACAGAGTATACTGATTGAAAGGCAGAGAGAGAGAGAGAGAGAGAGAGAGAGAGAGAGGAGAGAGAGATAGAGAGGAGAGAAAGAGAGAGAGAGAGAGAGAGGAGAGAGAGAGAGAGAGAGAGAGAGAGAAGAGAGAGAAGCGAGAGAGAGAGAGGAGAGAGAGAAAGGAGAGAGAGAAGAGAGAGATGAGAGAAGACGAGAGAGAGAGAGGAGAGAGAGAGAGAGAGAGGGAGAGAGAGAGAGAGGAGAGAGAGAGAGGAGACGAGACTGGAGAGAAGGACAGAGATCTTTAGAGACAGAGAGGAAAGAGAGAGAGAGATAGAAGAGGGAGAGAGGAGAAGAGAGAGAGAGAGAAGAGAGAGAGAGAGAGAGAGAGAGAGAGAGAGAGAGAGAGAGAGAGAGAGAGGAGAGAGAGAGAGAGAGAGAGAGAGAGAGAGAGAGAGAGAGAGAGAGAGAGAGAGAGAGAGAGAGAGAGAGAGAGAGAGAGAGAAGAGAGAGAGAGAGAGAGAGAGAGAGGGAGAGGGAGACTTCCTTTGCACCAGTATTATATATTGTACTCAATTGCCCAAATGAACAAAACAACAAAGCACTGCTTGGAGAGCTGCAGTCTAAGTCCTTGACTTTATCTTGTCATAACTGGCTATGTCAGTTGGAGAACTGGGGCCAGCCCAAAGGAGCAGTAGACCTAGTCAGGGTCACTCTGATTTCCAGAGAAATCCGCCTGGCCTTGGCTTCTCCTTCCAGATGCCTCGCATGGTGCGAACGCATCTCACCAGCGCAGCCGCCGTGAACCCAATGCACTCGGTGTGACTTTTGAAATTGATTTATTGTTCATGAGCTCAGGTTGGTCAACAGCTAGACTGACTTCTTTTTGAACCTATGAACAAGTTATCCTGATGTTTACAGTATGTATTGATAGATGATTTTCCGTAATTACCTTTGTGTGAGTACATACTGTATACAGTTCATGGTCGTACTGCGGCCGTGTAGGATTTTATTCTTGCAAAAAAAATTCTTCCATGTTTTACTTTTCTTTGATTGAATAATCGCTAATGCTATTCACGCTCTTACAATTTTTGTGGTATTCAAGAAAAAACTACACACAAATGTCATTGTAATGAAAGAGTTAGTATATTTATTTATGAATGCATTAATTATCATTAACTGAAATAGCTTAATGATTTTAAGTAATTATAAACAGACACAACATTATTATTGGTTGTGAAAAGGTTGCAATTAGAGACATTATAGAATAAAAGAGTAATAATACAATAAAAAAGACTGCTCTGGTCACTCACACGTCATAGACAAAATAAGGGACAATAGACTTTAAAATGTTTAAAATACAGGAAACCAACATTTAGATTGATGCTTCCTGCCTGACAACTCTCTAGCGCCACCGTATGGGGGCGTAAATATTGTAATCTGAGTAATATTAGTAAATTATTAAACCATTTCATTTCTTACCAAAAGTGTGAATTGTTCAATGACATCTTATTGTACAGGTAGGCCTTGTTTCATCACCTGTCTATGCTTGGGCAGTTCACCAGAACAGCTGCCGTGAACCAAATACACTGTGTGACTTTTGAATTTGATTTACTGTTCATTGTTTATTCTGGCTCTGCGTGCTTAATCCCTCACTGAATTAATAGATAATAATTGTCAATGTTTGGCCACTGCCAACAATTTAAAATCTGTTATTTGTACATGGTTCAAACCCTCTTGGCATACATATAAGGCTTGTTATTAACATAGCCATAATCAGCATACTGCTGTTTGCACAACCGTTTGTTGTGACAATTTACAAAAGACATCCTTGTCTCATTGCCCATGCAGAGGTGATAAAGAATTGGTGGAATAGGAAAACGTTTGTCCACACCTTTTTTGAGTTCACAAATAAAATATCCACCATCTAATTGACTTACAAGGAGCTCTCACAATAGTTTTGAACCCTTTTCCAACGTACACTTGATCTACCAGAAACCAATGTCAATCATTACAAACTTGCAGACTAGAGTTTACCAAGACTCTGCATAGCCATCCCCCCCCCCCCCCCACACACACACACACACATCCCTCCGCACATAGTGCATGTTGTGCGTCCTCACTTTCAAAAAGTACTTGTTATTGTGTAGCGAATTATCCCAGATATCAAATGTACAAATGTAGTCATTGTAAGTCGCTTTGGATAAACCTAAATGTAAATGTATTTTTTTACCTAAATATAAATGTTTCAGAGTCCAGGTGTCACGGTGACCTGGTGAAGGCTGCGCCTACCTGTCCATGGGGTCGGTGGTGTGGTGGAGGGTCTCAAGGCTTCACGCAGGAGCATCCTTTGGCTGCCATTCAGAGGCATGGTACCATTGCTCAGGGTTGGCAGGAAGCAGGATGAGAGAGAGAGAGAGAGAGAGAGAGAGAGAGAGAGAGAGAGAGAGAGAGAGAGAGAGAGAGAGAGAGAGAGAGAGAGAGAGGAGAGAGAGAGAGAGAGAGAGAGAGAGAGAGAGAGAGAGAGAGAGAGAGAGAGAGAGAGAGAGAGAGAGAGCGAGAGAGAGCGAGAGAGACAATGGCTCTTTTTCTTCAAAACCCCCTCACCACCAAGTACAGAACCAGACTCCTATAGGAGCCTGGCTTTCTCCCCAATAGCTCCCATTGTTCTCTGGCTTGCCTGCCCAGCCTTCATGTGCAAGGCGCTACTATTTGTATCATACGGGATGTCTTCTGATGGCTACAGTCCCCATTCATTCGCACACCACCACTACGGCAGTGACTTGGCTATGCTTCCATGATTCATCTTCTCTGAGAGCGATACTGTGTCCCTGCTGCAGCACTCTAACCTCCCAGGCCCAACCAGGGCATGATACCCCTTATCTAAAGGGGATTCTCCTGACTGTCGCTTTGTGAACGCTCCGAGTCCTAGCCCCATTGGCCGAATCGGTGACTGGTTTGTTAGATGATATGACAGCAATAACACCTCCACTGTACTTTATTATTTCTGAACACACAATTACACAATTATGAGACTGGGAGTGGAAATATGATTTCCAATTTGAACAACAATATTACACTAATGGTCCCGTACAACAGTAGCTTGAAGTCTAACTTTAAAACCCGCCAGATGCCAAATTAGACTTACGTCCACTATGCCAAGGGATGACACAAAGGAAGTTTAATGATATCTAAATCCTAGTCAACCAGCCAAAAGTAAATGTCCATCGCAACCAATAGTAATTAATATCTGTGACATTTGCTCCTGCCCACTACACACTATTTCAAACACAAGACACAGTTCAAAAATGACATCTCAGTATATCAGTGGGTAAAACATATCTATTCAAAATACTAAACACATTGGGTAATTGAAAATACTCAAAACACAAAACTGAACACCTATTAGCCACAAGCCTTCGAGGGTAACTGCTTCACATCATGCAAAAATCGGTCCCTACAATACCCAACATATCATCACAATTATGCACTTCATGATGCAGCTGACGAGGACACATCAGAGCAGCCCAGGTTTGTTGGTGTCTGGGATAATGTTCATTTCCATCGGGCTGTTTTGGTCCGGAACTGGTACACCAACCATAAACAATTTGAAGTCGTATACTCGCCATTTCTAAACCTTATAGAAGGTTTTTTTCGGCTTGAGGATGTAGTGTATATGACCGCCAACCAAATGCCCACATGCCTTATACTGCAGGCAATGGGACAGGCCGGCGGAGACATTGAGGTAAGGTCAATCCGGATGTATTCGGCACACAAGGCGAGGATCCATAAGCCCACCCACACACAATTGCTGTGTTTTTCTGTGTTTACAGTACAGTTGTGTATTTTTGCTTAATTTTTGTTATATTTTAGCTTAAACTGAATTTCCGTAACTGTAAACTACAGTACTACAATGTACAGTATTGAGTATTAGATTTTTTGGTTGTTGTGAAAACGTGCCTTCTGTGGAACTGAATAGGCCTACATAAAGACAGTGAATATGGAAGATTGCAGTGTTTTATATAAAGCAGACTAGTGTGTTGCTGCTGATCTTAAAGTGTATTCATATGATACAAGTGTGTAACATTTTGTCATCAGTGACATTTTGACAAAGGATTGTTAGGTTTCGATAGAAGAGTTTCAGTTTGATATAGATGTGAATGGTATATTTCTCAGTGTTGTGCCTTATTTGCTTGTGTGTTGAGTTTAGACACAATGAGCCAAGTATTGCAAAATGTGTTCAAGCAATTGAAAAAAACTGTAAGAAATATGTAATAGTATAATGTTAGATATACAAATATATTTTATTATTACTAGGCTTTACCAATAGGCTTTTTTTTTTGTTCAATGCTTATGGGCCACTCATGGTCTGTCCTCGACTACAGGGTCCGATGATATCCATCTACTGACCCTTTTTAAATTGCGCATGCGCATCTTTCTCCATTCAACAATCAACGAGTGTCGTGGGGTGGGTCCACTCTCCTACGTCACGAACCCACAGAGTCACGTGGCCTAATGTTATCGTGCGGTGCCTTCTGGGAGTCAAAATGGCGCGCCCCGTTGAAGAAGTCATCCGCTGTGCCCTATCTGATGTAACCGCGTCGCCTCAACGGTAATGCGGTTTGAGAACACATCAGAATAATAACAATACAAGCTTTGTTCTCGCTTTTTAAACACACACACAGCCCAATATGGGGACGTTGTTCCGGGCCAGAGCGGCGCTGAGACCCAGAGGGTTCCCCGGTGTTATGCTCCGTCCTTCACCGAGTGACGCAGATCAACACCGGTGTGCGGTCCTCACCCCTGTCCCCAAAACAGCCCTGCTCCCTAAGAGGAGTCACGGCAGTCATGTCGCAGACGGAGCGAGGGATCAGTTGAACTACGTATGTTACAGCCTCCCTCACAGGACTCTGTTGAGACTGGAGGGACAGGACACCAGTTCCTTCCTCCAGGGGATCATCACCAACGACACCGGGCTGCTGGCCGAGCCCGGGCAGAGGGCGGTGTACTCACACATGCTCAACGTCCAGGGGAGGACTCTGTATGACATCATACTGTACAGGTAGGCCTCGTTCAATTACATCATATTGTACAGGTAGGCCATGTTAATGCCATAACGTTGTACAGGTAGGCCTCGTCTCATCACCTGTCTATGCTTGGGCAGTTCTGACAGACTGTTTGTGCCGAGGTTGGTGACGCAGGTAAGTTACTGCGACGTTACTGTAGATGTTGGGATGTTGTCATTCTGGCTCTGCGTGCTAAATCCCTCACTGAATGAATAAATAATTGTCAATTTTTGTATACTGCGGCTGCCAACAATTTTAAATATGTTATGTGCAAGGTTCAAACCCTCTTGACAAACATATGTGGCATGTTAATATTGTAATATAAATAAGAAATTTAATTTCTTACCCTAAGTGTGAATTGTTAATTTGCTGACCAGCCTACTGCTGTTTGCACAACCATTTGTTGTGACAATTTACAAAAGACATCCTAGTCTCATTGCTCACGCAGAGGTGATAAAGAATTGGTGGAATAGGAAAACATTTGAGCTCTCAGAATAGCTTTGAACCCTTTTCCAACATACGCTCGATACTGCCAAAAATTAAAAATCTGTTATATGTACATGGTTCAAACCCTCTTGGCATACATATATGGCTTGTTAAGCCCTTTAAGACATGTGATCAAGGGCTTTACAAATAAAATTGAATTGAACTTAATTGAATCTTATGTCTTCTTGATTTCAGTCTCAAACACGCAACAGGGAGCAGTATTCTCCTTGAATGTGACGGTGCGGTGAAAGACTCAATCATGAGACACTTGAAAGTCTATAAGATACGCCGAAAGGTGGCGATCAGCCCCTGTGTAGACCTCTCTCTATGGGCAGTCCTGCCGCGACTAAAGAACTCAGAAGTACCGGATATCTTGTCTCCGGAGAAAGCCCCTATATGCGTGATGGACCCCAGAACTGAAGCAATGGGGTGGAGGTTGGTGTTGGACAATGAAGTGGACCCCCAGACTATAATCGCATCTTGTCAGCAAGCAGATATAGAGGAGTATCATAGACATCGCTACTCGATAGGTAAGTGCGGGTCATGTTCGATTATGTCCGTATATTTTCCTTCTTCGGTCACCCATTGTTTCCTATACCTCCAGTCCTCAGTAAATCTTCTTGATAACATACATGGGTGGTTTGGTCGATGGTATTTTTTGAGGAATGTGGAAACAGCTTATTTCTCTTGTCAATACATTCCGCTAAATGTGATAGGTATGTGCAGGTTATATTAGATGATTTCCGTATTTAAATATACACTTGTCCTTGTGACTTGACACAAGCATTTTTGTCTTTTGCGTTACTTTCTACAGGACTCCCGGAGGGAGTGAAAGATCTCCCTCCCGAAGTAGCCCTCCCCCTGGAGTCCAATCTGGTGTACATGAAGGGGATAAGCTTCAGTAAAGGCTGCTACATCGGACAGGAGCTGACGGCCCGAACCCATCACACTGGCGTGGTTCGCAAGCGCCTGATGCCCGTTCGCCTGTCCTCTGCCCTGCCTCAGGGGGTCGCCGAAGGGGCTTCGTTGCAAACTCAAGCAGGCAAGGCTGCGGGGAAACACAGGGCCGGGCTGGGGGAGCTGGGGCTGAGTCTGATTCGTCTTGCTCATGCCAAAGAAGTGCTTTCGCTAAAGTCATCCGACGGTTCCTCTGTGAATCTAGAAGCTTCAGTGCCAGAATGGTGGCCTCAAGACTTGAAATTAAAGTAAAGATACGTTTTTCTTTTTTTCTGCATTGGACGTAAGGCCAATGTATCTTTCCTAACTTAACTCTTATATTTGCAGCGATCCACTAATTGAAATGAGGTTGAATATTAGCTGTTTTTGTATTATGTCTGAAATTTACATCACCCCTGAGCCCTGTGTAGTTGATGACACAAAAAATATGTTTAATAAATACACCATCGAAAATTACATTTGGATTTTATTTCTTACATAATTAGGTCCAAGACATTAACTGACATTTGTGATTAAATATATCTAATATGCCACACCAAATGTGTGATAATACCTTAAATATCGTCTAATGTACAACAACACTTACACATACATTCTGGGCTTGACATTCAAAAATCCAAAGGGGGAACCCTCATCCTATTAAGGGAGATGCTGCCCTCTTGTGGAGTGTATTGTCTCTCGGATTTTCTGCACAAGAACTTCAGGTTGTAAATTCAGGGTCGAGTGATCCAGTCTCTTAAAGTCCTCGCTGCAGATGAGGCACTCTAGGATATGAACAACACGCTGCAGGTCAAACGCTGCGTGATGGGAGCCTAGGGTAGTTAAGGTCTCTGAGAGATGTCTTGGACCATCGGTGTTAGCCGAGGAGCAGGCACTAAGGAAAGCGATGCGATTTTCAGCGATGATTTTCAGGAAGGATGCGAACTCTCCGTAATCGATACCAGAGCACGATTTCATGATGGTCTGGAAGATAGAAGATGCAAAACAGTGAACATAGTAGTTTGGTGTATGACAGAAATGGCGTATTCCACCAACATAAAATGCAACACTATCAACTTTATTACCTGGCAGTGCTGATGCCATGAGTCCATGGTAGCTCTCCATTCCTCGATTTCTCGTTGGACAGCAGAAAGCTCGTTTTGAAGGAATTGCCACATTATGTCAATGTTGCAGCCATTCAGCCAATTATGATTGATAGAGATGGTGTCTTCCTATCAAACAGAACAGTCAAGATTATCAAAATAGTTTTACTATATACTAAATTCAAAATGAAATGCTCGCTGGCACTCACAACCATCTATTAGAAAACCATTGCAAATAAATGTCCCTCAAAAGAATTTATTTATGGAAAATAAGGGTTAGGTTTAGGACAAAAATATGGGGGGTTTGTACTAAGATAATTATTTCAAAGAATGAACAGAGAAAAAAGTTAACATACTGCAGGTACTGTTCTACACAATATAATAAAATTATTTTCTAATCAGTTATATTCACAGTCCTTACCAGATTATAAACCTGGTGATGCCAGCCACTTGGAACAAATATTATTTCACCTGCCTCTTGAATAATTTCAAGAGGTTGGCAGGCTTTGTCAGACTGTGGGAAGAGGCCTTTGTCTCGGAGCTCTGCGGCTGTGACATCGTAGGCCAGGTTGCCATGGGTGTCTTTTAAAAACTCCTCCTGACCCGGCGGGTAAAGCAGCCATTTTTTTCTGCCACAGATGTTTGCAGACCAACTGTATGAGCGGAAGACATCAGCATGGAAAGGGGTCCTATTAGGAAAGAATCAAAACACATGATCAATCATTCAAAAAAGCACACGTTTGGAACATAGTAATGCTTTGGCTTTCTTGAATGGTCTTTATTGTACCATGAGCCTTTGGGTCCCATGTAGACAAAACGATAGTCATCAACTTCGATGGTATTCCAATATTCATTCAACCAGTCGGAGGAAAAGAACACTGGAGTTGTGTAGACATTGTGCTCCGGGAATTCCCTGAAAAAAGAAAGCATTAAACCAGATTACAGCTTTGAAAGAAACACATGGAAGTGTACAAACACACACACTCACACTCACTCACACACACACACACACACACACACACACACACACACACACACTTTATGAAATTACAAATGAAAGACCTTGCCATGTGCCAGTCTTTCAGATAGAGACATCCTTTCGGTGACGAGTTGCCATTCTGAATATATTCTTTCCAGTAGTGTATGAATTCTTTAAAAGGCATAGTGAGTTTAGGGTTTGCATTGTATTCCTTTGCATTACAATTGGCAACTGGGACCGGGGTCTCATCTGTTAAAAAGAAAGGAAAGTAGATCAGATCTGTTATTTGATTACTGGGTTTTGCAAAAACTGAAGCATTCATGTATGATTCACAATTCGTGTATAAGATAGAAAATACATAGCAGTATGATTATCCTCATACCAAACTCTTGTAGCAGTGTCTTGAAATTAGGTTTTCCTTCTTCAGTCACCCACTGTTTCCTACACCTCCAGTCCTCAGTAAATCTTCGTGAAAACACACATGGGTGGTTGGGAAGAAGGTACTTTTTGAAAAATGTTGAATAGCTTATTTCCTTGTCAATATATTCCACGAAATGTGACGACCAAAATTGGTCATAGGATTGTCTTGGTATTTTGACCAGACTGCAGCAGTTATGATATGAATCCCTGTCCATGACGACAAACCAGTCCTTCAGCCACTAGGAGAGCAGCGCACTCTTCATTAACTATTTAGCACTGCGAGATGTACATTTGCAATCCTTTATCGGATTTCTTCACACTCATATTGTGCATTCTAGTGTCCATGCACACGAAGGTACAGTCGAAACATGATATTTATTGCTGACAACAGCTGGGCGTCCCTCGATAATACATCCAGTATGAAGACAGTTGTGTGTGTTGAGTTAATATCAATAGTCCGCACAACTCCTTGTTATAACACTACAAACGAATTAAAGACAATTGCTGTTGCATGTACGTTTTGAAAAGACACAAAAACGAATTATTGAACGACATGAACCGCTTTCCGGCGTCACTCACTTTCCACCCGGACGATAGATCATGCAGCACGGGTATCCGACGTCACTTCCGTAGTAAACAAGCCTGTTTTGGTTCAGTGTGGTTATGTCACTTCAGTACGAACACACCGCGCACACCGTGCAGCGACCTAACGGGGTACGGATTCCTGTCACAGTATAATGCTACACGGCGGTTCTGCTGTACGCCTGCCTTTGAGTCAAATCCCTTAAACCACGTCTCCCATCTGAAAACTGGCCCCCTGGATTAACGCACACGGGATTATCACTGTAAACGACGTAGGTTCTCTCTCTCTCTCTCTCTCTCTCTCTCTCTCTCTCTCTCTCTCTCTCTCTCTCTCTCTCTCTCTCTCTGTCTCTCTCTCTCTCTCTCCTCTCTGTCTGTCTGTCTGTCTGTCTGTCTGTCTGTCTGTCTGTCTGTCTGTCTGCTCTCTCTGTCTCTGCTGTCTCTGTCTGTCTGTCTGTCTGTCTGTCTGTCTGTCTGTCTGTCTGTCTGTCTGTCTCTCCCTCTCTCTGTGTGTGTGTGTGTGTGTGTGTGTGTGTGTGTGTGTGTGTGTGTGTGTGTGTGTGTGTGTGTGTGTCTCTCTCTCTCTCTCTGACAATAGTTCCATTGTTTCAAATGTAACAATAACGCTTTCCCCACTATATGGTCCCCCCTGCATTTCCACACAGTCCAAAATGAGCCGGGACATCAGTTCGATCCACAGCTGGCCTGGGTCCTACTACATCGGCCACGATAAAAGATGGGAGAACGGCGCCCTGTCCATCACCAAAACCATGGTGCGCTTCACTTCCGACCAGACCAAGGAGAGGTTGGCGAGCTTCCGCCTCTCCAACATCATGCAGATCAAGATGGAGTCCTCAAGCTTCATCTTCAGCACTCTCACCGTGCTCGAAAACGGGAACGTCAAGCACTGGTTCGGCTCCCTGAAGCCCAACAGGGTGGTGGTGTACAACGTCCTGGAGCATTTCTGGAGAGAGCGCCTACTGTCCCCATCGTATGAGACAAAGGGGGACGAGCCCCAGGGAACCAAAGGCAGAGAGCTGATCCACCTGGTGGCCGGGGCCCAGAGGAGGCTGGAGGATACAGGCATGGTGCTCCACCATCAGGGAGAGCAGTTTGACAACATGATGCAGGGCCTGGGCAAGATCGAATCAGACCTGGGCATGGCAGACAAGTAGGCCTATGCGTTCATTGGTTCTCACGTCGTTCGTTTTTTGGTTCTTTGCTTTTTGAGAGAATTCTCTCATAATAAGTGTACCGTTGCTTGGTTGTGTACGGGGCATGGGTTTACCTGACAATTTTTAGTGCTTGGCATTTGCTTTCTATCAACATCCTTACTGTATCGACAGCGATATATTGCTTCTCCTTCTTTGAACAAATGTTCTTATTGTTAGTCGCTTTGCATAAAAGCGCTTGCCAAATGCCTGAAATGTAAATGTAAATGTCATATACTAAAATCATTGATATATCAGAGACGGTCAAAAAAAACAATCTTGCATTACCCGTTCTATCCCTTCACTTCTAAGGAAGTAAGTCAGTACTCTAGGTACTTTATTCATCCCATTTGAGAAATTCAGGTATCAAGTAGCCCAACATTTGACAGACAATAATAGTCAATAGAAAGTGAGCAATGTTGGCACATAATTAAAAAATTCTAGATATAAAAAAGAGCTAGATATAAAAACAAATCAATATAGTACAATTGCACATTGTCCAGTGTGTGTGGGGATGGGTTTCCACTCATGTCCTCCAACCTCTGCCATGTCCTCAAGGTGCCTGTCCCAGCTGGAGTCCCCCTCCTGGTGGCCCTTCGCTAAAGCCCCCTGGAAGACGCAGAAGGAAGCCAAGGCGGAAGACGCAGCCAGAGCCGCCGCCACCGCGGCCGCCGGGAGCGGCTCTGGGAGGAACAAGGTGATCGCCAGCATTCCCGCCCTGGTGTCCAGCGGCGGGCCGTCGGACCTGAAGCCGGGCTGCCTCGTGGTGATGCTGTCGTCGCTGGAGCTGCGCGACACCGACGGTCAGCTGCTGCACCGCTTTGAGAGGCAGGAGGTCGACGAGATCAGGGTGCACAACCCGTACGAGATCAGCGTGAGGCAGCGGTTCATCGGGAAGCCGGACATCGCCTACCGCCTGTTGTCGGCAAAGATGCCCCAAGCGCTGGCTGTGTTGGAGATGCAGTACAAACAGAAGGTGGAATACACCAGCGAGTTCACGGCCTTCAGGTCCACCCCTGCTGCGTCTCCCTGTGGCGCAGAGGGCTCCATATGGACCGAAGGTAAGATGTATTAAGGTTTCCTCTCTAGATTTCTTGAAATTTCTCGTTGTTGTTTTTTTTTAGATTTACCAAGAGCCTCGCGTTGTCTCGCGCTCATATTATTGTTAATGTTACGTGATGTGGAATTATAAATGTGACCACAAGGTGGCAGTGAAGACCCGTGCTTCTGCCTCTGAATGTAAATAGTCGAAAACAAACTCAATGGACTCTTGAGATATAGCTATTAAGCACTAATAATAATAATAATGGTTATCAATTTCAGCCTCATGGGTAAACCGTTTTGTCAATTTTTTTAATGTACATTAATCTAAACGTAACAAGTTGTAGGTGTTTCCGAAACCAAAAATTATAAACTCCAAAATATCATACTTGCAGTAACCTCAGTTTTGAACATTTGGGGGGGACTTTGAAAGCCCCCTTTTCCCTTCACCCTCGTGTATCAACCATTGGCCTGTGTCTCACTGTACACACCGATTCAAAATTCAAGATGGTTTATTGTCGTATGTATGCACAACAATGACGGCAGCAGCCCGTCGCTTGCAATGAAACCCTGAGCAAATGCTTCTTCAACAATGCAATATAAAAATAAAACGTATAAGAGAAACACAAACTGCACATGAAACAATTACAATAAAATACATAATAATAATAATGGCTGTAAACGGAAACACTAGCTATCCCAATAACGTGGGCTGCTGGTGTCCTTCCTCTCCACCCCCGCCCGCGATGTCAGGCCTGCAGCAGGGCTGCCAGGAGACCGAGGTGCCCATGGAGGTCCCAGCTGGGGAGCTCTCCCAGCTGCAGGTGCACGTGCTCCAGCCAGCGGTCAGCCAGGCAGAGGCCCAGGAGCTCCGACAGGTGAGGGTCCATTGGTCCGCGCGCTGGCTCACTGCTGCCCACATTAGATGATAATACATGACGCACACTGTGGATACAGGGAGAAGTGTTCCGTGTTCCTGTTGCCAGGTAAGTTAGCACAACTGTTATGACTACATGCAGCGAATTAGCATGTTGTGCAACAAACAGCGGCTACCGTTAAAGTAAACTACCCTGCGATTTGTTTTAATTTGTTGGGACAACGGGGTATTTGTAGGGCGTAGAGAACTGATGTTCTTGCAACAACTTCAGGAAAATATGCTCTATTCCATGTAAAAAAATAAACACAACTGAAAGGTTGATGTTAAGAATATGATATGCGTGTTAAGTCTCTCCTAAACTACGATTTGGCAGCATCTTTTCTTTATTTTCCTCCTGTTTTTAAAAGGCAGTTGGAGAAACCACAGTCTGTGTTAGATTTAAGAGAGGGGAAGAGACATGGTCAGTCGTTTGGTCAGACCGTTTCAAGTCTTTCCATTCAAAACCATACAACGCTATATTACGCTGCAATTTGTGATGACCAGACATAAACACCGGTGCCAATTGGAATGCTATTTTTCATTGAGCACATTATTAGCGGGTGCAAAAATAGCCAACGCAGTTCATTAGTGTTGTAGCCAGGACTCATTGAGGCCAAGATTATAGACTATACAATAGGGTAGTCTGATAAGAACTAATTTCCACCATAAGGTATTTGTTTGCTCTTTATATCTTTGCATGCAGCTAATAATTGTATATTATAACAGTGTACATTTGTATTTATTCATTACAATCTTAGTGGAGTTTGCTATTTTTTTAATCTATTATCTATTGTCTAACATATTAATCTTGGCAGTGGGTCATTCGCATAGTTTTGCTGGTCTATTGTTTCCCTATCAATGGCGTATTGTGTATTGCCGATAAGGTCAAACCTGGAGACTTCAAAAAGCACTAATAGTGACTTAATGTGACGCAGTGGGACAACACCTCACTCTCAACATAACTTGTGTTAAGATTGCGGTGGACAACAGAGCCAGTTGTTAAGTGAACCCTTGAGGACGTTATCTTAATGTTTTACCAAACACCCCTACCCCCCCACTACATTCATTCCAGTGAGTTCCGAGAAACTTGGTGTCCAGCACATCTTTGCTTTCAATTACTAAGTATTTTCTGTTTTGGATTTCTCGGCTTAGCTCAGGAGGTAGAGCAGATTGCCTTGTAACACCTTTTCCCTTGGGGACAATTTGTGCATCATTGTTTGATTCAATTGTGTAAAGCAGTGTGTGTGTGTGTGTGTGTGTGTGTGTGTGTGTGTGTGTGTGTGTGTGTGTGTGTGTGTGTGTGTGTGTGTGTGTGTGTGTGTGTGTGTGTGTGTGTGTGTGTGTGTGTGTGTGTGTGTGTGTGTGTGTGTGTGTTTGCGTGCGTGTGTGTGTGTTTCTGTATACACGTGTGTGTGTGTGTGGCCCTAGATGCTGATGCAGCTGAAGACCCTGGCGCTGGAGGCGGAGACGGAGCTGGAGCGACACGACGACGTGCTGGCCTCCGCCGTCGACAGCTCCACCGACCGCGCCATCTTGACTATGGACAAGCAGACCTGTCCGCATGAAGAAGCTGCTGTAGGCCCCCCCAAAGATGCTATTTATCTATTTATTTACATCCAAGTCTTGTAAAGGCTACCCGGGACGAAATGTTGCAATTCTCCTTTTGCTTGTAAATGATGTAGAGCAATATGTTCCGTTCACGGTGTTCTCAAAGAGCAGACAATGTTATTATAAATCTGTATTATTTGTAAATGACTTGCATGTGTGGGGTACCGAATATGTTGTCATTCCGTAGCGTCTCTTTGTTTGTTTTAACCTGTCGAGCTGTGATTGATTGTAATCTAAACCTGTAATCTAAACCAATTTGAAACACAAACCACCCGCATCAGACTCCTTCATTGAGTCATCCAAATACTTTTCAGTCTTTTTCTTTATTTTTTTTCTGAATGAGTCTGCTCATTTTAGTCACATGAAAATATCTCTAATCTCCAACACAGATAAGGGGTAATCTCCCAATGCATTAGGAGCTGCAAACAAATTATTCTGGCAATGTGAAAGAAACCCTGCAGAGCTTTCCATTCTGTTTTTTTTCCCTTATCCAGAAAAAAAGGGTGTGTCAGACTGCCTACTCCCCTTGAAAATACAGAGAGCTCGAGGCTGCAGCAACACTGTCTACAACAATTTGACCTCGGAGTTTAAAACAAACCCGACACAGAACAACCCCCTTTGGCTCAGAAGAGCCCTGCACATGAGGTTCTGTGTTGGCCTGTTGATGCTCCAGAGGGTTGGAATAGGGGACCGAGACGTTGTCTTGAGATTATAGCGTTGTGATGGAAGCATACAGTAAACAATACTTTACTGCATATCTTTGCTGCGTTCGGCTTCATTCGATTGGTTGTGAAGATATCACTCCCTTCGTGTTGGGTTGCCACCACTGGTCGCACTGCATCCAAGCTTGACTTCTCTGCAACCAACCATGACCTCTCTGAAACCATGACCTCTCTGCAACCGACGTGACCTCTGCAACCAACCATGACCTCTGCAACAAACCATGACCTCTGTTACCAACCATAACCTCTGCAACCGACCGTGACCTCTGCACCCAACCATGACCTCTCTGCAACCCACCATGACCTCTCTGCAACCAACCATGACCTCTCTGCAGGCTCTTCGCCCTACTGCCACTGGCCAGGAGTGAGTTTTAAATCATCTTTGTGCTTCGTTAAAGATGAAATCATCCTTGAGGGTTTAGTTTGCAGTCACCGTGAAGCAGAGCGTTTAACCTCTGAGGAATTAGCATGTCTGGTGCCTTGGTACTACCACTGACGATGGGAAATTATCCTTCATTAAAAAAGCAAACAGAGACAGAGACGCCTCCCCCCCCCCCCCACCCCCTCAGCAGCCTGTGCTCGGCTAGCACTACCAACTCCTTCACTTCACTTCAGCTCACCCACTGCTGAAGGATACGACCGGCCCAGGAACACGCCGAGATGTTCTCGGCATGCACAGCAGCAGTAGCAGCAGCCGTGTCGCCGTGCGGAGCTCTTTGGCCGGCGGTTCAGCAAGTATGTTTCTCAGCGTGGCCCCACTCATGTATTTGTTGATCTGAGTTGATAAACAGTGAGCCTTTGGAAGTCCCAAAACCTCCAGGAGCTATACCGCACGGGTTATGTGAATTCCAAAACCCCAGCGAAATGACAACCAATACCGGCGTGCATTTCGTTTTCTTTTGGCTGAAGCGGGCCTCGCAGTGCGGGGAAGTGGTGGCGGTCGCGTCTGACCACAGATACATGAGATCTGCTGCTCTGCCTTCCCAGCGGATGGTATGGAGACACCCGGGGATTTCGCTGGCCTTGACTTCCAAGCCTGTTTACTGGATAGCCGTGCGGTGGATCTCTCTCTCTCTCTCTCTCTCTCTCTCTCTCTCTCTCTCTCTCTCTCCCTCTCCCTCTCCCTCTCCCTCTCTCTCTCTCTCTCTCAAAGGAGTGGCTCCCAATTGATGGCCAATCAATCAACCCGTTCACAGAGGAGAGAGAGAAGCAGAAAAGGAACCAGCCGTGTTCTGCGGGCCACGGGGGCACATGTGGGCTGTGCTCGGTTCCAAAATGAGAGGGTTGTGTGATTGTAATACAAACTAGGACTACGGCTGTCGTCACGTTTCCCATCACGATCCACCGGCTTTCCTTCCACAAAAACATCTATTTAAATGTGCTCGCACGATCCCTGTGAAAGCAAATGGCAGACGTCTTCCCAAGCCATCTATCGTGTGTGTGTGTGTGTGTGTCTGTCTGTCTGTCTGTCTGTCTGTCTGTCTGTCTGTCTGTCTGTCTGTCTGTCTGTCTGTCTGTCTGCCTGTCTGTCTGTCTGTCTGTCTGTCTGTCTGTCTGTCTGTCTGTCTGTCTGTCTGTCTGTCTGTCTGTCTGTCTGTCTGTCTGTCTGTCTGTCTGTCTGTCTGTCTGTCTGTCTGTCTGTCTGTCTGTCTGTCTGTTTTCCTACATGTGTGCGCACACCTATCCACGCATTGCTGCATGTCTATCCATCTCTCCCATCTCTCTGTCTCTCCTATCTCTGTCGCCAGACACATGCATCTATACATCCACTCTCAGCAGCACACTAATACTGTTACTACTATGGCTGGACTACTACGAGAGAGAGAGAGAGAGAGAGAGAGAGAGAGAGAGAGAGAGAGAGAGAGAGAGAGAGAGAAGAGAGAGAGAGAGAGAGAGAGAGAGAGAGAGAGAGAGAGAGAGAGAGAGAGAGGAGAGAGAGAGAGAGAGAGAGAGAGAGAGAGAGAGAGAGAGAGAGAGAGAGAGAGAGAGAGAGAGAGAGAGAGAGGGATTGAGGGAGAGCACGTGTAATGGTCTGGCGTCTGACTCATGTCCTGGCTGGCCCCTTACTGGTGCAGGTGTTGCTGCACTGCCTTTTGCTGAGGAGGGAGTTTCTGGTTTCAGGAAATAAGGCCTGTTGGTTAATGTTAGGGCTGGGAGAAAACATTCCTGGAGACAAAAAAGAAAAAGTACAGGAGTCCATCAGCAAGAGGGGGGGGATGTATGTGTGTGTGTGTGTGTGTGTATCAGTGTCTTTGTGTGTGTCAGTGTGTGTGTGTCAGTGTACGTGCATGTAAGTGCGTGCTTGTGTGTCAGTGTATGTTTGTCAGTGTGCGTGCGTGTGTTTGCGTGTGTGTGTTCATCCGTGCATTTGTGCGTGTGTGTGTGTGGGTGTGCTTCTCTGCCATTAATCACAACAAGAGATAGCAGAGATCCCCTCAGTATTAGCATAGGGCCGACTCTGGGCCACTCAAACAAACACTGCCCTCAGTGTGAGGTGGGGGTACTTTCCCAGATGCTGCCTTCGCACTGTGATGATATCATCATGCGCCTCTTGCTAGATATTGTTATGCTTTCCTGCATGTTTGAGGTGCACTTTGGCTGCTTGGCTTTTGGTCCAGAAAATGTTCTCATGAAACAGCCGGCCAAAGCAAACCTGGAGCCATGATGGCGACGATCTCAGTTCAAAGGTCAAACCATGCTACAGGTAAACATGCCGTAAAACCATGGGCAGTACCCCAACACGAGACCCCCGAGCTGAAAAGGGTGGCCCAGAATTATTGCACACATTCACTCGATATACGACCATGCCCTTATTGACTTTAATTTACGACCACTATACGGTTACATCATACAAGAACCTGTTTCCTCAGTGGCTCTTCGAATATCGATATCACGCGAAAACACGAGGAAGAAAAACAATAATAAACCATTCCGAGTCCCTGTTTCCCTGGTATCGGACCGTCACAGGCAAGAGCAGACGTACGAGGAGCTGCGTAATGGAAACCACCGCCGTGATATATCTCCCCTGCTCTTGGCTGAGCAGAAACCCCCTAGCGAAACACGCATCCCGCGCACCGTGGGGCGAGAGAAAACACAATAGTCAGGAGTGTACCTTTGGCGAGCACGGGGGATCTACGACTGGAATATCATTAAAAGCGTATACAAACCTCGGAGCAGGTTGTCAGGCGGCAGGCCAGCACACACCGCATCAGTACTTTTATGAGCGGGCCCCCCCAGAAACGGTGTGTGCTGCTCTGTTTTTAGTGGCGCTCGCCGCGAATGGAAACACTTAGCTCCTACGATAAATTACCGAGCGGAGCGATGGCGCGCGCTGTGTGCTTCGTCCGCCCCCCAACCCCCCAAACACTCTCCCCCACCCCCCCCCCCATTTCTCCCACTACTGTACATAGACACACACATAGACACATATGCATGCACACACACACACACACACACACACACACATAACTTCTACAGGCAATATGAGTCTTTAATGCTAGCTTTATAACTAGTAATACAACTCTTATACTAGCTTTACATCTGCAACAGTTAATACTTATATAATACTAGCTTTAGAACTACAACAGGTAATCCAACTCTTATACTAGCCTTTACAACCAAACTACTACAGGTAATACACCTCATTTTATAAAACTACAACTACAATGTATTAAAGATTACCCTTGAAGACTCATCAGACTCTTCTGCTATTTCTCTTTCTCTCATGCTCGCGCACACACACACACACACACACACACACACACACACACACACACACACACACACACACACACACACACACACACACACACACACACACACACACACACACACACACACACACACACACAAAGAAAAGACTGATTCTATTATTGTTGTCGCAGATTTTAATTTGATATTAAAACCAGTCTGCACTCTGTCTGGATGGACTGTCTCTTCATGTACGAATCTGTTAGGGGAATAGTGATTGTGTCATTTAGTGTCTGCTAAGTGACTAAGTGTAAAGGTAAATGTCTAATCGAGATGAAACCTCGTATTTAACTGTAGAGCGGAAGTTTAGACGATAAGTGAAAGAACAATGAATTTATTACAAGTGCTAAACATTAGTGTATTGCTCTTAGTGCCGAGCATGTGGAGGCCTTTTGGGTAACTTCGAGTAAAAGTTCTTGGTTTACTTTGGTTTTTGTTGTAGCTACGAAGAAAAGCAAATAGTGATTAGCTCGCTAGGCCTGTGATCTTAATAAGAAGGAGCAAACCATCAACTAAACTATTGTTTACAATAGTTTGTGTGCAGCGTGAGCATAGTGGGATCAACTGTCAAACTCTCCACACACTTACCACCCCCCCCCCCCCCCCCCTCCTTGCAGAATAATCACGGTGCTTCTGTAAACACAGACCCAAGGGGTCAAGGTGAAACACTATGGAAACATACTTACCAGCACTTCACTTTCCTGTGTCGTACTGAACCCAGCGCCAGGTGTTATAGGAAATAAGAACTGTGCGTTATTCCCTGGCTACGAGTGCCCACAAAATAATCCCAATTATCATTCCTGCAAACGTGTGTGCGTGCGCGCACACGCGCGTGTGTGCATGTGTGTTCATGCGGACTGCGTGCGTGCGTGCGTGCGTGCGTGCGTGCGTGCGTGCGTGCGTGCGTGCGTGCGTGTGTGCGTGCGTGCGTGTCTGGCCACCTAGTGATGTAATTGCAGCTGACCAAATAAGACTGTGTTGTTGAAATATCGGCACGGGCTTCTAGCGGCGCGCGCTGCGACAACGTTTTCGCCGCGCGCTCTCACCGACGGCTGAGCGCAACAATAACAAACACAGCTGAATCTGGGGGTTTACATTTCAGAAAGGGGGGTTGGCGGCCGGACGCGCGTGGCGGTCAGGGTGGATCTTGGGAAGCAGGGAGGGACCCTTGGCCCCGCGGTGCACCGGCGGTGGCGGCGGCGGGACCCGTGAGGCCACTGTACCGACGCAGTGCTACGTGTCTCTCGCGGACGCAGAGGAAGACGTTTGTAGTGGGTTGGATCGGATGATGGGGGTTTGGAAGAACGCAGAGACAGAGAGTGCGTGGACGACGTCATGCCGGGCCGGAGCAGAGAGGAGCCGGGCCCGTAAAGAGGGTGCGGACCGGCAAGGTCGGGTTGGAATGGCCGTGACGTGGTCGGTGAGGCACGCGGTCCAAAAGGAAGCATTCTGCCGAATGCCGCTGGCAGTGGACCTCTTCAATGAGTCTGAGAGGGCGCTAAAGTGGAAAGAATAATTAAAACATTGGATTTGGATGGGATTGAGGCTGGGCTTGTTTTAGACGTTGAATTAAATCGACTGCTTAAATGCAAAATTTGTGGCCGTTTAGTGGGTGTTTGTGTATTAATTTAGTTTTTGTAACTTGGGGATATTGGCCATGTAGGCTATAATTGTGATTATGATTCCACTTCATTTATTAGCTGTAAAAACGTTTTTAAAAGTAGGCCTACGTTGTCTTTTGTACATACATATTTTTATCACAGCTTAACCCCAACATTTCAACACAATTCATTTTACACACTTTACTCCTCTCTTTCGTCTCTCGTCTTTGTCGGTTTATTTCCATAACTAAAAGGAATTTTTTGGACAACACCTATTTTGTGGAAACTCCTTCCGCAATCCAAAATGGCTTGGTCCATGTTAACCTCAAGGGAACAGCCCACAACTATGTAACTGGAGATGGTGGAGTCCACACACACACACACACACACGTACACACACGTACGTACACACAATCACACACACACACACGCACACCAGCGGCTGGTAAGCCATTGAGAAGCTGAAACAAAGATTACCAGATGTTTACCCAGGTCGCCATGTGCAAGCTACTCACCGACTCGACTGCTGGGAGGGTTGTGCACTGAACGTCTAAGTGGCAGGGGCGAAGGATCGTCTGAACCTTTGACCCACACACACACACACACACACACAGCCAAACACACACACATGCACACACCATAGACTGTGACTCACAGTGTGTGTGTATGTGTGTAGTTGTAGTGTATATGTCGTACTATATGCATAATGTATGGATGTGTTGGTGGGTGTACTGTATACGTATGTCTTTGGTATATATTATACGCCCATATTATTATTATGTATAAATGATAGTCTGTTTGAACGATATCAGACAGGAATCCCCGTTCCTCATGGGAAAGTCGGAGCCGTCATAACAGACCTCTTTAATACCCCGGCCTGGTTTCAATTAAGGCGTTGGATATCAAAGACAATCATTCTCATTTTAACGTGCATGTTTTATGTGTTCCCAGTTTATTTTGATGGAAAATTTGGGGGTGGAGCGCTTGTTAATTGGTATGGAAAACTTGCACCTGTGGTAGACCGATGTTTTGAAATGTTTTCCTATGATTGAATATTTGCCTTCTCTCTCCCGTCTGTAGCGGAGTCCAATCCTTCCCCCTCCCCTAAACAATCTGCGGCCGCGTTGGACCGTGAAAGGTTCTGCTTCTCTGGACAACACAGTTATAAACAGTTCAATCACACACTTCCGAAGACAGATCTTAACGTAAACCTGCCGTCTATCTCGCCGGCGGCCGGATCAAATGTGTTATTTTCTGACGTGATAATTGACGGTACGTTAGACGGAATCACGTCCTGTCAATTCGGAGTGGTAGCAGATCACAGAAAGGTTTTGTCATCGCCTTAACAGCCCCCGTGATGACCTCTGACATGATGACATGCGCGTTCTTCTGTATGATGTCATAGCCCCTCTCAACATTAACGCCTTTAAGGGCGATGCTGTCGTCGTCTTGGGCAAGATGCTGTGTGAACACACACACACACACACACACGTCGTCAACTTGCGCCATGTACACACATGCGTCCCCCTATTCCCCAGTTTCTGTAACCGCTCAATGCCTTGTGGATTGCAACGTACAGGTGTAACAGGCCCTGAGTTTGTACCGGCTTGCACGAGTCTTTTCCCCGCAATGGGGGGATGGATGGATGAGAGAGAGAGAGAGAGAGAGAGAGAGAGAGAGAGAGAGAGAGAGAGAGAGAGAGAGAGAGAGAGAGAGAGAGAGAGAGAGAGAGAGAGAGAGAGAGAGAGAGAGAGAGAGAGAGAGAGAGAGAGAGAGAGAGAGAGGGGAAAGAGAGGGAGAGAGAGAGAGAGAGAGAGAGAGAGAGAGAGAAGAGAGAGAGAGAGAGAGAGAGAGAGAGAGAAGAGGAGAGAGAGAGAGAGGAGAGAGAGAGAGAGAGAGAGAGAGAGAGAGAGAAGAGAGAGAGAGAGAGAGAGGAGAAGAGAGAGAGAGAGAGAGAGAGAGAGAGAGAGAGAGAGAGGGATAGAGAAAGCGACAGAGAGAGAGAAAATGGGTGAGAGAGGGAGTAAAGGAGAGAGAGAGAGAGAGAGAGAAGGGGGATAGAGAGAGAGAAAAGGGGGATAGAGAGAGAAGGGCGAGAGAGAGAGAAGGGGGCGAGAGAGGTTACATTTGACAGTGTGCGTCACACTCGCCCCCTGCGGTTCTGGTAGGACCGGTGAGATCTATATTGGACGTTGGCGTAACCGGGACGACCTGTCATTAGCGGTTAGCTTTAATCTCCCAAATTAAAGGGGTTCACTGGGTGATTAGAAATCACTTACCCGTGGTCCAGCGGCCCGCAAGAGAGCGACCAGGGCTGCGGGCCCCATGGCGCTCCTAATGTGGGCCCTCAGTGAGGAAGAGGGCCGGTGGTGTTCTCAATGAGGGCCCTCAGTAAGGGAGGGGGCCGGTGGTGTTCTTAATGTGGGCCCTCGGTGAGGGAGGGGGTCGGTGGTGTTCTTAATGAGGGCCCTCAGTGAGGGAGGGGGCCGGTGATGTTCTTAATGTGGGCCCTCGGTGAGGGAGGGGGCCGGTGGTGTTCTTAATGAGGGCCCTCAGTGAGGGAGGGGGCCGGTGGTGTTCTTAATGAGGGCCCTCAGTGAGGGAGGGGGCCGGTAGTGTTCTTAATGGCAATTCATTTATCTTCTGCTGCACACCTGAACACCAGGACCTGAGGTTTACGATAAATAGAGGTACGTCTTGGTAACGATTTAATAAAATATATGAAAATCTGAATGTTTAGCATTATTGTATGTTTTTGCTTCCCATACACAATATAATACAACCCGTGCTCATGCGCACGAAACGCGTTAATCTATTGAATCGTGTCCCAGAGTACGATTGTTCGACTTTTTTCGTGAAATGCATCACGAAATGTTAACCAATGCATTCTGAATGCACATCCTTCACAACTATATTCTTCGTCATAACTATCAAACCAAACATCCTTCACATTCGCCGAGCGACGATTATGAAAGTAAAATGCACATTTCTCGCTAAAAATGTTTACATAAACACTTTTAATGGCGTAACTATGCTAAAATATCATATTTTCCACCCAGAATAAAAAGTATGTCCGCCATTTTCACAGAAAAATATCCTAAAAACTATCCAATAGGAAAGATGCTCACGCTTTAAATGGCGGGTTACGCCATTAAAAGTGTTTATGTAAACATTTTTTTTGCGAGAAATGTGCATTTTACTTTCATAATCGTCGCTCGGCGAATGTGAAGGATGTTTGGTTTGATAGTTATGACGAAGAATATAGTGTGAAGGATGTGCATTCAGAATGCATTGGTTAACATTTCGTGATGCGTTTCACGAAAAAAGTCGAACAATCGTACTCTGGGACACGATTCAATAGATTAACGCGTTTCGTGCACATGAGCACGAGATCTCGTGATACCGGGTTGTATAATAATATAAAATAGGTAGAAATTTCCTTCAATCAAATAGTATTGGAAATATTTCAAATCAAACTAAAACCAAGGAGGTAGTTTACCTTGATTTAGACCTACTAAACTGCAATGTATCAAATCATCTTTTGGTCGACAGTGTTATCATTTTAATATCACTGTGACACAAATCCAGGATTCTGGATCTATAACATTTTCAAACACCAGGGTAGGACACAGCACAGTGCGTCACTCGCTTACGCACGTTGTCAGTGGGTTTGTTTAACTTGATTTACAAGGGTATTACATTTCACAATATACCTATCAACCCCCAAAAAATATTTATAATAGCGCAGTCTGTAAAAATCCTATTTTCCACTGAGATATAAACTGGGCTTTTCTCAGTGAGAAAATGAGCAATGACTTCTGCTCTCGTTAGATCTGTTACAGAACAAGCGAGCTGCTTCCTCCCCGAGGGCTCATGGGCTCCTTTGGGGACTCAGATACGTTGCTCCACAACTACATGAGAACATTATTCTGAGGTGACACCGAAAACCCACCACCTAATCACAGTTACATCATGTCTGGCGGGAAACTCGGCCAACAGAACAATGTCCGGGGCCCGTGTGCGAGTCTTGGAGCTTGGATCCCATCCCTTGTTGAAATGTTTCCTTCCTTCCATTGTTGTTTACAACTCCTATCATCCAAACTGGTTTTGAAATTATGATATATGATTTATTATAATTGTATTTCGCGGATCATTTGCCAAAAGAGATTTGTTAATCGCTTTTGGATACATTGTTTGTATTTTTGTTGTGTAATTATAATTGCTCCCAGGTGTTAGGTGTTATTTTGTCTGCTGTTTTTTTGCGAAACAACAGTTCAGCTAGGGTGTGAAACACCTGCAGCTGATGTGTTCTCCTTCAGGTCCTCACGGGAGGCAATAACCACAATCGATTAGGGAATTAATGAGACACACATTATTTGTGGTGAGTTTCTCTTTCGTTTTTTTCAGACCGTAGCGAAAGCACAGAGGTCCAGGGGAAAAAAGCAGCAAAGGAACGTCCTCGACTCTGACACTGGGTCTGGTTTAGGAATTACTTTCCGACATCCTCATAAACCTCTTCACACATTTCTCCACCGCAACAAAACAAAAGATCCCCCGGGCTTCGCCTCTTTTGGGGGGGGCTGGACAAGATTCCCGCCTTTCCCGGTAATGCCGTCGCACCAATTTGATTTTTCGAATCCCTAATCGCTCTTCTTCCAACCCTTGTTCAGCGCATGAGACTCACAAACAATGCAGCACGTTTAATGGAGATACAGCCAATTAGTTGTGACTGCAAAAGAGTCCATCTGGCTGGGCTTCTCTGCAGGGAGCCCGGAGTAATTTAAGAAGACTGAACGACGGTTAAAGATGGTGACCTGCTGTGATCAGGGATTTATGCAGCAGCCTCCACCAAGGGACCGAGAGCCAACCGAAAGGGACAACTCTTTATTTTTTTGCTTTACAGACCCACCCGAGACGAGACCCTTGCTATTTCCTCTCCATAAATCACAGCGGACACCCTATGTCTGGGGCCCCACTGCAGAGACCTTTTTTTCACAATAGGGCCTGAAAAACGAACTGTTTGCGTGCAAGTGTGCCTGTTAATGTACATCCACACACACCTCCACACATTCACACACGCATCGACCCACAACACATATGGTTCCGCACATTCCCACCGCAACACACAAAAGCTCTACTTTATACATTATAGAATGAAATGTTTGTAATGTTTGTCTATACATCAATATGATAAATATATACAGTATGTGTTATACACAAACAGTTTATACTTTTAAACAACTTGACTCCAAAACTGAGGTAGCAGTCTCCAGGCACCCACTGGTGACAATGAATGTCATAATTTTCTAGATCTATGTAGAAAATTACAGATGATTATAGATCTATGTTCATCGATTTCTGGCCTAAATGTCATAGCCACTATCTCAAGTCATTCAGATTTATCCTAGTTTAGAGTAGAAACGTCTATGAATGTCTATTCATACATTCATACATTCATTCATCATATCATATCTATTTTGATCGGCCCTTTTAAGACTCTTAAAAAAGGCAAATATTCGTCTGTATTCCAGAATACTCTGGCGGTAATGCATGCGCGTCTCCACGTCAACATCTGTCTGCTAGGGCCCAACGCAGTCTGCTCATCAATATCACTTACACTGGTGATTCGTCTGAAACGTCCACCGATGACTGCGTGCATCTTGAACCTATCAGGGACCTACTCTCCCCTCCCACTACAAAAACATTCCCCGCCATCACTTCACTTGTAATGCGATTCACATAACAAGTGAACACGGAGGTTATGGAACACACCAACCCAAAGAGCGGTCGCAGGATCCCGACCGCCGACGTGTCTCAGGTCCGTGACACGGAGTCAGAGCCACCGTAGCCACTCAGACGCTAACAGATCGGAAAATTTGTGTTTTATTTGTGTTAATATGTTGTAGCCATAACAGCCGTAGACATACCGATTCTGAGGAATTTGTGTGTCTCTGCCGAAGGGGTGAACAGATCTTAATATGTTTGTTAATGCAAAGAAAAGTATTGGTAGAAGAAGAAGGGTAGAATGAGACAGAATGAAAGGCCAGATAGACGCGTAGATTTATCATACGTTTATACATACTGTAGATACGTTGATTCATAGACAGATCGGATACCCCACTTTGTCCTCCCTTTATTGTCTGTATTTGTGATTTTATTCAGTCCTCCCCGACTTTTCTGTGTATTTATGGTTGGATAAAAAAGAGAAATCTCAGACCTTGGCAGCCCATATTTCCAATGTAAACCCCACAGGAGGATGTGCTGGAACAATCCCGCCAAGCCGTCTCGCTGACAATCCACAGAGCTGCGTGCGTGCGTAATTGGTCCAACAGCAGAGGAATGACCTTAAGTTTAGACTCAGGCCGCTGGAAGAACCTTGGAGACCGTCGTGCTCCCCGGCCTGTCACTCACACCATCTTCTTCTTCTGCAGTCTGCATTTGCGCTACGTAGCGCCGGCCGGATATTTTGCTAACCCAGAATGGTAACCTGTTCAATCTTTCATTTTGATATCATATTTCATATTCTATTCGTTCACTCGGTTATTGGAAAGGCTTGCCTGACTTTCTATGTGGTTACTGCTGTGCTTTAAACTTTAAATTTTAAACCTTCAGTGAGCTTTTGTCACATTATCTCGACAGGCCGCTGTCGTAGGCCCACGTTTACGGCCGCGGTCGTGTTGTCCTATATGGTATAACGAGTGTGCATTGGCGATATGTGACAGCTAGAGTTTCAGCGCGGAGGCCTGACTGTGTGTGTCTGATGAAGAAGAAGATATCCATAGAAAGTGACCATGGACGAAGAGGCCCTCGTAAGTGCACTCGGCGGCCGGGTCCATGCAGGAAATGAAATGGAAAGCTCCTCGAGAACGAGTTGAAACACCCCCAACCCCCCGACCCTACCTGCTGCACCCCTTCCCTGTAGTATAGGGAGAGGGAGAGTGAGACAGAGAGACAGAGCGAGAGAGAGAGAGAGAGAGAGAGAGAGAGAGAGAGAGAGAGAGAGAGAGAGAGAGAGAGAGAGAGAGAGAGAGAGAGAGAGAGAGAGAGAGAGAGAGAGAGAGAGAGAGAGAGAGAGAGAGAGAGAGAGGAGAGAGAGAGAGAGAGAGAGAGAGAGAGAGAGAGAGAGAGAGAGAGAGAGAGAGAGAGAGAGAGAGAAAGACAGAGAGAGAGAGAGAGAGAGAGAGAGAGAGAGAGAGAGAGAGAGAGAGAGAGAGAGAGAGAGAGAGAGAGAGAGACAGACAGACAGACAGACAGACAGACAGACAGACAGACAGACAGACAGACAGACAGACAGACAGACAGACAGACAGACAGACAGACAGACAGACAGACAGACAGACAGACAGACAGACAGAGAGCGAGACCCAGAGAGACTGAGAGAGAGCACAGCACAGGAGACGTCGTATCGATCAGCAACGTGTCCGAGAAGCCAGGCAGCTGAGGCTGTTTCGACGGGAGAAGCCATGTTTTCGCCAAAATGAGCTAATCCCTCAGACATGTGAGGCAGGTTCTAATTACGCCAGAAGAATTTACCGTCTGGCTGTGTTTGGGGAGCGTAATAATGGCCAGAAGGAGACTGAATTCTCCTCTTCTCCCCTCGTTTGCATAAAAAGGGCAAAAGTCACAGTGGTGAAATGTGTGCCCTGCAGTTGTGTAGCTGTCTCGTTTGTTCTTGTTGGCTCTCAGGGAGATAAATGCATCATGTAGCCTAATGTATGACACGTGAACACATATTTATTCAATAAGATATTGCCTTCCTGTCACTTTTCACTCACCAGTTAAAACCGACACACTTTACTACACTCAACACTACAGATGTTCTGCTCTTTTTCGAATATTTTATTATCTTTGCAGATCAGAACAGATATATATATATATATACTGTATAATCGATATATATCGATTTACTCACTGTCCTCTTAAGTGTGACAGCCGTTCCCTGCCACACCACTAGGTGGCGCTACTGCATCTTCCAGTTGTTTTCCGCTGTTGTACACAGCGAGCCGACGGTTGGGGCGGTCAGGCACAGCTCAGGTGAGCGGGCCCTAGGATTTAGGACCCGGGCTGCTTTTATGATGTCTGCGTAACCATGAGGATATCCTGCCAGCTGGGAATTGTTTGATTTGTGGAACGGCGCAGCACAGCCGACACTTACCCCTTGGTGTCCGCGGAGGTGCGGATCCCTGGTGCATCTGCCGTCCCCCCGCACAGTTCATATAACTCACATAACGGCTCATAATTCACTGTGTTTTTAAGTGTAATTTCTTTTCCCCTGTCGTGTCTCTGTCTCCAGCGTTCTGAAAAGGAGTTTCCCTGACGGATGCTTTTACTACACTTCCTTCCTTCCACTTGGCAAAATTAGAGGTTTGTCAACAAGTCCCCGGCCTTAAATAAGACGGTAACAAGACCAAAGCAGCACTTTGGAAATGGAACCCCTTGATTTGAGTGAGCTGTAAACTGTAAAGTTGACAGTGGTTCGCACAAAACATTTGCTGCCATGGTGACCGTGAGGCACCAACTGTAAGAGGGATTCCTGCGTTGCCGGGCAGACATACTTGGCAATTATGCTCAATCTATTTTAATTATTTGTTGGGGTGGCCTTTAACTCTATGTTATTAAAGACCTGATTTGATTTTCCAATCGTAAAGAAGTATTTTGATTCTGATGCACTGTCGCAGGTATTTGATGTGACTGTGAAGTGTTTTTTAGATTTGTGTTTCACCCTCTATGAGCCAAAGTCGGCTCTCTCTCTCTCAGACATTGATGTATGCTGACCTGAACACACACACACACAAACACACACAGAGACACATACACACACACACACCCACAAATGCAAACACACAAACACACGCACACACACACATGCCCACGCACTGCCTCCCACACACAGATACACACGCATGCACGCACGCACGCACGCACACACACACACACACACACACACACACACACACACACACACACACACACACACACACACACACACACACACACAACACACGTACACACACACACACACACACACACACACACACACACACACACACACACACACACACACACACACACACACACACACACACACACACACACACACACACACACACACACACACACACGTACACAGGCACCGGCAGGTCCTCACAGCTCAGGTTAAAACAAAAACCTCAAATTTCAATTGCCCATCCAGCACCGCACAGTGGCCGGCTGACCTCTGAGATCTCGCTAACTGTGCTACAGGGGATGAAAAAGAAAAACCTTCCTCCTCCCGCCTCAGAGAAAGAGTGGTGACAGTTTAATGGTCTCACCGCCTCAGGCACCACGCCCTTGCCACTCTATATAAAATACCCCATTTCAGAGTGCGTCTAATGACTAATCTGATTCGGAGAGCAGGCGGAGGGCTGGTGGATTGTGTGTGCGTACAATTGCGTGTGTGTGTGTGTGTGCTTGTGTATGTACTTGTATGTGTGTGCATGTGCGTGTGTGTGTGTATGAGCAGCTGTGTGTGTGTGTGTGTGTGTGTTAGCAGCTCTTAGTGTGTGTGTGTGTGTGTGTGTGTGTGTGTGTGTGTGTGTGTGTGTGTGTGTGTGTGTGTGTGTGTGTGTGTGTGTGTGTGTGTGTGTGTGTGTGCAGGTGTGTGTGTGCAGGTGTGTGTGTGCAGGTGTGTCGGTGTGTGACTGACTGCGAGAGCATGTGTGAGCATATGGCTGCGCCACCATGTGTTTGTGTTAGCGGGTGTGTGCATGCGCGCGTGTGTGTGTGTGTGTGTGTGTGCGCGCGTGTGTGTGTGTCTGTGTCTGTGTCTGTGTGTGTGTGTGTGTGTGTGTGTGTGTGTGTGTGTGTGTGTGTGTGTGTGTGTGTGTGTGTGTGTGTGTGTGTGTGTGTGTGTGTGTGTGTGTGTGTGTGTGTGTGTATTATGATGTCAGGTGCTTGGACCTGTACACCAAAGCGAGCCGCTGCCTTCTTGCTGGGATTGTTAATCTACAGCGGGCTGCCCCCCCCCACCCCCTCACCCCCCCCCCAACCCCCACCCCCCTCCTTCTCCCAGCATTACATGACTGTGCGTGACAGCGCCGGCTGCACCCGCCCTTGCGGACCGCCTTGGCACCCTGTCAGGGCCTGCCCGGCTGCTCTTTAATCCCCATTAACGTAGTATGCTAATACATAACAAATGGGACTCCTTCATCATGGTGTAAAGGAACGCTGCAGCGTGCCGAGGAAGCTCGCCGTGCGCACGCACGCCCGTCTGCCCTGCTGGGGAATGCTGACTCTTTTGTCTGTGTCCACGCACAAATTTTTTTTATTTGAACCACGACGCCTGACAACTTCTTCCCTCGATATAAACACTTTTTTTTTTTTTTTTTTTTTTTTTTACGGTTTAATTTCGTCAGAGGGGAGGTCATGCACCACTGGCAGGATTCGAACCCGGGTCGCCGCGATAGAACGGTAGGACTCTAGCCGGTGAGCCACCGGAGCCTCAGGGGGGGGCCCTCCTCCCTTCATATTGAACCTGAACCTGTCTTCATGGTCTTGAGCCAAGTCCAAACATAACAGAAGAATCAACTTAAGTCATTAACACTTTCTCCTGAAGGCGTCCCACGGTTCAGCACATCGGGCCCCTCTCTCCGGGGCCCTCCCCAGAGAGAGGGGACGGCCCTCCTCCGTCTCTGTGACCTGTCAGCGTGGAGACGTGAGGAACCCCAGACGCGGTTCTAAACTTAGACTCGTCAAGGCGACCGCGATGACTTGAACTGTTGATATGAGCGGAGAGCAAAATGAGGCGGTTAATCCCGACACCGAGGCTGACACGGGACGCCCCTAAGGGAAGTTCACTCACAAGGACCGTCTTTTTTGGGATGGGAGGAAAATTTGAGGGTTTGGCTGGCTTTGACTGTCCTGATAACGATGTGTTATTAACCTCGGTTACACCACCCAGGAGGCGTTGAGGGACACTGAGGGGAGCGCTATAAGGGGGCCTCAGGCTTTGATATATCCGACTACTGTTTATGTTTAACACTGGTTCGTTGTTCCTAATGGAAAACCTATAACATAAGGATTATTTACAATAGCATACGGTGCAAACGGTGTAAGACTAAATAGACTATATTGAGAGATTTCACATTACCTTGATTGTTTGAAGGTAAATCCTTGGTTCTGAATATTGAACATTGAATATTAATGCTAAATAGTGGTAAATGCTCACTACATTACCCTTCAAAAATTTAGTTTCACTTAGAATTGTCTATATTTTTTCAAGAAAAGCACCGTTATTTTCAATGAAGATAACATTAAATGAGTCAGAAATACAGTCTAGACATTGTTAATTTGGTAAACGACTATTCTAGCTGTAAAGTGGCTGATTTCTAATGGAATAGGCCGATAGAGAACAGAGGCCGATTACCAGGAACCATCAATCCTGTGATATAATGGTACATTGTTTAGCTTCGGGATTGAAAGGCATATTGATGATTAAAAAACCCTGTTAGCACAGCTGAAAACGTGGGTGACCCCAAACTTTTTGAACGTTAGTGCACATGATGCATTTCGTGCCCTCCTCCTCCCCAGAGTCGGACAGGAAGCAGCACCATGAGAAGAGAAACGGCGTTGATACGCCCAGAGTCAGCGGAACACAAAAGAAAAGAAGAATCACGTGTGATCTGTCAACACCCGAAGGGAGCCTGTGAGCTTCTAATCTGCTCCCGAGCCACGTTCAGTACGTTCATGTGTCACCGCGGCCCCCTTTCCTCCCTACACCCACAGAGTCCACCCAGAAAGGTGGATGGTGTGTATCAGCAGCAGGACGCAGATGGGTGGAGGCATGAGACGAGGGCCATACCGAACGCTGAAGGAGAAATGGAATGGAAACTATACAAATAGATTCTTCCATCCTAGGAAAAAAAAAAAAAAAAGGCTTTGTCTCTGGTCTGCCGTTAGGAAGGCAGGGCAGGGGTGTCCCATCAGTTGACTTCAGACAGGTGCAGGCATCATCTCGTCCGCTGACACTCTGTCCACGTGAGGTCATTCGAACGTGGACAGCCATCCGACACACCACCATTAAATGAACAATGGAAAGTAGATCATTCTTCTCGGCCCCTCCCAGATTAATGAGAGTTGTGAGGGCTGCTTTCTCGGTGACTAACAAGTGGGAAATTGATAGAAGATGAATAGCCGAGAACATTACCTAAGCCCATGACTTCATGCCATCCAGCATGTGCGCTCGTTAGTTTATCTTTCCACAAACAATGATCCATTTTGCGTGATGCTGCTTGCGCAAGTTAGTCGTCAGAGAGAAAACACAAAGACTCGCAGGGATCGGATTGGACGAAAATCTCCCAAAACATCACAATGAAGCAACAACAACAACAACAACGCAGTCATCGGCCGTTGGGGTGGGCTTCCACTCGCGTCATGCGAGTCACAGAGTGGTCAGTGCGACTCCAGCAGCCCTGAATCCACCTGGGCTTGAAAAGGGGGCTTTATTTAGGCAGGTGCCTTTTTTTTAAAGCATCCGGCATGAACTTTTCACTGGAGGTGGAGTGACCATGAGGCCGGGGCTGCTGTCGTCCGTGAGGTGGTCCGGCCCGCTCCACAGACCTCAGATCAAAGTAGGGACCATGCCCCACCAGTACAGATAAATACACACTTCCTCTCTTCCCTCGCACACTGGCGTTCCCACACTCCTCGACGCCCTCCCCACCCTCTCGCTACCCCTCGCCTCCTTACTTCACACACACACACACACACACACACACACACACACACATGCACGCACACACATGCACACACACACACACGCACACGCACACCCATGCACACACACACACACACACATGCACACACACACACGCACACACACACACACACCACACACACACACACATGCACACACACACTCACGCACACACACACACACAGACGCATACACACACACACACGCACACGCACACACACACACACACACACACACACACACACACACACACACCATGCACACACACACACCACGACACACACACACACACATGCACACACACACCACGCACACATGCACACACACACATGCACACACACACACAACACACACTGCACCACTCCCCCGCTGCAGTGCCAGATCCTAGGAAATGACAGACCACATCAAGAGGCGTTTGGTTGCTTTGACGGGAAGTCTCGTGCCAGCTTTGACGAGAGGGAGACACTCTTTCACATTCATGGTATATTTCTTTTGGCCGTTTGAATATCCAAATGAAATCATGCTGGCGTCATTTTTAACTGTGATCTGCATTAATTACTCTGACCTTTCCTTTTAAATGCATGTCACTGAACTCACTAAATACCCACTTCACAGCGTCTCCAGCTGCTTATGCAGGTCTTCACAGGCATTTATTTACACGCCTGATCAAAATTCATCGACTTTTAAGACGGTCAGATAGGGCATTTTGTTGTCCTGTTTTTTGCAAATGATTAGAAGTTAGTTGAAGAAGAAGACCCTTCAAATAAATGAGTAGGGGCGAATGAAAAGGTACCGAGTTATCCCCCTTGATTAAGAGATCTCTAATCGAGCAAGGTAGGCATATTAAGGCCTCAAGGAACTTCTGACTATTGCTAGCATTGCTATTACCTCTCTATTAAGCCATTTTAGCGATTCAGTTCTCCAAATCCGCTATATTTTGTACGGCAAAGTGGGATATCCTAGCCTAATGCTGCATCTTGTCCATAACCAATTCAATTAGGTATTCAGATTAGCGTGATTAATGCCTGTTGCATTAACTGTGTTCATTTTCCTTTTGGAAAGTCTCTCTCTTGATTGTCTCTCATTTTGTAAAGACCTCATCCTGGTTGAGTTTGGAAAAGTAATTTAACTGGTATCCTGACAGTGACCAACCATAAATAATGTGACCAACCAAACACTCTGCGTTTCTTATTCCAGGACATAGCTTAGCTTGGCTCGATAAGTTCCCTTTCTAGTTATTAGTCAGAACGACTTGCCCGTAGATTTTTTCCTTCCCAACGAGTAGATGTACTCCACATTGTTGATGCTTGTCACCGACTAGACGACTTCCAACTCTTACGACTTAACTTCTTCATTGTTCTGACACTTATATCCCCACATTAACAGCATATGAGGGGAGCATCAGAGGAGAACGTCCCTGAAACTTCTCGCTTTTACAGCCTATTGGGTTGCATGGCTCTTCCTGCATGTCATACGGCGCCGGTGCTCAAACCGAAGAGTGCTCTCTCTCGCCGCGTAAATCCAGAACATCTGATCTCATCCGAAACGTTATGGACTCAAAGGGGGCCTTGCTGGAACGCACTGAGCAGCACACCGGACCAGAGCGCAGCTACAGGAACAACCCCGCCAAGGACAGCAGTCACGTTAACCATCTGTCCCGTCACTACCCTTCTGTACGCTGTAGATCACGCTCCCGCGGACATGGTTGTGTCCTTCACACCAGGAAGCGAGTTGCTTCGCAAACGACTTCTCTGGCCATGGGGGAAGAAGGTTTGGTTTGTCCCTCACGCACAACCTGTTTCCTCCATTTGTTGACCGAAACACGCTTGTTTTTTAACGCAGAGTGTCGGGGGTAGGCCTACATCAGCCCATTTTTCCGGACGGAGTTTATTTCTCTCTTCACGCGATCCTTCGGAGGCGCGTACATGTCATGACAACATATGTCAGATGCATGGAAACAAAACCTGGCGAGAGCAATAAATTATATTTGGGCCTTCCCTGCACGGCCACTGTTTTTTATTTTCTCGGGAAAGTTGAGGTGGTTGTGAGGGGGGGTTGGGTGGGGCGGTAGGGTAGGCCTATGCTAGGCCACCCATAACAAAAATTGTGCAATGTTACATTATTTCACCGTTTTTTACTACAAACAGGAGAAAAACATCAGATCCTTCTAATAGGCACTGTGCTGCTTTTCCACTTTTCTGTGCGATTTAATGCTTCTCCTCATTCTTAGGAAATCCACCCAATGCTCATAAGTTCCTCAACCTGTTTTGAAATGTCTTTGAAATGTTTCTGGTCCCTGCAAAGGATCATAAGCATCGGCCTTAATGAGCAAAATAAAGTTTGGCAACTGTTGTGTTCCCGGGGCGGATAAAGTGAATCATGGTTCAAATTCATCTTCGGTAACACCTAATATTGTTTGTGATTCATGCAGACGGGCCTTGGAGAGGGAATAGGAGTGAGGTATTAATCTCTCAGAGCTCACTGTAGTTATTTTTTCAACTGCCACATACACATGCGTGCAAATCCAAAGACACATGCGTAACATAATTCTGAACGGGCAATTGGAAATCCAATTATTTTTTTGAAAAGCAAAAACGTCTTACATACATGCAGTTACAAAGCAGATATTATCTCATGATGGGAGTATGCTTTTCCATTGTTACTCTGTGGGATAACTATACTTAAGGATACTGAGGATCGAAGTTTAAAAGCTAAGTAAAACACCTTGTTCTGAACAAACACAACTCTCTTTGCCGCACGAAAAAAAAAAACAATGTGTAGTCCAACTTGATGTGTTCTTTATCACAACATGGATAGTATCAATCTTGTCCACCGTCCAAAACATTGTTATTCTTTCATTATAAAACATGGCGGGTAATTGATACGGATACACAACCCTAGAGGAGATAAGTGTCATTTCATTTGGGTTTCCAGTGTAAGGGGAGGCCTTTTTCTAAAACCCCATGTGGGCAGGCCAGGTCTGAGACATCATACCACAACGAGGGGCTACTTCAGATAGGAAGCGTAGAACCCCAGTAGCACTATGTATCGCCAATGAAAGCCAGCTGGCCAAATAGCTCTGAGTAAGTTATAAGGACATCTGTGTACATGTAAGCATGGCCAAAGGCCTTGCGTTGTAGGTGTGGATGGTGGGGTCCATGGTATCCATGCTATTCCTAGTTCTTGGTCCTTGATGTCATTTTTGTGGGTCACCCCACTGTTTACAATCGAAGACTTCCAAAAAAAAAAGTCTTTGCTCCTTCTCCTCTTACAAATGTCTCGGCAACGCTGGTGTTTGCGGGGTGGGGTGGTAAGGCTTCAGTAACTCCCAGGTTTTTAAGCAATCTGTTTGTTTATTTTACTTTTAGTTGACTTGCGGGTGTTTTAAAGCCTTTTGCTGGCAAACAACAACCCCCCCACCCCCCCAAACAACAACTCCACCACCCCTCCACCACCACCACTACCACCTACACCACCACCACCACCGGCACCACCACACACCTACCCTCCCGCCGTCCGTAATGACCACACTGGTGGAGTCCCGGGCTCGTCCAAAAGCCACTGCAGGGCTGGCTCTTTTTTTTTTTCTCTTGGCTTGGCTCCTCTTTGACATGCCTGGGAAGGGCAAGGAAAGGAAATGGGTGGACCAGCCCGCTCTCCGTTCCCCCAGAGCAGGCCTGGGAGCAGCCAACCCAGTGTGTTTGCACTCCGGGCCAGGCTTGTAATGCAGCGAGGCCCCATCTGGTTCTAATAAATCCTCCGTGCGGCTTCACAACTGGATTCGCCCTGACCTGTTTGGGGACGCGATCACCGATGCACTCTGCGTTTTTTTTTCCTTTTTTTTTTTTTTTTTTCCCGGGTGCAAAGTCAACAACAGGCGAAGAAGAACAGCTCGGACGTGCAAGCAGGGGTTTCTGAATGTCACCAGAACCCCTTTGGTCCCCGACAGCCTAAAACAACAAGGTTCAAGATCAGACCACCCCCCCCCCCCCCCCACTCTCGCTGCAAACCCCACCCGGTCCCTCAGGCTCCTGTTGGGCTAGGTGATACACTATGGTGTTGGTGGTCGTGATTACATTGTAATGGTGCATTCCTACCCGTCGTGGGCAGTGTTTCGCTGTGTGAGGTGGTGGGAAGCTTCTTGAAGCTGTCACATGCTTAATTTAACACAGACGTCAAGGACTCAGTCAGGTCAGAGCCGTCCACCAATTATGGCAATTAAAAGTCAAGAGTGCTCAATTAGCCTCTTTGTAATTTGGCTAACACTGGGTTTTTATGAGGTCAAGGACTTTCGGATTGGTGCGAGTATAGATTAGGCCAGATTGGACAAGAGCGAAACCATCTAATTTGAACAGCTCTCTGTCCCGGTTCATCCCTTTATAATACCTAAGAGGCGACGGCTCGACCTAAAGGTCATCGTTTTGTTATTTTGGTTCCATTTCACGCACAGGAGAATTCTCATCTGGTTTCATATCGACGCTTTAAACTCTGCCTTTGGTGAAGACGTCGATGTAAAATACATATGAAAACACAATGTCATCCGGAGCGTTTATGTTTTAATCCCTAACCATAATCATATGAACCAACACAGAAGCGGTGTGCTCGTCGTGTGTAGCCCTACTGTATTACAACGGCCACGGTTTAATAAACCCTTTTTCTCCCGAACATGAATGTATGGGCACCCTTTCACAGAACACAAGGCTTGGCCCCAGTGCTGGCCAGCTGATTAGGTCATGCAGCGCTATGTGGGTAATGTCTGTCTCCCCCCCCCCCCCCCCCTCCCCACTCCAAAAAAATCCCAGGCACATATTTATGACCTGTTTGGCCGAGATGCTTCGGCTGACTTGTGCGTATGAGGTCAAAGTCATCAGGGTGACCTCACCGTGAGCAGAGACAGCACAGCATCTGTTCTCATCTTTCACACCTTCGGGGTGTCTTGAGGAGACCTCCCTGCCTCTCCATACACTCACTTCCTCCCCGGTAAACACAGGGTGAGTTATTGCTCTTGGCGTGTGCGCTCGCCCACAGTAAATAAAATACCAGAAGTCGGCTCCATCAAGGCTTTGACGATTCAGCGCTGGTGGCTGCTAACCCTGCGCTTATCGCTGCACCGTCGGCTAATTGCATTGGAGATGAAAGAAGGAATCATTTTCTCGTTGTAGGGCCCGCAGAGGGCCGCCATTGGTCCAGCGGACTCGGTTTGGTTAAACATCAGAATAGCTGTGTGAAGTGGAACAAATGACGTAGCTGGAGACACGGTTTTGGAACCTTAAGGCAGGACATTCTGTTCTGATCTGAACTGAAAGCTGCGTACGTTGTCTACTTATTAAAAAAGAAAAATGGACTTGGCAGTGGTTTATTAATAACATTAACATACAATAATGATACAATCTCCCACAGGTATTATCCTGTAATCAAAATGGTGATTTATCGGATTTGGGCGGGGGTTAGCGGTAGGAGACCACACATGGGGTAAGCTAGTATTGTACAGCCTTAATCCGATTTAAGCTCTAAATGTGATTATGAAAAAGAGTGACACAAACTTCATGGGAATGTTGACATCCAGTTGGTTCTCGTTCTCAGAGTCCTCTGCGCTAAACGGACTGGGGGACCTTCTCTGCTGCTAATGTTTGGTAACATCATCAAGAAACTGTCAGTTTAAAATAAAATAGCAACACACTTAATTGGAGACAAATGGTAAAATGTTGAAGGTCAAGGGAGTCTACCTCTGGTGGATATGTGTATATGAGGACCGTGTCATGTTTTGACTGTTCCATGGGTGTATTGGTGTCATGCGTATTAATTGTGACGTCAAGGGCCGTTAATTTTTAAAACAGCCTAACTGGTAACATCGTCTTAAGTTTCTCCCACGTTTAAATGTCGAACCGTGTAACTATGTGTCCTCTTCCTTTAACGGTCGATAGATTAATTAGATTAGCATAAAGGCTGAAATGTAATACAGGGTAAATACAAACCTCCTTCATGGAAACGTACCAAAGTGATTGCAAGCAAATCTGGCTGGTATATTCAAGGAGGTCAAAGGTGAATGGAATTACTGTTTTTGCTATATAATATATCAAGTCATTAATATTGCTGGTTATTTTTTGCAAAACATACAGCTCATAACAAAAGTGAATTATAACTTAAAATCATAAGACAATCATAAGACTATAAGGTTCCCAAGAGCCTCTAAAAAAATCTTCGCACGGACAATATGGAAGTGGTGATTTGAGACGTGAAATTAGCATTGTTTATGGCAGACAACCGCATTGCAATTTCAAAGTTTCAACAAAAACTCAAGTCCGGCCTTCATTCCAGTGCTTCCTGTCCCACCATGCAAGTATTATATAACACCTGGTATGTATCAGTAAATCGAAGGGAGGATAGGAGAAGCCATATGTCCAGGGCTGGTCTTCAAAGATCCCAGAATGTGTATCTAAAGTGCATTTAAAGGTTGAAACAATCCGCAGAGGAAATTTATCGCTTAAGCTAAAAAGATTCTGGGCTTTTAAGGTTTAAAGTTTTATAAACATTGCACGCTAACCCCTTTTTTTTTCATACCATCGCTCCTTTATCACAGGCATGTTCAAATCTTAACCGCTTCTGTTTAGCCACCAACATCTGCTAAAAAACTTAAAACCCTAAATCATGCTTTTAAAGCTAAATTAAAAGATAATTTAATTCCTGCACTTGGGAGACATTACAACCAAAACCGTAAGTCCCTATCTGTGCAAAATAAAAAAATAAAAAGTCCTAAAGTCTGAGTTCATCTGAGCTTATCTGGAAATTCATTATTATAGCAGACCTGAGTGTTTTAAATGGGGGGGGGGCCATCCAAGTTCCTCCTGGCAGTACACCCACTAGGACACACCGATGATAGGAGTTTTAACGGCCGTCCAGCGCAGTGCGGCCCGGTCCCATGAATCACGCTCATTGCCCTGGATTCTCTGCAGAGAGGTGTACTTTCACAATAACACACGCAGTGGGCGGCATGACCAGGAGACAGAGAAAACGATTGTTTCTGAGGGACTGTGACTGCTAGGGAGGGGAAAACTTCAGGCCTCCATATGGCATTTAGATAAACTACTCGCCACAGCATCTCCCTCTCTCGCTCTCTCTCAGACCCCCGGAGGAAAATTGCCGCGGCCGCAGCGCTAATCTTTATCTGAATCGCTGTTGCTATGAAAATATTTATCATGGTGAATTTGCCGTTATTTACATTGCGGCATATTTGTTGACGTTGATTCAGCAAATGACACGTATCTGATGCAGACGGGAAAGACGGTCTGCGGGTGTTGTTTACTCCTTATTGTTTGTAGCAGCGATGTTCAACGGTGCAATTCAACACAGTATTATCATCGCTGCCATTTAGAACTTTATTTACTTTCCGTATCCAGACTTGTTTTATAACGCTGCTTCTTTTCATAATAAATCATGTATGAAAATAAATAGTAAGAAAAATAAGTGTAAATAAATATTTTTCCTTTTAAAGAAAAAGCTGATTCTCATGTCGGGTTTAGATTTATTTACCTTAATGATTATTCGAAGTAGGGTCTTCACAGCCATAATGTGAATCAATATCCTCAAAAAATATCTATTAAGACAAGTGTAATTCAACACTCTCATGACCTTTCATTTGTCTACTTACTTTTAAGTAAAATGTGTGAATACCGACTTAACTGTAGCCGACCACAGCCAACACAGTCATGAAGCAAACGGTATTCCCCTCAGAATGGGGAAATATTTCCCTGTCTGGAACAAACTCAACCTCTCCCGTCAGACGGAAGGCAAACACATAAATAAACACTTAATTGGTAGAAGACATACACAGACAGACAACCTGATGGACAGAAACCCACTCTGCCGTATGAAGGTTAGGTCACTCTGTTCCCTCTACCTCTCCCACAGTTTGCTTTCATTTTTCTAATTTACGGCAACTCGGCCACCACACCCCCCTCCAACGTCCCTCACGGCCCCTCCACCCTGAGCCTGCATGCGTGGCTCCCATCAAGCTTACACCAACAGATAGCATCATAGCCCCTCTGACGACTGCGGCGCAGACCGCGGGCAATGACTTCCCCTCCGTCGAAGAGCCGTCTGACATTTGAAGTCCGTCGGGAGGCGCTGAGCGTTGACCCACAGTGTGGGAGGGGAGGGAAAGGGGGGGGCGTCCGATTGGAAAAAAAAAAGCCACGACACCGTCTTGTTTGTCTTTCTTGTCGTAACGCTTCAGATTAACAACAGGATGTTCCTACACTTCTCCCGGGGATGTGCATGTGTAGGCTTCTTAATAAGGAGGCATGTGGCTCAGGAAGTAGAGCGGGTTGGCTGGTAACCGGAAGGTTGCTGGTGCGATCCCCGGCTCCTCCTAGCTGAGTTTAGAGGTGTCCCTGCCAAGACACCTCACCCTAACTGCTCCCCAAAGGAACGTTCCTAGTTTGATCCCCGCCTCCTCCTAGCTGAGTGGCCAGGTGTCCCTGAGCAAGACGCCTCACCCGGGTGTCTTGCTCAGGGACTGCTCCTGATGAGCTTTACTGTCGCCTTGCGTGGTTGACCCCACCATCTGTGTGTGCATGAACACTGGTGAATGTTAGGCAATATTGTACAGCACTTTGAGTGCCACTGGTTAGGAAAGGGCTCCATAAATTCAGTCCATTTATCATTTGATGTTCACAGAATCATTCAGGTTATCATGGCGGCAAGCAGCACGCGCAGCGGGGCGTCTCTACAGAGCGCATAAACCAAGTCATTGATTCTTGTGTTCCATCCATCCCATCCATCCTGAATCCATGAAACCGACAAAACCAGAGTGGGCCGGAGAGCAGAGGTGGGCCGGAGCCTCGGGTTCCCGCCGTGGCCTCAGCTCCCGTCAGGCCGGCTGGGGGAAAATGTGAGGGCGCTGACGCCCAGGAAGCGCCAGGTGAGTCACTTTGCTGTGGCAGTTCAAGTTTCAGTCAGTCCAGACCGCCTGGCTTCCACTAGTGGGCAAAACAAGTCCAAAAACAAAACCGAACACCCGAGCGCATGCAGAACGAATGGTCCGCTAGACGTGATTCAACATCGTGTCTGACACAGGTGTGGTTCATTATTTATTTCGCTTTTGCTCGTGTTTTTTATTGCGGTTGTAAATTTTGACTGTGTGTTTATTTATGACTTTGGTGATTGTGGAGGAGTGGGCCCTCTTTGTGGCGAGCAGGTGAAGAGGTTTGTCATTGTCAGCGGTTCATACGAAGCAATGGGAGATTTCTATTGTTGTTTCTGTTGCCACCACAGCTTATATCCATGGCACAATTCACCCGTTGAAAAGGTAGATGCATCCCATTAGAGATAACATATGGTGTGTCTAATCAAATTGTGCTTAATTTCTGAAAGAGATCCCTATCCGTAGTGTATTTGTAAGTTACAGTGGCTGATAATAGTCTGTGATGGAAAGCACAAAACACATAAATAAATGGGAATTCCATAACAACGGTACAATAAACCTTTGGCACTCGGCGACTTCCATCCTTTCACGTACGTCATCTTGACATTTAATGCCCTTATGGAGTTATGAAAAAACCGTAGCTGGCCCGGTTACCCTACCACCATGGTCAACACGTCAACAGACTTCCCACGGTCGCGGCATCGCGCTGCGGTACAGCAGGAAAATGGAGTCATCCGGGGCTGTGTTCCTTGACTCACTCGCTGTACATTTTCCTACCGGGAGAGGAGGAGAGAAGCCGGCCTGCTGCCTTTTCCCCTCCCGGAGATCCCGAACCCTTTCCCTTTTCCCGGCCGCCACATTACCGCAGGGAACCTGCGACGTCTCGCACGATGAACGGTGGAACCAATTAGCCAAAAGAATTGTCATGTGGATTATCAAGAGCTTCTGCGTAAAGCCAGGAGACGGGCCACAGAGGAGAGCACGGGACATGTGGGGGGGGGGACTTTCCAGACATGTGTTTTTTATTTTAAAGGAAATTTATAAAATTCTTTGTTTTAGAATCCGGGTTTGACCGGGTAGCCCTGCTTTGTCACGCCCCCCCCCCCCCCCCCCTCTTTTGCAGCACCATTCTCTCCAGACGTATGTAAGTCTTCAATCAAATAGACATCTGGATTGCATTGGGGCCGGTGTGTGGGGGGGGGGGAGGGACCGCTCGCACTCATTACAGAGTGCAAGCGGTCTGATTGCCGAATAGCAGACCACGCAATGATGTCACTTTTCATTAATACAGATGCAGCCCACAGCGGTTGCATCTAATCTATCTTCCAGTCTAAAGATACCAGAGAAGAGAGATACCAGAGACCAGATATACCAGGGACCAGAGATACCAGAGACAAGAGATACCAGAGACCAAAGACACCAGAGATACCACACCACAGAGATACCAGAGACCAGAGATTCCAGAGACACCAGAGATACCAGAGACCAGAGAATACCAGATACCAGAGACGCCAGCTATACCAGAGAACAGATAAACCAGATACACCATAGATACCAGAGACCAGATATACCAGAGTGACCATATATACCATGGATACCAGTTACTAGAGATACCAGAGACCAGAGAGACCAGAGACATAGAGATCAGAGTTACTAGAGACCAGAGATTCCAGAGACCAGAGATAGCAGAGCCCACACGCACGAAGCTACGATGTGTGCACATTTCAGTGCACTATCTGATAATATACAGCTGGATCGTGATGGATGGCAAATGTCTGTTTTGTTTTTTTTGGAAACAAATATTCAACCGCTTGCTGTGATTGATAGATGGTTTGAACTGACTTGATATTTGTGAGTTATTTACAATAAAGGAATCTATCTTTAACCGTTTCCGACTTTTTACTTTCGACTTGTTTGTCGAGGGCTTTGTAAACATATGTGCTACCGTCCAATCACCGCTTTGGCCAATAAATAAATGTGTGGTTCAAACTTCTCGTCCAAACCACAATACACATGGATATAACACATGGAGAATATGCCAGAACTGAGAAAATGGAAATTAACATTTTGCAGCAATTTTTCACTCTCAATCAATCCTCTCCCACTTTACGGATATTTGCAAACAAAGAAGGCTTCCTGTTTCCATGCCAACCTGAGATAAATCTGGATAACTACTATGGTATGTCTGAAGTTATCCGAAGTAATTGGTCAGTTGGGATTGATGATCAAGGACACAAAGGCCTGTAGTTCATTTCAGTTCAGTCACATGAAACTCAGCCAACCTTGTCCAGAGTTCAAAGATAAAAACCCAGTTAAGAAGTTCACTGGCTCTGCATTCGCTGAACAAATCACATCATAAACTGAAAACCCAAGCATCCCGGCAAGCAGCTGACTACAAATACTGTGACATATTTTACCAATTTCCAAAATTCCACCGTCATCTGCAGTTGATAGTTGTTGTTCAGTCTGAAGCATTCCCATGTATTTGTCCCATGCTGTGAGGCTCGGAGAATATGCACATCCCTCCTTCAAAGATGCCGTTATTCAAAACATGTGCATGTTCAGAATATGATGTCCTTCTTTCCAGCGGACAGAAATAAATACAGATACATCGATTATCCCAACACGGATTTGACAGCCCCATTTACCGAATTGGTGTATCTTTCCCGAAGGCGTGAATCTGATCCAGAATCAGATTCACGTGAGGTCACACGACTGGCTGGATGCCCTCATTTAGAGTTGCCTCATCTGAAAGAACAAAAACATGGTTGGATAACATTACAGTTGAAATGTTTAAGATCCCTATGTACAGTGTTTAAACCACATAAATATGACTAGGTCTACAGAGTTGTTTAGATGCATCCATTTGCAAGTAGACAACAAAGATCAGTACCTCATCTTCTCAATGTTCCTCAAATAAAAGATGTTCTTCTGGGAACCCTGAGCTAATGCGAATGGCGGCATTCTTTCAAAGACATGCTTGTTCCCCCTTCATTTAACAGCTAATGTGCCTTCCTGATTATGCTGCTTTATCCAAAGGAGGAGCATTGAGGGTCACGGGACGTTTGAAAAGAGGAAGCAATTAATCTGTGGAACAGACAACCGAGAAAAGGGCTCTGGACAGCCTCACACTGGGCTCCTCTTATCAGCTAGGGCTTGGGGTGAATCGGCTAGTAATGACCACTCATTTGATCTCCGTGGGGCAGTGGACCCTCCACTCTCAACTTCTGACCCCCCCACAGCTTAAAATATCCTCTCGGCCCCCCGGTCGATGTACCAACTCATCTGTGCTGAATTTCGCCATTCAAACACCAAGATGAATTGGACAATTAGGATTTTGCAACTCGCGCCACATTGGAAGGGGGAGTTGAGTGTGTGTGATGTGAGGGGTTGGTTGGGAGGGAGGGAAGAGGGGATTTGGGGTGTAGAATATCTAGACAGATCCAATATGGAGGCGTACCAGTTGGCGGCCAGCGGGCCGGTTGTCAGTATCACAGGGAATAGCGTTACAGTTGTCCCAAGCAGCAAGCCCACTGAACACTTCCCTGGAATATCTTCCAGATTTGGATGGAAACAGCACTCGTGTCAGACGCTATCCTCGAGCGAAACAGAACTCCGTGATCATACACAGACGTTCTGTCAAGTGCATAAATCATTACCCCGAAACACGCGTCTCCAAGAAAAAAAGAAATAAAGATGAAAGCCTGCATCTGGATTGGCGATGGTGGCCTTAAGCGAGGGCTGCTTTTTTTTTCCGAGTGCGGTTTGCATGCTGCTTTGTCTGCTTCATCTTCATAACAAAAAAAACCTGAAGGTGAAGTGGAGGAACAGAACCACATGTGACCTGGGAGTGATTTCACACCGAAGAGCTGGCCCGGGGTCACTCTCCTCCATCCTCCTTTGTCCTGGTTAACGGACGGCCGGGCTTTGATCCTCACGGGGGCCCCGGCGGCCCCGGCGGCCCCGGCGCAGTCCACCAGGAACACGACATGAATCTTTTCAAAAACGACCCTGGAATGTGTTGCCCGGACAGTTTAACGGCCCAAACACCTGCCAGTTGCATACCTGACTCAGATATGAACTGACTGAAAGTCAAAAGTCGCACAGCAACTCAATAAGTACCGTAGGAGTTGGGCGAAGTACAGGAACGAGGAGGATTGTCAGTATATACACACCTTTATTCAAAGAAGAAGTCAAAGGTTAGGGGCAAGAGTTCAGTCAAAACAAGCAAGACATCGTTAGGGTTATAGTGAATACCATATCCATGACATGAGTTAACCACACTGCATTTCTCATAGGTTGTGTTATAATGTGTGTACCTTTTTACGACTGCATTAATTAAGTTCCACCCTCTTTATAGCAGTACACTTCAAGTCAGCCTAAAGTACTTACAGTCCTAATGCATTTTTCTCCTGTACTTTTCCGTGTGTATGTTGTTAAATCCCAGCAATACTTTCAATAATGCTTCCATACATTCTATCGTATTAGTACATGGCTGCATGCCAATTTTATTTAATTCAATTTCATTTCCATGAAACTGACTGGCTGTAAATAACAACCCTGGACACAAGGAGGTTCTGTGCACCAGCGCGTGACACCATGTGTCAACTAGCCGAGTGAGAATCCGGCCGAGCTCACACTTTCCCCATGACAGAATGCTACAGGTGCTTCACCTTAAGGCAGGGTGACAGTACGGAGGGCATGAGAACACCTCATGGGCTGTCTTCCTACATCACACAGAATATGACAGCGGCCAACTTTTTCCTACCCCACCCGTCAGAAATGAGCACGTTTCCGTCATGTTTTTCCTCTTATGCGCCGTTCCGTGTGTTGCCATGTTATCTCTGCAAATCCCCTTTTCCTCGCTCGCGGCGCAGAGAGGGAAATATTACGTGAACGTTTTGTGTGTGTGGGGGGCGGCAGTAGCTCAGGAGGAAGAGTAGGTTTACTGGTAACCGGAAGGTTGCTAGTTTGATCCCCGGCTCCTCGTAGTGGAGTGTTGAGGTGTCCCTGAGCCTCACCCTGACTGCTGCTTGCGAGCTTGCTTTCGCCCTGCGTGGTGGACTCCACCGTTGGTGTGTGAATGTGTGAGTGAATGGTTGCTTTGAATAAAAACGTCAGTAAAATGTAAATTTAAAAATGTTTATGACGGAGCTCTGTTAAGACTGGTCTAGTGGGAGGTGTGTGGGGCCTTGGCGACAAGGGTGACACTGGGCTAATGTTAGCCGTGGGATCCCATGATGTGCTAGCAGCCTACATGCCTCCCCTCCCACCTCGGGGCTAAGCACCATGACTCCATATCCATTCCTTTAGCCATTAGTGGCTGTTGTTCAAAGCCTGTCCTGGTCTATTGTTTTTAATGGGAGAAGCCAAGCTGACGTAAGAAGGGAGTGGAGAGAGAGAGAGAGAGAGAGAGAGAGAGAGAGAGAGAGAGAGAGAGAGAGAGAGAGAGAGAGAGAGAGAGAGAAAGAGAGAGAGAGAGAGAGAGAGAGAGAGAGAGAAGAGAGAGAGAGAGAGAGAGAGAGAGGGAGAGGGGAAACCTTTCCATTATCTCAAAGTGCAAATGAAGTTGGCAACGTGATTGGTTAGCTTGGATTCCCACCCACGGTTGCGTCATGTTTGAGGATGGTATCGATAGCCCGTGTTTAGATTCAACCTCTGTGTTTATTGTCCCTCCTCTTCGGCGGTGAAACAATGCCATATGTAGCCCTGTGCTATTGGGAGTGCCATTTCCAACCAAATGGTTTAAGTGAATCACCAAGTGTGCTGCATGTGTACATTTGTCTGACTTGTTGTTTATTGCCCGAATTCACTTTTTCGTGTCTTCCATCGTTGTACCAAGTCGTAGGCCGCATTCCTGAGTCTCTTGAGTTTGTTTGTATAGAAACAAACTCAAACTCTGGTACACTGGTGCTGTGAGAGATGTATATTCTATAAATGCCTCCTCGATTGAAACAATATGCGGCTGTATGGGTAGAGCGTGAAGCCCAAACACAAGGGATGCCTTCAGCGATTCCATAAAGTTAAATTGAACTAAATTGCTCTTATGCGTTCCAATAAAATAAATAAATATATATATATATATTATATATATATATATATTATATATATATATATATATATATATATATATATATATATATATATATATAATATATATATATATATATATATATAGTATATATTATATATATATATACAGTATATATAGAATAATGTGCACAAGCACAATCTTTTTTCATTTTAGCAATAAGATTAATGGACCACCTAATAAGTTACATCCATAACATTTTATTTCTACATTTTCTTTAATCCGGTCTGTCAAGGAGATAATTGCTTTATAACGAGGTCTGTTGGCATATTTACTGTTTTCGTCACATTTGTCATATTTTTTAGGTACTTTTAATATTAGCCATTTATCGCCCCTTGCCAAATACTCCACTCTGCTTCCTCGCTTGGTGTCTGGCTGAGAAAATAAAAGTCCCATGTTATTATATATATATTTTTCCTCTGAGCAGGGACCTGCAGAAGGAAAGAAGGGTGAGGGCGAAGCATCGCCTTCCACTGGCCGGGCTCACACCGGCTCTCACACACATTTTATTAATTATGTACATCTAGGCTTTTTTTATCCTTCAAAATATAATGAAATTTGTTTGGAGCTCTCGTACTGATATGACAGACGCTCTCTCGCGAGCGCTCCCAGTCTGTGCAACCAGTTGTCTTTGGCATGAGATGTTGAGCACTTGAATGTCTCTGGTTAGAGAGAGAGAGAGAGAGAGAGAGAGGGAGAGGGAGAGAGAGAGAGAGAGAGAGAGAGAGAGAGAGAGAGAGAGAGAGAGAGAGAGAGAGAGAGAGAGAGAGAGAGAGAGAGAGAGAGGAGAGAGAGAGAGAGAGAGAGAGAGAGAGAGAGAGAGAGAGAGAGAGAGAGAGAGAGAGATAGTATGGTCCAAGAAATGAGGGAGAGAGAGAGAGAGAGAGAGAGAGAGAGAGAGAGAGAGAGAGGAGAGAGAGGAGAAGGAGAGAGAGGAGGGGAGAGAAGGGAGAGGGAGAGAGAGAGAGAGAGAGAGAGAGAGAGAGAGAGAGAGAGAGAGAGAGAGAGAGAGAGAGAGAGAGAGAGAGGGAGAGAGAGAGAGAGAGAGAGAGAGAGAGAGAGAGAGAGAGAGAGAGAGAGAGAGAGAGAGAGAGAGGGAGAGAGGGAGAGAGGGAGATGGTCCCTTAACTTCATCACATAGTTTGATGTGTCCGGAGGGCAAAGGACCGCTGGTTTACAACTTGATAAAGATGAATCTTAAGTGAGCACTCCTTTTTAGTCGCCCTGCATCGCTGGATGCCTCAGGCCGATTGCAGTTTACACTTGGGGCTGATTCATGAAACTCCCCTTGAAGAGTTTAATTAAAGTTGATGACACTTTTATCTGCGGTGGAGGTCTGTGTCATTTCCCCCCAGCCTTCAGCAATTTGCTATGTGATCTCACGACAAGTATTGCCACAGGAATCCGTGGAAACTGTCTTTCCATGCATGTATGTTCTTATTTATACACGTAATTTCGGTGGATAATGTTGATGATGTATCGCCGGCCCTTATGTTGTGTGAACTCAATAGCAACGGGACTTTCAGTTGCTATTGCATTCAACTCCAGTTTATATACCAAAGGAGAGCCCCCTCCTTGCACCGAAATCTTCCAGTCACACATTGAATAATTCTGAATAATAATACATTTTTTCCAATGTTAACAATTCTGTCACATCAAGCCAAATCTGTTGGAAAGAGTCTGTATTCCGCGGTACAAAGAGTCCGGCAGCCCACAGATGGTTATTCGCTGTGAACCACATGCGTCAGTACATCAGACAACAGTGTCCCAGGGAGCGTAAGGAGGAGGAGGCTCAGACAGCAAACAATTAAGAGTCCCCATCTGAACAGTGATCATCATTTCGGTGCCACTTTCATATATTTTCCCACAGCCTGTCCCCGGCCCTCAGGGAGCCAGAGGCAGATGCTATCTGTTGGCCACATGTTTACCTCAAATATGGCAAAAAGGGAAAAACACACACTGAGGAGAGAGGGCCTCGATGGAGTTTGTGGAACTTTGGAGTGGTTACAAGCGATGAGAATGCGTTGGAAGTTGTGTGGTTGTTTTCTTTTACTCTGCATTGATCATTTATTCACCCGAACAGTGCTTGACGGTGTTTGCATTAAACAGTCAATAGCCAGATACCACACAAGTGCATATTATCTACCAACTGATAATGGCTACTACAAACAATGTCCCGCCCTGTGATTGAAAATAATTGCAGACAGTTGGCCTTCCCCAAATCCGTGTCAAGGCAACATTTGATTTGCATGAGTCAAATTCAGTTGCAGACAACACTTGTCATTTGTCACATCTTTATTTATCTATTTAGCTTAATTATGAACAGTTTCTGAGAGTCAGTGTGTTGCATCGACTTCTTTAGGGCTTCTGTCTTTATTTCATACGTTCAGAACTTGTGTCAATATTTTTTTGGGTGGAAAATATACAATAAACTCATTGCATATAAATTTCAAGCTCTGTTTGTATTGAAAAAAGGTGAGGTTGCTTATTTAAGTTGTTTTGGTGAATTGAACTGGTATTAAGCCTAATCTTTCTTTTGGACAGTGATAGTGCTATTCGATTTTTCTTGGTTCATTTTCAGAGGTATAAAGAAAAAATACGTGGAACTACTTGATCCGGTTTTAATGACCCTGCTCTTTTCATTAGCCGTTATTTTGTTACATTAGAGCGGTGTGACCAAAAACGAGGGGTGCGTTAAGGGGTTCATGTGGAACGCAGAGGTCACACCCCTGTGTACTTGTCAGGCTGATATGCTGTTGGCAGCCTGATTGAAAGGCAGCGGGCCTGTCAGAAGGGCTGCTCAAAAGCACTTCACAAAGCCTTGTTTTCTTTGGGTTTCTCTGTGATTCTCGAACTGCATACTCCCCCCCCCCCCACACACACACACACACACACACACACACACACACACACACACACACACACACACACACACACACACACACACACACACACGCGCACACACGCACACACACACACACACACACACACACACACACACACACACACACACACACACACACACACACACACACACACACACACACACACACACACACACACACACCTCCTCCCTTCTCCTGTATGGATTTCACATTTGCATGGGAAAATCTTTCTTGTGTGTTTGGATTTCCATTGTGTGGACAACATAAAGGGCTCTCTGGGTTGGGATGTGGGGAGCAGGGAGTGTGCAGTTTTCCTAAGTACATGTTTTGATGTCTGTCTGACAGACTCGGTCATTGGCTGATGTCAGTGGATACGAAAACTCAATGGCCCATCCCGCCACGTCTGCCCATTTATCAACTGAGGCGAACCAATGGCCGACTGCTACTGTATATATATGAAAGTTAGGCTAATTTCCAACATACACATTGTCCAATCACTATAATATGCTCCGAGTACTTTCACTGGGAAATTAATCCGCCTGTGGTCATGGTAATATCGAATTCCTTGAGAGTTGAAAACTGCTCGGGAATGCCGGATAAACCATCCTTGCCTTTTTAATTTGAAAATGAATGAAAAAGAGCTGATCGTTTTATGTCTGTGGTTTCTTAAACACTATATTCAAAGGAAGTATCTCAGCCATGATTTGTCCTGACAAATTGTGGTCATTAACCAACTGGGTAAAAACTCAAAATATAACCCAACCCACAAGTGTTTTCTGTTTTTTAAAACTGACTACGATTCCCCCCGTTTGTCTGTATCCTCCTTGAGAAACGCCACTTTCTCAGCACCGATCAAACAGATGATATTTAGATGTTTGTGTCACTGTTAATGTCTATCATCCCTGACCACAGTCAGGAGATCAGGCTAGAGTTTCACAGACGGGTGTGCAACCCTGTCCTCTAATGTCTTGATGTGTTGGCCCAGAAAGCCCCTTCTGGTTTGGGTTTGTCTCGCCAAGGCTGAGGAGAAATCCTTTTCTCGTTATCTGGCATTCAAGTACCTCGTGCACTCGGTAGCAGTCCTCAGGGTCTGCACAATGACCCCCCCTAGATAAAACGAAATAAAGAATAAACAAACAAAAATAGGGTGCTGTCTCCACTTAATAAACGGCCTAGACAGACTTCCCTTTCTCCTCCCCGCAGTTGAACCGCACCACTCTTCCTGTTGCTTTCCTTGTCGCGTGTAATGCCTTTAGATGAAGTGTTTAATACATTTGCATGTTTCCTCTCCGACAGGAAATAATAAATCCCAAGCCACTTTTCACAATAAACGCAAAGAATTGCTATTCAACAGCTAATGGGAGAAAAGTGTGTTTGGTGCATGCAGGCTGAAGCCAATATACCAGGTGCTGCTGTTTTGTCATTGAACAAACCTGGCCAAAGGCCATTTCTTGGCAATAACCCAGACGGTCATATTTTCTGAGTGACACTCGCCGACTTAGACTCAGTGAGTGTTGGAGGCTTTTTATTTTCCATGGGGTTTATAATAGCAGCTGACCTTCTGTGTGGTGTCGCTGACTGAACATCATGCCAACGAGGCAGAGCAATGTTCAACCTGAAGCTACCGGACCCCTCGGGCCCCTCGTCCGATTGTCTCGGTACCCCAGCATGGCTGCGTGGTTGCGTCAAGGCCCAAGATTCCACACCGTAACTCAGATATGCGGAGGTACCGAGCAAGGCCAGCCGGGCAGCCAGCCGTCCTCTGTCGGGTCCGGGCTGAGGCGGGAGTCACCCCTCCACGACACCCAAACTATGAGGGTGTTGGCACGGCGGATTGGAATACCTTTCACATCCCTGTTACTGATATCACCTCAACAGACTAAATAAAGCCAGGCTGGAGGATCTCCTTACACTTGGACGTTATTGGAGCCATTCAAAACTCTCTGCTGGGCTCACCTTTAAGGGCCGTTTGGCGAAACAATTATCTCTCGATAATCAGGAATGATTTCTTCTGTTAAGCGTAAAGATCGCCGCCGATTGGGGTGTTTTGTTTCTGAGGTTCTGTCCTTTCTGTTGCACCGTGTGATCTCATTGAGGCTGAATGGAACGCTTTGGGTGGTGACACGCAGGCGACACCGCCAGGGTCTCCCCCCAGTGAACGTGGGAACGGCACAAGAGTGACACCACCACCAAGAATGGAACAATATGACATGGGAACTTCTCAGCTGACCGGTTCCTCCGGTTCTCCAATAGCAGACACCAAGAGGAGACGGGATCCCCCCCTACCCCCCCTTGTTTTAGCCTGGGAGAGCCCGCTAGGCTTCCGGTGGAAGACCCCCTCTTCCGGTTGTTACACCATCCCATCGGGGGCACCTCGGAGAACATGGAACCACAACATCAAGCCTGGAAAACAGGGGACCCCATGTCACCGTTCCCTTGGAGTCAACAGCCTGCCGGCCTGCTGCTGCTGGCCTGGTGGAAACACAGAGGTTCCATGAATTCAGGAAGGCCACAGGAATTCATTGGCTGACAGAGTGTCCGCAAATGAGTGTATCCCTTTCATCCTTTTTATCATCCAGTCCAATTATCATCCTCGTTATTATTACTTATTACTACACTCTTGTCACTAATAGATAAAGTAGGAGTTGGCGTTACCTGATCTAATGCAGGCTAATGTGGCCTGCAATAAGCCTCTGACCTTTCACCTTTCTTAAGATTTGAGATTGTATGGTAAGAGCAATAGAAGAATATACATATTCAATGTATAGTTACCAAAGCCAGTCACAGCCCGCGCCTGGCCCTCTTCTCTAGAAAGAGACACCTACCTAGGTCCATTTCCACTTGATCTGCCTCCCGACGTCACTAGCCTCGTCAGTCTTTTCTTTGGCCAAATCGCTCCCCACCTCCAATCCTCATTTCATCATCTGTGTGTGTTGGACTCCACCAGACCGACTCCACCTCCTTCTATAGATACCAGCCAGGCTGATCCGCAGCCCTTGTCCTAGCATGGGGTAAGCTCAAAAGTCTGGTCGCAGGGCGGACACAAACATCCCACGACGCCAAGCATAATTCAGTCCAGGATCTCTCTCTCTCTCTCTCTCTCTCTCTCTCTCTCTCTCTCTCTCTCTCTCTCTCTCTCTCTCTCTCTCTCTCTCTCTCTCTCTCTCTCTCTCTCTCTCTCTCTCTCTCTCTCTCTCTCTCTCTCTCTCTCTCTCTCTCTCTCTCTCTCTCTCTCTCTCTCTCTCTCCTCTCTCTCTCTCTCTCTCTCTCTCTCTCTCTCTCTCTCTCTCTCTCTCTGCATCTCTCTCTCTCTCTCTCTCTCTCTCTCTCTCTCTCTCTCTCTCTCTCTTCTCTCTCTCTCTCTCTCTCTCTCTCTCTCTCTCTCTCTCTCTCTCTCTCTCTCTCTCTCTCTTTCTCCCTTTCTTTATTTCTGTCAAAAGTGATTCCAAATGGAAAACGTTGTCTTGAAATATCTGTGAGAAGGGCACACCGAGGACAAGGGAAGATGATGATGATGATGAAGAAAACAGAGGGTGGGTGGGCGAGGAGGGGCGGGGGGGCAACAGAGGGGGGGTGTGGGGGGAGTATCTGGTGTTTGGTGTTCTGTTTCCCAGGCTGAGGGGTCGTTCCCGTTGCTTGTTCTGTCGGATGCAAAGGGCAGCTCCAGTGGCTGTTGGCTCCCACCATGAGTCAGCCATCGACGGCACCTGGGCCTCTCCCACCCACCCACCACCCCCCCCCCCCCCCCCGAACCACCACACCCCTCCTCCACCACACCACCACCACCACACCACCACCATCACCAACGCCGCCGCCACCGCCGCTAGCCTTAAATCCCCACACTAATTATTAGCAAAGCAGCCCGGATTTATATCACTCCACTGCAGGCGCCAGTGGGCCTGAGGCTCCCCCAGGAAGCAGCACATATTTCCCCCCCGGCTTGTCTGTCATGCCTACACGCTGGGCAAAGGGTGGTCACCATGGAGGTGAATGGCGCTTGGACGACACACAGGCATCTTGGACGCCGCACAGGAACACACAGTGTCTTGGGTTTCAGACAAGGAGGAGCAGCGACGACATTCAAAGCTGTTCATTGGAAAACATTTGTAACGTTAAGTGGAAGAAACAAAGCTGCCATTTTTATGCTTTAATGATGATGGGAGGGTTTGATGTGGGTTGGACGGATGTCCCTGATTTCAGAGGACAGTCCCCGTTTTTGGTGCTATGTCCCCTGTTGAAGCTGTGCCTAGAAATGTCCCTGTTTGTATCTATCTATCTATCTATCTATCTATCTATCTATCTATCTATCTATCTATCTATCTATCTATCTATCTATCTATCTATCTATCTATCTATCTATCTATCTATCTATCTATCTATCTATCTATCTATCTATCTATCTATCTATCTATCTATCTATCTATCTATCTATCTATCTATCTAGATTTTTAAATGGAAAAAAGTTTAGGCATTACTGGTCATCGACAATGGGCAATCAAGTCAATATAGAAAGATAATTAAAACAAACAGAGTTAACAATTGGCCCCAGCTTTTACTAGGATACTACTTTTACCATGATAACTAGGCAAAATACTTTTGTTGAAATGTGGCTAACCCTAACTACAAATCTTCAGTATTTCATTTAAGAAATCTGGACAGCAGATTTCAAAGACTTGTTTCAAACCGCCATAAAAAAAAAACATCTCAAAGGCACACAAATGTGCCTTTGAGATGTAATTAGATGTGAACAACATAGAATGAAATATTCCTTGTTATTAACACAACGTTCCTATCAACTTTGAGAATTTACGGTAAGTGCAGCCTAGACTCCTTAATCAATCCAATATTCCATTATTCATTCCATTATTACGAAACTGCCCTTTAAAGTGCGGGGAAAAACAAGCACAGTCCATCTCAACATGTGTCAAAACGAGCATTGCGCATAAACACAAATCGCACGCATCGTTGACTATTAGAGAGCAGTTTCCCGCAAATAAATAGGAGGCAGTGATGATACATGAGACACAGACGGTTTTAAGTTTCAGTTCACATTATAATTAAGATCACGTCTGATGAGTTACGAAGCCCCCTTAAAGGCGACCCGTAAAGTATTGCTCATGGGTCGGCGCCTTGAAAGGAAAACACACAACGTAGAGGAGGAAAGACTTCCCAGTGCGACCGGGGCCTCGTCACTTCCTGGCAAGGCCGCGGATCAAGCCGGCCAATCAACACTTTACGCCTCACCAGGAGAAAGGCTTGTTATGACTATGTTGAAAAAATAACAAAAAAACTAAGTGAATACTGAATATTTCACTTCTTAAACAGAATGAGATAACTCCCAGCCCCCCCTCCCCCGATGGAACGATGAGGACATTTCTGAGCCTCAGGGTCTCATTAAGGGATTACTTCAAGTGTGTTCCCTCTTGTTTTACCAACTGGCGAAATAGTTCACTTCTCCTGTGAAACGTTTGCCATGATTGAAAACACGACTAAGCGACATGTTTAATAGCAATCGTTTATAAAAGATTTGAAGAGGTGTGTATTGCAAAAAAAACTTGACCCGACGAGGGTCGTACCCAAATTGTGTTTTCAGGCAGGTGAAATATTACGGTCAACCAGAACGACCAGACCCAAACAGGAACTGGAGCCGTTGACCTTTCCCTACAGTAGCCGGGCCAATCCTCTCTTTGTTTTTCATGCAGGGGGCACATCGGGTCATTAACTTTACTGCAGTCCCTGAGCTCTGCACACATTCTTTGATGTCTCGAACAAACCGCACTTAACATTCCTAAAAGCACTTCTCGTTGCTGCTGCTGCTGCTGCTGCTGTTTGCCCTCTTTCTGCCATCCAGTCAAAGAGAGAGCTATACATCGGCCTCGAGTCACGCCAGGGTATCTAAACATCCCGGAGGAGGAGGAGGGAGGGAGGAGGGAGGAGAGGAGGGAGGAGGAAGGAGGAAGGAGGAGGAGGAGGAAAGAAAGAACAGCAGGCATTGTGTTGGCAACATGCCAACACAATGCCACTGCCACCGCCGCAGCCGCCGCCGCCGCCGCTACCGCTGGGATCAAGGTAGGGTGCGTGTACTCTGGAACGCGGGCGGCTAACCAGAGGCCACACCTCGCCGAACAGAACAGAGCGGCCCGGCGACGCGGGTTCAAGTGTGTGGGGCCGAGGAATTCCATTGTTCTCTTTATTCAGGTCGTATCGCGCGCTGATGAATGGCCTCAGCGTGTCTCTTTGACTTATCAGGCCTTGGCGTGGCGCGCCGTTCCTTCTATCATTAGACCGCAGGAAAGATCTGTCCCGTGCGAGATTTTGGATACGGAGAAGTAAAACACAAAAAGAAATAAATAAAAGACAAAAGTGCATTGTCCTTATTTTGTGTCTTTTCCTTTTCCTAACCCCTTTTTTTTTTTGGTTCTCCTGAATTCATTGTTTGGAAGCGTTTCCCGGTTTGGGGAGTGAGGCGGATAAGGGGAGCCCTCACCCGGCCTCTGGCAGTCAGGACTGTTTGCTCCCTATACCGCCTGCAGGTAGAACAGGTCCCTGAAGTTATTCAGTCTGTGTCCCCAGAGGAATCCAAGGAAAACAAACCACCGTGTTTGACCTTTGGAGAGACTCTTGTAGCAACAGGATCCTCTTACAACTCATATCAGCTTCCAATGAAGTCCACACACACACACACACACACACACACACACACACACACACACACACACACACACACACACACACACACACACACACACACACACACACACACACACACACACACACACACACACACACACACACACATGCTGGGCAGTAGTAACTGAGTAAGATAGACAAGCTGCGCACAGCATTGTGAACACAACGTTGTATACACAAGGCTGACTGACCTGCGTCCAACTGATATGCAAGTTATTGATTTTTGTGCTATAATGAGCCATGCATCTACTCCAACGTTATATTTCTGGTATGTTTGCGTTGTAAATGCACAATAGAGTTAAGCCTCACGGCTGTTGTTGTTGTTTCGGTTGCTTCAGTTTTTGTCTCCACACTGTTGAAAGCAAACCGTCAATTTGACAACAAAAAGTCAAGACTATTAAGCCTAGCGTCACATTAACTCAAGGGAGGGATGGTACCGCCAGCGGGGGTAGGTCATTACAACTGATTTTGTAAATATTTAGGCTTAGCAACACAAAGCTGATTTGGGTACTTTACTCTGCTTGTCTGCTATGAACACTTGAGTCTAAATCTCCTTAATTCCCACTGTGCCACTCTGTGTGAGCTTTGCATTCTCCCAGATCATATAAAGGCCTGATTTGGCAGTTATGTCACCATGGATTCCCTTTAAAACTGAATTTTTATTTAGGGTTTCGCATGGTCCGATTTTTTTATCTGTGTGTATTTTCTTTCTTTATTTCGTACAGACCATCATAGCGAAAATGGCAGAATAACTGCTTGTGTTGTAAGAGACACTAACTGCGAAGGAGACACTCAATGTCATCTGGGAAAGTCTGGGCCGAGCCGTGATAATTGATTTGGGGAGCCGTACTCCCTAGGAATCCTGGCAACTGGACGTCTGATTGGCTGGGCCGAGATGCCATACCAGGTTCTTGTGGCGAGACAGCGGAGATGTTGTGGTCAAGGGCTAGGTTAGTGAGTCTTTAGGTGAAGGGTAGCCATCGCTGCGGTTTCCACTGTGAGAACAATTACCGAGAGATTTTAAACGGCGTCCAGGCGCATGGAAAAACGATGAGCAACTCTCAAACATTTGAGCCGGAGATGTTTGTTTTCCTAGCCGGGAAAACACGCTCTTTTTATGCATGCTACACATTTCTGTGGCGCCCATTTCTAAGGGGATGCAGGCAAAACCGACGTGCGGTTTCTTGTTTGATCTCTGACTCTAAGGTGCCGGTTCCCGCACGGTTTCTCTCTGTGAAACTCCAGGAACAGAAATAAATCAGGACACGACTCGCTGTAAGCTGTGGGTTTCCACCCCAATCAGTAATACGTACCTCAGTATTTACAGCCATGCCAATCTAACCACCCCTCCCCAGTTAGACTGTACCAAAACATACTTTTTCCTTTTTTCCTCCTTGAGTAGAATGACCCATCGGGGGCCCATGCGATCCAATCTTAATGTGAACCTCTCCTTAGACCGCAGAGTCTCCTGTCGCTGAATCTGTTATCTCAAGCAAAATTCTTAACACAAGCAGACTGAAGAGCCAATGACAAGCTGGTCACACAAGTATTATGTTTTATGTTTTCCCCATCGCTGTCTAATGTTTCACATTGAGGTTGGGACTATCGAGTAAACTGCTGCTCACAAAAGAATGGGCCCATTGATTCCCAGAGGAATAATTTTAGTCCAGGGAGAGAATTTAGCACGGGCCCGGCTAGAGAGGGCTATTAGCGGCTTCTCCAGCGCCGTGATCCATGACTGGAGAGGCTCAGCGCGAGGGGAGAAAGAGGACCCTGGACGGGGTACCGCGTCCACGGGCCAGCCCTGCCAACCACCACCACCGCCTCCACCACCACCACCACCACCACCACCACCACCACCACCACCACCACCACCACCAGTGTGGGGGTCCTGTAGTCTTCCCTGTTGCCTAACAACAAGTCGTGTGGACACCTGCATGCTCTCTCTCTTTCCCTCCCCACCACCACCACCTCCTCCTCCTCACCCCACCTCCCACTGGACTTCAAACCCCCGTTTTTTTGGTTTTCTAGGTTATAATGTCTATTGTCGGATACGATTCTTCATGTGAAGATTTTCAAATCTTATTATCAAAATGATTAAAATCTATTTGAACTTACATGTCGAATCAATTTGTAGAATGCCACTTTTATTTAAAAAAATCCTACTCAGTATGAAATGAGGCACTGGGCCTTGTCTTCTGTTCCTAGATTGCCTCCCACAGCGACGGCCTAAACAGTCTTTTTTTTATATTTATATGCGTCTTACTTTAGCCCACGTACCCCGTCTAAGATTGGGCCCCGAATACTCGTTCTCAGGAAAAACCAAAGTGGTCCCTCATTACCTCCCCTAAACCCCCCCTTTTTTTCTCATTTCAGCACCACACCGAGCTGAGATATCAGCTAACACATTATCCTCTTAGTCCTGGAGACTGATAGCCAGCGAGGGCCGCGGGCCAGGAGCACTCATACAGGTCAGTGAATGGCGCAGGCGTCGCAATTACAGCAACGGTAAATTGGGCCCACCTCGGTTAATATTAATAGCTTGCAATGCACACTTATCTAGAAAACGTGTAAATGTGCTTTTTCGGGAAAAGAAACCAAAAAAAAAAAAGCCTGAAATGTAGCATGGTTGTCCACGTTCGTTTCCAAGTATAACTGTTTTCGGAAGCTCCCAAAAAACGATGTAAGGCAACACCGACACTTGCGAAGCTAGGTCAGGAGGGAAAGCGTGTGAAAACACACGTGTATCCCCACAGCGAGGAATATTAGGTGACTGCATCCCACCTGTGTTGCCCAGAGGGAATTCATTTTTCAACATTGCATTTGGTTGTATACCCTGAACCTGGACTGGACCTCCCTTGAGTCAACAGAGGAAGCCAATTCCTCCGCGGGTTTTATGGGTAAACTGTGCTAAAACGTTGATGGTTCTATTCCAGACGCACTGCCAAGTCATTTTATATCGCCTCAACTAGCCAAAAGAATTGAACTTATGAAATTACAATAATGGCATTGGAGGTAAGGGAATCTAAAGCTCGTAATAACTGTGAGATATTTTACAAGCGAGTCTTGGCGTAACACCCTGCGCCTTGTTTTGCACCAGGGGGCTTGGGATTCGTTTTTACTCGACGTAATAGCTCCGGAAACAAAACGTGAGATGTCATGTAGCGAAAAATAAATTAAATAAAGCAGTAAAAAAAAAGTTAGGGAAACCTAAGTTTGTACGACGGCAGCAGCACCAGCAGCAGCGGCTCTCACAGGCTGGCAGCGACCCAAGATGCACCTGCACATTCAATTACTCGGCCGGTGAACTCCTCTCAGGCTCGTCTAGACACCCAACACCTGCTGCACATGAATCTGCTCCGGCCCCGGCTCTCCCGGATACGCCTGCTTAACACAACAAGCTGAACATCTAGGGCGACGCCTTAGCCTGCAGTACGTGGAGGGGGACCCCCGCAGACCCCAAAGAACCCCCTTAAGATCGGCTTTGTGAAGGCCAGGGATGCAGTGTCTCTCGTTCACGTTTTGCTGCCGGGTGAAAGTTAGCATCGACGTTTATGTGTGGAATGCAGCTCCCGGGGGAAGAGGGAGGGAGGGAGGGAGGGAGGGAGGGAGGAGGAGGGAGGGAGGGAAGGAAAGAGAGGAGGGAGGGAGGGAAGGAGAGAAGGAGGGGAGAGAGGGAAGGGAGAAGAGGAAGAGAGGGAGAGAGAGAGGAGAGGGAGGAGGAGGCAGGGAAAGAGGGAGGGAGAGAGTGAGGGAGGGAGAGAGGGAGGGAGAGAGGGTGGGAGGGAGGGAGGGAGAGAGTGAGGGAGGGTGGGAGGGAGGGGGTGTAAGTGAAAGCGAAGAAGGTGGCAGATCCGATTTGCAGGGATTGATGGGTCTTGGAGGAAGGTGCTGCTCTATCTAAGGTGCTATCTTTGGGTGTGCGCCATTGTGAGATAGTTAACAGCCACTCACCTTCTCATGCACATTGTTTCTTCTGCTTGCTCTCGCTGCTGTCGGTAGTCAGTAATGTAGTGGTGGGTGGTGGTGACTCTGTACTAAGTCACTCCTCTTTGCGTTTCACTCACTGCATTCGTGTTGTTTCACTTCAACATTTGTCCTCGCAAACTGGAAGCCATGGTGCTTATGTTTATCGCTTATCAGAAACATTGACAGAGGGCTTCAGACATTCAATAAAGAGGTCAACATTTAGTTAGACTTCATTGCACCATGACCCTTAGAGAGTATAAACTCCCTTCAGTCAGCGAGGGCCACAGCCATCACTCACAAATGAAGAAGAAGTGAGTAAGAAGTGTGAGGGTGAGAGGTTTGCACACTATTACTTCCATCGGTGACGGGTCGTCGACTGAGCAAATCGTTACAGCGACAGACAGTATGTCTGTAGATCACTGCTGAATATATGTATGGACATTGCAACCTGGGAATGCAAGGTGCAGTCTTCTGCTTCCCCCTCCCCAACTCTTCCCTTCCTCCCTATTCCACGCCCAACAGCCTTTTACAGCCAGGGAGAGACACACACACACACACACACACACACACACACACAACCACAAACACACACAACACACACACACACCACACACACACAACACAACACACACACACTACATGCGCACACTTGCATCGAGATCACACACGCACACACACAGGTGCACACACAGACACACTACAGTCACACACAGACACAAACACACACACACACACACACACACACACACACAACACACAACAGACACACACACACACACACACACACACACACACACTCACAGTCCACACACACACACACACACACACACACACACACACACACACACACACACACACACACACACACACACACACACACACACACACACACGCACACACACACACTCACAGTCACACACACACACCACACACACACACACACACACGCACACACGCACACGCACACACACTCACACACACACTCACAGTCACACACACACACACACACACAACACACACCATACACACACACAACACACACACACAACAACACACACACACACACACACACACACACACACACAGTCACACACACACTCACAGTCACACACACACTCACAGTCACACACACACACACACACACACACACTCACACACACACACACGCACGCACACACACACACACACACACACACACACACACACACACACACACACCCACACACACACACGCACACACACTCACACTCCACGGCTAACAGCTGCCAAGGAGCGATGAGCAAGCGCCAACCTATGGAAAGCACAAAGCAATGCGAGACAGTTGCCCAACCTGTCGACAGACCCTGCCCCCCCCCCCCCCTCTCTCCCCTCTCCCTCCGCCATAATTCAATGAGTCAAGGTAGAGGAGAGGGTTAGCCCATTCCTGCATGGCTACGGCCGCCGCTCCAGGAATAGTTTGTCAGGCGGCGCTTGCCTGTGTTTCCGCGGTAATCTCGCTGGTCTCTCTCAACAGGGCCCTGCGAGGGTAATTGAAAACATGGGAGTTAAGAAAACACGAGCATCCCCTGACACCAGGAATGCCTCTTTGTCCCGGACGATGCTGTGCAATCCGGCGTCGTGCTAAGACACGTTCCCAGAATCCCTGAATGTTTCGACGGGTCAGCGGGCCTCCTGACAACGGCGGCCATTGTCGAAGAGAGCCACCTTTTCGTTAAAAAAATATAAAGTGAATTGGTCATCGCGATGCGTTATGTACGCATGATGGAAACGTTTGGAATGTTTTCGATCGCCGAGGAACATATCTTTTTTTTCTGCTGCTTGTTTGTGAAGAAGGGAAAAGATTCATTTGAGTTTTACACTCCCATTTCGGGAGTGTAAGCGTATGGCAGTTGAGAAGAGCTTAACTGCAATGAGGCCGGTGACCGCATAAGTTGTTTTGTTGTTTGCCGTGGCGCTTTTCACGTGACTAGACATGAAGAAAATGAGGACGGCAGTAGCGAGGTTGAGTGAAGTTGAGGAGAGTTTGAGGCCTCCCATCGTCAACGACGTCCTGACCGGCCTCACAGGCTTGGGTTTAAAATGCTTTGTTAGCTGAGGAAAAATAGGTATTTCAACTTTCCCACCATGTCCTTACAATATATCTAGCCCTATTCAAACGGTGACTTAAGTCTCTCTCTTGGAGCAAAGCCAATATGTAAACTGCAAAACCAAAGGATTAACAATTGTCTTTCCTTATTCCCTCTCTCTCCCTCTTTCTCTCCCTCTCTCTCTCTCTCTCTCTCTCTCTCTCTCTCTCTCTCCCTCTCCTTCTCTCTCGCCCTCTCTCCCTCTCCTCTCTCCTTCTCTCTCTCTCCCTCTCCTCCTCTCTCTCCTCTCCCTCTCTCTCTCCCTCTCCCCTCTCTCTCTCTCTCTCTCTCTCTCCCTCTCCCCCCTCTCTCTCTCTCTCTCTCTCTCTCTCTCTCTCTCTCTCTCTCTCTCTCTCTCTCTCTCCTCTCTCTCTCTCTCTCTCTCTCTCTCTCTCTCTCTCTCTCTCTCTCTCTCTCTCTCTCTCTCTCTCTCTCTCTCTCTCTCTCTCTCTCTCTCCTCTCTCTCTCTCTCTCTCCCTCTCTCTCTCTCCCTCTCTCCCTCTCTCTCTCTTTCTCTCTCTCTCTCTCTCTCTCTCTCTCTCTCCTCTCCCTCTCTCTCTCTCTCTCTCTTTCTCTCTCTCTCACACACACACACACTTGCATACACGCAAAAACCCAACACATCCACCCCACCAACCGACATAACCTCAATTTCAAAGGACTGACCTCAGTCAACAAATGACCAAACTCACACAAAATAAAGATCCGCCTCTCTCTCTCTCTCTCTCTCTCTCTCTCTCTCTCTCTCTCTCTCTCTCTCTCTCTCTCTCTCTCTCTCTCTCTCTCTCTCTCTCTCTCTCTCTCTCTCTCTCTCTCTCTCTCTCTCTCTCCCTCTCAATCCACTTTATTTTCTTCTTCCTTTCCTTATCCTTCTTTTCCCTGTGCCTTCCCTTGTGTAGCCTTCTTTTTCTACTTCTTTCTCTTCTCTCGTCCTTATGAGAGCCCCGCGGCGGTGAATGGGCCGGCCACACTCGTCCAGATCATGATGGGGGGGCCAGACCCTCGAGTGCCTCTTGGTTTCAGCGAGGAGCCCGACCGGCCTTTCAGCACGGTTGGCAAACAGCAGACAGCCAGGGTGGGAATCTCACTAAAGCAACACAACACTATCTGGCATTTGTAGAGCGGATTACAACAGATGGCCATGGCCAGCCCTTCCTTAACTCAAGCTCCACCGAATTCCTTCCACCACAAAAAAAACCAAGGGAGTGTAAAAAAGGGCCAAACCCCTGCAAACCCCCCACCCCCCCCCAAAAAAAAAAGAAAGAAAAAAAGAAAGTGTCATCCATTCATTTGGTGACAAATGCGTTTCCCCATTCACAAGGGTGTCAGGAACGTTTCTAAGTCCCCGTACGTTTCGCCCCGGTGTGCTGATGAATGCAAGTGTTGCCGTATAGTGGTAACGGGGGCCGACGCGATGGAGTCACCGCCGCCACCCGTCCACACGCAGCGCGAACCTAGCCACCACGCATGAGCTCAGCGTTACAGTTGAACCGGAGCCACCGCCGCTTCTCGCCGCGTCCTAGCCCCCCCCCCCCCCCCCCCGGGGCTAATGCCCCGACCCAGCTGGGCCCCGTGTGGAGGGGGTTGGAGGGTCGTTCGCAGACACCCCCTGGTGCGCGTTACACAGCCGCTGTTCCTTCATTCATTCATTAACCTGTTCGATCTCCATGTCAGTCGTCCTAATGTCATCGGCGGTGTGTTTTTTCCCGTTCATTAACCCATCCTACTCCATGTCAGTGGCGGGCAATTCATCCGTTCATTCAGTCATAGTTCTCCGTGCCAGTGGTGGTGCATTCATTCATTTATTCACTCATCCTTCTCCAAGTCAGTCGTTCTTTCTTTGGGGATGAGGGTGGGGGGGGGGGGGGGTGGCGGGGGGGGAGGAGGGGGGGAGTCCCCCCCCCCTCCAACGCCAGCATGAGGGCATTTCCTCGGAAGGGGATGTGGGAGGAAGGGCTGGGGGATCTTCTTGTGAACAGTCAGTGTTTTCCACCGCTCTTTTCCGCAGCGCTCAGTGTCTGCACGGTTTTCCCTTCGACGTGCACCACGGCTGCTGCTATTACAGGACGTGACCAAGGCGGAGTTCTCACACATCATCCACCAATGCCTCCATCACCTAAAATACCCGGGTTAAATGCCGTTTTTTCCCCCCTCCCCAGAGCGTTCCCGAGAACACAATCTCTGACCCCGGATCATTCCCAGAAATCTCATCATTCCCGTTCAGGGGGGTTGCCAGGTAGCAACCGAAGGATTAATCGTCCCCTGCGGTGTATGTATTTATCCCCCCCCCCCCCCCCTCCGCTTCCCCTCCGTGTTGCTCAGGTCCTCCGCTTGCACTGAGCGGTCGCCATTGAAGCGTGTGCCGCCCTCCTCCGCTTCCCGGGTCCCCAGAATGTGTGCTTAGCCGTGCCGCCCCCCTGGCTAATGCAGAGGCAGCAGTAGCAGCAGCAGCAGCAGCATCACCCATCCCTGTTCCCAGAGATCCCCCCCCACGTCCCCCCTCTCATCCCCGACCTCATCCTCCCGGGCGGCATTCCTGGGGTCAGAGGCGCCGGGGCGAGTCGCGGTGCCGTGTAGCCTAATCACATAAGACCGTGGGCTAATCCCGGGACAGCTGGGGAATCTTTACTACACAAGTGGTGCATGAGTCGCCGTGTGATGCGGCCGCTGGTGGTGGCTGCTGCTGCTGCTGCTTCCCTGTGGGGCGGAACCCCACGCCTAGCCAAGCCCTAGCACCCGTACCGCCGGGCCG